>MVGT01003409.1:116702-207869 GCA_002174775.1 Macleaya cordata | reverse complement strand
GAATGTTTCTTTTATGCAGGTTAATTAGTATTTTAGTTTTAATTACTATTTTTTATGCTTTTCTGATACCAGGGACATGGGAATGATATAGACAACTTTGAGCCGAGAATGGTTAATTTTGGCATTAAGAATGTAAAAGCATTGCAAGTATCTTGTGGCTTCAACCACACTGGTGCCATTCTCGAGTATACCTCCTAATTTCTTCAGACCGGAAGAGTTTCAGTTAGTCAGCAGACTGACTTATCTCGTGTTGTTTCTCCTCTGGGATGGTTATCGACATTTGAGGAGATTTCCTTGATACCCTCCAGTTCCAGTATATATGAAAATTCTTACACGATTTGATTGTCTACGTTGTTAGTAGACGAAGAAACATACCATTGTATTTATAGATATGGTGTACATGATAAACAAGGAAAGAATAAATTACAAAGGAATAAAAAATATATAAGCAAACTAATCCTAACAAATAAGGAAATAATCTATACAATTCAAATTTAAATACAAGATGAGAAGGCTTTGATTGATCCTTGATTGAAGCTTGATTTATCAAACGTGTAGAATATCTTCATGTGGGACCCACGGTGATTGTAGATGATGGTTGAGGATCTCTGGTGGCTTAATTGCTTATTCTCTAGATGATTTACGTGCATGTGTATAATACTTAATACCCCCCCTTCAAGTTGGAGCGTGGTTTGACAGTTGAACAACGCCCAACTTGCCAAGGAGACGATGAAAGTTGTCAGCCCCAAGAGGCTTTGTAAAAATGTCCGCAAGTTGATCACTCGAACGAACATAACAAGGAGTAATTAGACGATTTTGAATTTTTTCACGAACGAAGTGGCAATCAATTTCGATATGCTTCGTCCGTTCGTGAAAAACGGGATTCTCGGCTATATGAATAGCTGCCTTATTGTCACAGAAAACAGATATTGGTTGAGAATGTATTATTCCGAGGTCAGTAAGAAGGTACTTCAGCCATTGCAACTCACATGATAAGGTTGCCAAAGCACGATACTCTGCCTCGGCAGAGGAGCGAGAGACAGTGGATTGTTTTTTTGCCTTCCATGAGATAGGACTCGTACCCAACATGGTGAAATACCCCGTAGTTGAACGACGAGTGGTTTTACAACCCGCCCAATCGGAATCTGTATAACCACTTAAATGGAGAGAACTAGTGGCAGATAATAGAATACCCTTGCCAATAGAACCCTTTAGATAACGAAGGATACGGAGGGCGGCATCCATATGAGCTGTACGAGGAGATTGCATGAAACGACTTAAAAAATTGACAGAAAAGGTGATATCAGGCCGTGTTACTGTGAGATACAATAGACGACCAATGAGTCGACGAAATTGAGATGGGTCAGGGAGAGGATCACCATCTGTAGGGAGTAAGTGAATTTGTTGTTCCATGGGAAATGAGGAGACCCGAGATCCAGTGAGGCCAACATCTTTTAAAATATCAAGGGTGTACTTGCGTTGGCACAAAAAAATACCCTTTCGAGAACGAGAAACCTCAATACCTAAGAAGTATTGAAGACGACCAAGATCCTTGATTGAAAAGGTAGTCTCCAATAGGCGCTTGAGGTTAGAAATGGCATGATCATCATTGCCGGTGATTACAATGTCATCGACATAAACTAAAACAAAAAGAGAAAGAGAACCTTTCTTATATGTGAATAGGGAATAATCGGCGATGGATTGTGTGAAACCTTCTCGAAAAAGAGCAGAAGAAAATTTGGCAAACCATTGTCGTGACGCTTGTTTAAGCCCGTAAAGTGATTTATTGAGCCTACAAACCCGAGTTTCTCCTGAACGAGAAAAACCTGGTGGTAATTTCATATAAACCTCCTCATCTAAATCACCTTGGAGAAAAGCATTGTTCACGTCAAGTTGGTGTAAACTCCAACCTTTAACGGACGCAATAGATAAAAGAACCCGGAGGGTGACGAGTTTAGCAACAGGTGCGAAGGTATCATGGTAGTCAACACCTTCTACCTGAGTATAACCTTTGGCGACCAAGCGAGCCTTATAACGCTCAACGGTGCCATCAGATCGAAATTTTGTTTTATAAACCCAACGACAACCAATAGGCGTTGTACCTGGAGGAAGGGGTGTTAGAGTCCAAGTACTGTTGCTCTCGAGTGCAGCAATCTCTTTTGCCATGGCATCTCGCCAATGAGAGTGTTGCATAGCCTCGGTGTAAGAATGAGGTTCGTCGTTATTAAGAACCGTTGATAAAAAAGCACGATGAGGTGCTGAAAAATGAGAAAGTGAAAGGTAATTAGCCATTGGATAATCGGGGGAGATAGAGGGAGACTTTGAGGGGCAAGAGACAACCGAACAGACATAATCCTTCAAATGAGTGGGTGGTCGACGATCACGAACTGGTCGAGGAGAAACTGGTGGGTCCAGTACAAGTGGTACAATTGGTTCAGCTAGAGGAGGAGAACCACCAGCAGAATTGGACGAAGAAGAAGAAGAAGAGGAGTCTGATGATGAAGTGGGACTAACTGTAGTTAATGGAGTCGATTCCCCATTGGCTGGCCCATGCAGAATAGGAGGTAAATTTGATGAATTTAATTCCATAGCTGTGGGCCCAATGGGTCTCATTGACGGTCCTGAATTAGATGAATTATAAGAGTTAGATGATTTAGATGAAGTAGATGTATTAGATAAATGGGGTGAAGGATCAGAATTAGATAATTGAGGTGGGTACGTGTAAGACCCATCATCAATTAATGATAATTGAAAACCAGAAGGTGTGTCCTGGGTATGATGCAAATCACGAAATGGAAAGACATTTTCTCGAAAAATCACATCACGAGATGTATATATTTTTTTGGAAGTAATGTCGTAAATGCGATAACCTTTTTGAGCATGTGGGTAACCTACAAAAATTCCTGGTTTAGCCCGTTGATCAAATTTTGTTTTAGGTTTGGTGTCCCTTGCAAAGCATAGGCTTCCAAACACACGTAGATTAGTGTACGTAGGGACATTACCTAGCAATACCTCATGTGGTGAACGATAGGACAAGAGAGGAGTTGGCATTTTGTTAATTAAATAACAAGCCGTCAAAATGCATTCACCCCAAAATAATAAAGGTAATTGGGCTTGCAAACGGAGAGCGCGAGCCACATCCAATAAGTGACGGTGTTTGCGCTCAACCACACCATTTTGTTGAGGCGTGGCTACACAACTTCGTTGATGAATAATACCTTTAGAAGAAAAAAGATATTGGACCGGTTTTGATAGGAACTCAGTCCCATTGTCTGATCTAATAGTTTGTATTTGAGATAAAAAAACATCTCCAGAACCTGAATTGATTTGATTGATATTAGAGTGGTATTGTGTGGAAACAACATTAATAAATGATTGAAGATATTTATATGTTTCAGATTTGGTAACCATAAGGTACACCCAAGTACATCTTGTAAAGTCATCCACAATAGTTAGAAAAAAACGTGAGCCATTAGAAGAGGGAATAGAGAAGGGGCCCCATAAGTCACAATGTAATAACTGAAAAGCCTTCGTAGAATGAGAACTGCTTTTATTAAAAGATAAGCGTGTTTGCTTCGCTTGAGGGCAGACATCGCATAATTCAAAATCGGATTTAATATATCCGAATTTATTTGCTAAAAATCTAAATCTACTTATTGAGGGGTGGCCTAACCGCCAGTGCCACAAGTCAAATCTAGGTTGAAAACAACTTAATAGAGCAGTCTCAGATCTAAAAAAATAAAGGCCATTTTGGGCTTCAGCTCGACCAATCACCTGCTTCGTCAGATGGTCCTGAAAAAGACAATGATTAGAAAAAAAAGTAACAAAAAAATTGTTAGTCCTGGTAAGATGATTGATAGATAATAAATTAAAACGGAACGATGGTATGTGATAAACATTTTTAAGAATTAATGATGATGAGAGACGCACAGTACCCACATGCATTACTTGTGCGTTAGATCCATCAGGTAAGGAAACCAAGAAATTTTTCCGTGCATCTTTATATGAATCAAACATTTTGAGTGAGGAGCACATGTGGTTTGACGCTCCTGAATCAACGATCCATTGAGAGGTATAAGAGGTTAAAGCTATACCTGCTAAGTTAGCGGACGGAGGAGGCGCATCTGTAGAGTCAGATGGAAGGAGAGACAGCAACTGCATATACTGTTCTTGAGTAAAAATTGGTGGCATGGGTGCAGCAGTAACGCCCGAACTAGTGGAAGCAGAAGCAAGGTTTGAGGCGTCCCTAGTGCGAGGCGGATACCCGTGGAGTTTGTAACAGGTTGCACGAGTATGACCCATCCGTCCACAGTAGTCACATGATGGACGTGGACGCTTGTTACCATTATTATTAGGGCGATGATCGCGATTACCATTACGATGATCACGATTCACATTCAACGCAGCGGAATCAATAGTGGAGATAGCAGAAACATTAATCTCTTGCTGTTTCTCTTCTTGGCGGACCAAGTTATAAATGCGAGTCGTAGTCGGAAGGGGATCCATTAAAAGGATCTGGCTACGGATTGCGGAGAATCGGTCATGAAGACCCTGTAGGAATTCCATAGCCCGATCCCTATGGAGAGATTCAACAGTAGCCTTGCCAAACCCACATATGCAAGGCTGAATTGGTGTAAGATGGTCAAGCTCATCCCACAGGGATTTGAGCCGAGTAAAATAAGAGGAGATGGCAGAGTCATCCTGCTTTAGATTAGTAATTGAGTGCTTTAACTGATATACCTGAGGAGAGTTGGTCTGGGTAAAACGATCACGCAAGTCGTCCCATATTGCCTTTGCAGA
Organism: Macleaya cordata; assembly: GCA_002174775.1. NCBI lineage: Eukaryota > Viridiplantae > Streptophyta > Magnoliopsida > Ranunculales > Papaveraceae > Macleaya > Macleaya cordata. Next base: position 203,069 of record MVGT01003409.1, on the reverse strand, counting down.
ATCAGCATAGAGAATGCTACTGCGAATCTCAGGAACGACCGAGTTCAGAATCCAACTTGACACGAGATCATTGCAACGCTCCCATGATTGCAACTCAGAAAGATCGGATGGTTTCGAAAAAGTTCCGTCGACAAACCCGAGCTTGTTCTTCGTGCGGAGGGCCATTGTGATACCTCTAATCCAGGTACCGTAATTGTCTCCGGATAAAAGTGGTGAAATCATAATGGTCGTGGGATTGTCAGATGGGTGGATCATAAAAGCTTCAGAGGAAGGCAGGATGACAGGAGTAGATGCTTCAGAGTTAGTTCCAGCCATGGTGACAGGAATGGGTGCTTCAGAGTTAGTTCCAGCCATGATGAATTAGGACAAAAAAATGACTAATCAGAGTTTGGTATGCTCTGATACCATGAAAATTCTTACACGATTTGATTGTCTACGTTGTTAGTAGACGAAGAAACATACCATTATATTTATAGATATGGTGTACATGATAAACAAGGAAAGAATAAATTACAAAGGAATAAAAAAATATATAAGCAAACTAATCCTAACAAATAAGGAAATAATCTATACAATTCAAATTTAAATACAAGATGAGAAGGCTTTGATTGATCCTTGATTGAAGCTTGATTTATCAAACGTGTAGAATATCTTCATGTGGGACCCACGGTGATTGTAGATGATGGTTGAGGATCTCTGGTGGCTTAATTGCTTATTCTCTAGATGATTTACGTGCATGTGTATAATACTTAATAATATTTCTATACAAAATAAAAATTACCAAACAAGGAACGGATGAGAGCCCCTGACTTTCAAAGGCGCGAAAGCCGTTGCACGTTATATTCATTCATTCTTCGGTGGTAATGTAACACCATCTAGTATATATGTACGATGAAGGTTATCGTCAGACCCAAGTTATAATGGTCGTACCTACAACTTTTTATAAAAAATTATAAATACTAGTTTTGTGTGGTCCCCTCATTGAACGGGCACTTTTGATGAAAAAATAATTTTAATTTTTTTAGTTTTTTAATTTTTTTTTTGGAAGTATTTTGTTTTTTGAAAACTTCTTTTATTTAGTGTGGAAATATTTTGTTTTTTTATATATTGGGCTAGATATTTATAATGTAGGGAGGGTTTTGTTAACCCAAGACTTCTCTTATCTATTATAACTAGTTTTATGTGGCCAGTTCATTGAACGGGCACTTTTTATAAAAAAGTATTTTTAATTTTAATAGTTTTTAGAATTTTTTTTAAGTATTTTGTTTTTTAGAAATTTCTTTTATTTAGTGTGAAAATATCTATTTTTTTATGTATTGGGCTAGGTACTTATAATGTAGGTTTTTTTAACCCACACCTAAGAGAGAGGGTTTTGTTAATTCAAGGTTTCATCTTTATAATATATGCTAGTTATATAGCCCGTTCAAAGCACGGGCATTGTTGTCAAAGAAATTTGCTATTTGAATATATCTTAATAATTTTGTACTCTAATTAAATTAATAAACCATATATTAGATTTTTTCCAAAAGTCTATATAAAGAATAAGAATATAACAAAACTATTGGAGACATAATTTAATCATTGTTATCTACACCATATAATTCATCGCTTACACAAATTTAGAAAGAAGAAAGTCAAGTAATAAGAGACAGTTATCTTTTGATAAGTCTGCTGGAACCAAGGAGGATTCTTCCTCATTATCATATTATAAAAATGATGATTTCCCCATGCATTAATATCACAAATGAAATGATCAACTAACTTAGAAATTGTAATATTTTTTATTAAATGAAGTAATAAAATAAAACTCAATAAAGAAATGTCTTGCATTGAATAAAAAGACGACTAGATGAAAATATGTAATTCCTAAATATGATAAAAATAATAAATGTTAAAAAAAATCAATTATCAACCTTAAAAATGTTATAAAAAGAATAAAATAAATTTGATATTCACCTTTTACCTATAAGTAGAGGATGTGGCAATACATTTTTTGCATGGAAAAATAATTAATTATCAATCTTAAAAATGTAAATAAATTAAAACCAAGAAATGTAGTTTGAAAGATGAATTTGATCTTCTTCATACATTTGGCTTGTGTAATGCCCTGCCCTCACATTTGAGGTTTGCAGCCCTTACTCAATGAGAACGGGCATTCCTGCGGAACCATTAACAACCTGTAGCTCCAGGGTGTACGCGTTACATCAAGCTAATAAGAAGCTTGCACTCACATTCAATATACAAGTAAAATAAAACTGAATATAAACTTTATTAACTTAAAGATAAACTGTCAATTAAACAAACGAATAAACAAATATTCTCAATGAATAATGGACTAAACATGTGTCCAAACCAAACTAAACTTGATTTAAAGAATAACTGATGTCTTTACGGAAACTAGAAAATCTCTGAAGACTTATTCTTGCCTTACGAACACCACTGCTACTGTGTATTCGCCTGATAACTTGAACCTAAAAAGATTAATGGTACTAGGTTAAAACCTAGCCAACAAGTTCACTAGTTCCCTTGGCTTAGATTTAGGGATAACCATGAATTTTACAAAAGTGCATTAACAATATTGCAGAAGATATGTCCATAAACTATCAAACATAGAAAAGATATGAACAGGATAATGGCTGTTGTGTTTTATGATCTTTGTTTAAGATTTGGTTTTCGTAACATGTGGTGTACCTAGCTACTATCCACGTTTTACCCGTCCCTGTAGTTCACTCGAGACACTAGCCGTGTGCCACGTGAATCTGATGAACTGCCTCGAAATCCATCCCCTGAACACTGGTAACCCTGCCGGCGTTATTTACGTGTCAAGTGATTCCGTAGACCTTACTTGGCGATTCCGTAAACCTCGCTTGGAGAGGACCAGGCCTGTATAGGACCTAAACTATGTTTGCACACAAGCCAAACAAGTTATTTAAGCACACATCAAGTTTATAGAGGATAATTGCATATTAAGCATGTTCTCTTATGATCACCATCCAAAGTATACTTATCTGAGTGTTTAAAGATATGATTGGGTGTAGAGTTTATATTTAAAATAGAACACAAACCCAATCTTACTAAAATTTTAACAGGGTGCCCTTATCAATAGTGGCCTGCCCCCAAGGTATTGATCTTGACCTAAGCTTCTGCTCCTTGTAGTCAAGAATCCTATAAGGCTTCTCTACATAGGTTATTCCTGGCTGCAACTCTAACTCGTGGAAATCAACCATTGCTGGGCGATCCTCATCTCTAAAATGCTTCCGAAGCATAGACATATGGAAGACATCATGAAATCTTGCCAACTGGTCTGGTAAAGCTAACCGGTAAGCCACCTTTCCTACTCTCTCAAGGTTAGGAAAAGGTCCAACGAATCGCGGCGACAACTTCCCTTTCTTGCCGAACCAGAGAACACCCTTCATCGGTGATACCTTTAGTAGCACTTGATCACCTACCTCAAACTCAAGTTTCCTATACCTCTGATCGGTGTAACTTTTCTGACAACTCTGAGCTGTTTGCATTCGTTATCTGATTAGGGCTATTTTCTCTGTAGTCTGTTGTACTGTTTCCAATCTTGGATGTTTCAACTCTCCGACTTCTGCCCAACATACTGGAGATCTACAAGGTCTGCTATACAACGTTTCAAACAGTGCCATCCTTATACTGGTATGGTAACTGTTGTTGTAGGTAAACTCAACAAGCGGTAATGAATCTTCCTAATTACCCTTGAAGTCTAGAACTACACAGCGGAGCATATCCTCCAGCATTTGGTTAACTCTCTCCATCTGCCCATCTGTTTGTAGATGAAAAGTCGTGCTAAAGTTAAGCTGCGTTCCCATAGCTTCTTGGAAAGCTCTCCAATAATTCAAGGTGAATGAAGTATCCCAATCTGATACGACTGAGACTAGAACTCTGTGATATCGAACTATCTCCTTCACATACAATGTAGCCAATTGCTCTGCGGTGTATTTCTTCTTGACTGGCACGAAGTATGCGCATTTGGTCAGTCTTTCCACCCAAATGGAGTCGTTTCCCTTCCTAGTCTTGGGTAATCTGTCGATGAAATCCATAAATATACTCTCCCACTTCCACTCGGGTATATCTAAGGACTGCGAAGTACCCGCTGGTTTCCGATGCTTTGCTTTTACTTGCTGATAAGTAATGCATGTACGCACAAACTCTACCACACTACGCTTCATTCCTGACCACCAAAAATGTCGTTTGAGATCTCGATACATCTTGTTCCCTCCAGGAAGTATAGTGTACTTACGACGATGTGTGCTTCATTCAACATGTTCCTCCCCAGCTCAGATTTCTCTAGAACATACAAGCGACCCTTAAACCTCAAGCCACCGTCTTCCCCTACAATCATGTCCGTGATTACCCCTTGTTGAACACCTGCTACTTTGTCACGGCACCAATGATCGTTTGTTTGCTCACTGATGATTTGGTTTACCAGAGTAGGTCGTATGACCACATTACCCAACAACAGTTGTCTTTGCTCGCGGGTTGCCAAATCGAAGTCATACTCTGAAGCTACCTCCAAAAGTCGCCACTGCTTGACCATCATAGAGGCTACTATACCCCTAGGCTGCCTACTCAACGCATCTGCCACTACGTTAGCCTTTCCCGGATGATACTGCAACTGAAAGTCGTAGTCCTTCAGTAGTTCCAACCATCTACGCTCAGCTCTTTTTGTGAAAACAAGTATTTGAGACTCTTATGATCTGAAAAAAGCTCAAACCTTTTACCTATCAAGTAATGTCTCCAAATCTTCAGTTCAAACACTACCGTTGCTAACTCCAGTTCATGAGTCGGATAATTATGCTCATGTATCCTTAACTGTCTCGAAGCATATGCAACCACTCAGTTGTTTTGCATCAAAACACATCCCAGTCCTTGATGTGACGCATCAGTGAACACTACGAGTCCGGTTCCACTCTCCAGTATAATCAGAACTTGAGCTTTTGTCAACTTTGCTTTCAACTCTAGAAACACTTACTCATATTTGTCATCCCACTTGAATGGAACATCCTTCTTAGTGAGACTAGTTAAAGGACCTACTATTCGTGAAAATCCTTCGATGAACCGCCTACAGTGCCTAGCCAAACCTAGGAAACTTTAAACCTCTGTCACTGTGGTGGGTTTCTGCCACTCTAGTACAGCCTGAACTTTAGAGGGATCCACTGTCACTCCTGCCCCTGACACTACGTGTCCCAAAAACTTCACTTCTTGCTGTCAAAATTCGCATTTCTCGAATTTAGCGTACAACTGGTGCTCTCGTAGAGTCTGAAGCACTCTACGCATATGAATCCCGTGGTCTTCTTGTGTCTTGGAGTAAATTAGAATGTCATCAATGAAGACAATCACAAACTAATCCAAGAAGTCTCTGAAAACCCGATTCATCAGATCCATAAACACGGTTGGTGCATTAGTAAGCCCAAAAGACATAACCAAGAATTTGTAAGACCCATATCTTGTCAGAAATGCTCTCTTAGAAATGTCCTGTTCTCGAACTCGAAGCTGATGATAACCTGACCTTAAGTCTATCTTAGAGAACCATTGTGCTCCCTTAAGCTGATCAAACAGATCATCTGTCCTAGGCAAAGGATACTTATTCCTTATTGTAACCTTGTTTAGTTCTCGGTAGTCTATACATAGTCTCATTGACCCATCTTTCTTTTTAACAAAAAGAACTGGTGCACCCTAGCTAAGGTGATGAACTACGACGTATGAAACCCTGAACCAAATTGTGGTATATCTGGTTTTTTAATTATTTCATCTCTATTGGAGCCATCCGATAAGGTGTCTTAGCAATCGATTTTGTGCCCGGAACTAGCTCCAAGCAAAAGTCTATGTCTCTGTGAAGTGGTAACCCTGGGACCTTGCCAAATACAACGCGGTATTAGCGCACCACAAGAATCGATTCAAGCCCTCTACCTTCAACCGGATGCTCCAACATATTGATAAAGCACAGATGTGTCTTATCAAGACCACATCCTTGCGACAACGACAACATGCATGTCGTTTCCTCTGGTATGTAGAATGTTACCATTTTCGTGTAACAATCTAACTTCGCATGGTATGCTGCCAGCCAATCCATGCCTAGTATCACATCAAAGCCCTCTAGACCTAGTACATAAAGATCTGAGGCAAAATCTAGTTTTCTCAAACTATTAACACAACCCTTGCAATCTAGTTCTATTGGTACTGTCCTCCCCATAGGTGACATAACAGAGAAAGGGTAATCACAATTTTCTGGCTTAAGTGTCAAGGTGCCCAAGAATATACGTGATATGAAGGAATGAGAAGCTCCAGAATAAAAAAGGATTCGGCCAGGCCGAGTATGAATTAAGAACGTACCTTCCACCATTCTCTCTGGTGCTCTCACATCTATAAGTACTACAGCATAGGCTCTACCCTGAGCCTGTCCCTGTTGTTGTCCTTGTTGTTGTCTCTCCTGGTTAGGTACTGGTTGTGGTCGAGGTTGACCCTGTCCATTCTGCCTCGGCTGTTGATTCTGCCTAGCCCCTTGTGCCCCATTACCGTGCGGGCAATCTGCTGCTCTATGTCCTATCTCACCAAAGGCATAACAAGGTTCCTTAATCACATGTCTATTGCCTCCTTCTGCTCTCAATGCTTCGGGTTGTGCAGGAACTTCCGCACCAGTGTTCTTCTCTTTAATTTTCTGTCTCTTTCAGTTACCACGGTTATCACAGTTTTTGCCTTGCTGTCCTTGACCGTTCTTCTGATCGCGTTTATTGGCTGACTTAGTCTCAGCTTTCTTACTTATCTTCTCGCGTGCCTCTTGGATTTCCTGACCATGGAGTTGTACACACTCCACAACCTTGGCAAAAGTGTCAAAACTCGGCTACCCAATGATATGCTTAGAGATTTGTCAGTTCAATCCCCTCAAAAACTTATGTATCTTACTCTGCTCAGTCAAAATAAGACATGGTGCATACAAAGCTAGTCTAGAAAATTCCCTCTCATACTCAACCACTGTTTTGTCTTCCTTTTGTCTCAACTCTTGGAAGTCCTTCTTCATTGCCATTCGTGCACTTTGAAGAAAGTACTGGTGAAAGAACATCACTTGAAACTGCTGCCAAGTTAAGGTGGTAGTATCCAGATTCTGGGAACGAGACTCCCACCAATCCAGAGCATCATCTACAAGCTGGAAAGCCGCAAACCTTTGCTTATATTCTTCTGGACACTCACAAGTACGAAACATCTTTTCCAACTCCTTGATCTACTGATGAGCAACTAATAGATCTGTAATACCCCCAAAAGTTCGTGGCTTTAAACTCAAAAAGTGCTTATGTAACTTCAGCCATGTGGGTGCTCCTGCTCGTACCACTGGTGGTTGTGGCACTTGAACCGGAGCTAGTGCCACTGGTCCTCTAGCACCTAATCTAGCATCCAACCTAGCATCCAGAACTACCCCTATAGACTCTGTGATCATCTAACGTAACAACATCCACTCCAGCAACTGAGGGTTGACACCTCCTGCCCGATTCTGACCCGATCCTTGCCCGATCTCTCCCTGTTGTGGTGGTGGTGGAAACTCGGGTTGTGGTCTATCTCTTCCTCGCCTCCCAGATATATTTCTGAGACACCAGAAAAAAAAGGGTAAGAAATGGAACTAAGTCTTTCGCTATCTAAGCCAAGCAGCAAACAACAAGCAAACAATTCACTCAAGTGCACTCTTAGGTTTTGTGCCTATCGCGTCACAAACAACATCCTAACTTGTTTTACTCTCTCTAGGACTTTGAACCTGAGGCTCTAACACCAACTGTAATGCCCCACCCTCATATTTCAGGTCTGCAACCCTTACTCAACGAGAATTGGGCATTCCCGTGGAACCATTAACAACCTGTAGCTCTAGGGTGTACGCGTTACACCAAGCTAACAAGAAGCTAGCAATCACATTCAATACACATGTAAAATAAAGCTGAGTATAAACTTTATTAACGTAAGGATAAGCCGTCAATTGAACAAACGAATGAACGAATATTCTCAATGAATAATAGACTAAAAATGTGTCCAAACCAAACTAAACTTAATTGAAAGAATAACTAATGTCTTCACGGAAACTAGGAAATCTCCGAAGACTTATTCTTGCCTTACGAACACCACCGCTACTGTGTATTCGCCTGATGACCTGGACCTGAAAAGATTAATGGTGCTAGGTCAAAACCTAGCCAGCAAGTTCACTAGTTCCCTTGGCTTAGATTCAGGGATAACCATGAGTTTCACAAAATTGCATTAACAATATTGCAGAAGATATGTCCATAAACTATTAAACATGGAAAAGAGATGAACATGATAACGACTGTTGTATTTTATGATCTTTGTTTAAGATTTGGTTCTCATAACATGTGGTATACTTAGCTACTACCCACGTTTCACCCGTCCTTGTAGTTCACTCGAGACACTGGCCGTGCGCTACGTGAATCCGATGAATCGCCTTGAAATCCGTCCCCCGAACACTAGTAACCCTGCCGGCGTTACTTATGTGTCAAGTGATTTCGTAGAGCTCACTTGGCGATTCCGTAAACCTCGCTTGGAGAGGACCAGGCCTATACATGACCTAAACTATGTTTGCACACAAGCCAAATAAGTTATTTAAGCACACATTAAGCTTACGGAGGATTATTGCATATTAAGCATGTTCTCTTATGATCACCATCCAAAGTATACTTATTTCCGTGTTTAAAGATGCATTTACTACTATTAATACATATTTAAACATAAACGTACATATCATACATCATGTAGATCACATACATATATACATAAACAAGTCTATTAACGAAAAAAATGAGTCTTATTGGCAAGGCCAGCAATATCGATACTCCCTTTTTGGAGTATTGATACTCCTTACATCTGCTGGCTACAGATGTGGGTAGTATCGATACTCCTCACATCTGCTGACTACAGATGTGGGTAGTATCGATACTCCTTTTGGGAGTATCGATACTCTTCACATTTATGTCCTGCGCGATTTCAGGCATTCGATTTCACTTGTTATTACACGTAAACATGGTTTCATGCTATACAAAAGTTAGGGTTTTATAACCATGCTTTTGGTTTCACAGTTTTCATGCACAATTTCATCAAAAGACATGTAAATCCTCATATAAACTTATATTTATGCTTTCAACTACAGAAAAAAAACGCATATAACACATGTAGTTTAGATTTTATGCATCCACTCGTTAGAAGCTAGTACCAACATCAAAGAAATCCTAAATCTACACTAAAAGAGCAAGTTACTACTTGCCTCAAGTCATCGAAGAAGTTAAAACTCAAGGAAGAATGAGAAAAACTTCTACACACCCTCACGATCTCGATTCTCTCTTCGGATCAGAAATATGAGGGGTTTGGGTGTAGAGTTTATATTTAAAATAGAATACAAATCCAATCTTACTAAAATTCTAATAGGGTGCCCTTATCAATAGTGGGCTGCCCCCAACATTAGTAACTTAAATTAAAAAGGGTATTACAGCTTGTTTCTTAAGGAGGCCCTATTTTTTTTTTTACGTGGTAGGTAGTGATTATATATATATATATATTTCTTTTCCGTTAATCTTCATTATATATTTAGCAAGTAAAGAAGATAAAGAGGCATGAGAGAGGGATAATTATTTATAAATCAGTAAATGCAAGTCAATTATATACGTTTTGGTCAAAGAATCTAAAAACTGTTTCTTATTGTTGTGTAAGAGAGAAAAATTGAGAATGATATAATTTATAGAGAGAGAAAGAAGGAGAGAATATATAGCCTTAAATATGAGAAATTCTTAAAGATTTGATTCTTTTATAACCAATTAAGAGAAATTAAATGCAACATTGTAAGAAAATTAAGCAATTTAATGAGAAACTTAAGGGGAGAGTGGCTTTGCTATTAATCGTGGAAATTTAATACATAAAAAAGAAATAATAATAATATACCCTAATTAATGTATATAAAAAATTGTACATAAAAATTGTAAAAAAAAAAAATCAAATATATGGCACATATAAATTGGTGGCATACATAAATGACACTAAAAAAATGAATATATGGCATAAGCACAATATATATGATTTTTTTAATAAATATATGGCTTATGTATTAAATTAGTGGTATATATATGGCATTATTCCCATCTTTTATGAGTAACGGGCATGCATTAGATGGGTCAAATATGCTCTTATAGAAACATAATATATTCTATCACGATGTCATATTGTTAAATTTAGCATCCGTTACTGAACTTCCAAATTAACACTTTTCAAACTAATTTTGTTTTTTGAAAGATAATATAAAGTAATACCAATTAATATTATTAATGAAATATAAATTAAAGTTAAAATAGTGACTGAAGACAGAGATAGATATGAATGACATGGTATGATGTGGCAGTACTCTAAAAGAAAAGAGTGCCACGTGAGCATGTAAAGCACGTACATTTTTTAAAAAAAAGAATTATACTTTTTGATATGTTACAATAATTTCTATACTATAATTAAATTTGTTAGACATATGTTAGATTTGTTTGTCCAAATTAAAAACCTCTTAAATAAAATAATCTTTCGATATAAAATGTAAATAAATTAATAAGAAGTGTATTCGAGAGAGAGAGAGATAAAGTTTTTTTTCTATGTATTGGACAACTAATATAATAGAATTGTAAATTGTTAACCATGTAATTAAATTAGTAAGATACATATTATAGAGAAATTTTTTCTGTAAATTTAACAACTTATATAATTAGAAACTGTTAATCGTATATTAAAAATTAAAATAAAATTTGTTACACAATAATTTAGATTAGAAAAAGTATCTTTTTTTTACACAATAATGAAATAAGATTTGTTGACTTGTTTGGATATGCATGGTTAAGTGAATTTCATTGCTTCCACTATTCAGCAAGTTTTTAAGAAAATAGAAATTTCCCACATGAATATTTACCAACACATCCTCTACAACCATATAGACTCTAGAGAGAGAAGATATACACGAGTAAATATAAAGAGATAAAGAGATATTGTTATAGAGAAGATATACATTCATTTTTTTAAAAAAATACTTAAGTGATAAATACAAAACCACTTACAGCTATATATTTCTTAAAACTTAAAAAAATAACAATTCTTGCAAGAACTTCCCATAAACACATAATTTCTCTTCGATGATTGAATTGCTTTAAAAACTTCTTCAAGCTCTTTAATCTCTTCGTCCTTGGAGTTGGTAATATTAGAACCTGTAAAAAAAATAAGTGAAGAGAATAAAGGAAAAAAATATTTGAATATTCAAATATTAAATTCAACTAAGTAGAGAATAAAAAAGTAAAACCAAATGTTAGTAATATTATGGACCTAGTATAATAAATATTTTTAAAAAATTAAATTACCAGATCAACAATCTTTTAAAAAAATACATAATCACCGTTTTCCAAATTTTGGTGATTGGTGGAGTTACGGATAAGCTCCAATTCTTTGCACAGCTATGAATCATCATAAAACATGCTATAAATTAGAAATAGAATAAAATAATTTTAAAATACTTTTGGGAACAAACCAACAAATTAAGAGAAAAAAAAAAGAAAAGAAAAGAAAGAGCTAATGGTGGAAGTAAAATATGAAACCTATATATATACTACCACCTACATTCATGAGAGTTAATCAATATTAGTACATGGAATATGAAAAGTTAAGAATTAATAGTAATATACAGAAAATCTTTATGTTTGTTTAGTAATTGGAAGTTTTATATGTTTTAGCTAATTGGCTGTTTAATTTTTTTATTAATTAATAGTCAACTTTGTGAGGGTAATTAGCATAGAGAATTTGATGCAGGGCGGAGATCAAAATAACTCATAAATCTAAGAACAAAATAATAGAGAACAATTTCTCTAAACTAAATTTCATTAATCATCAAAAACTAATCTTAATTTTCGTTTTTGGAGCTCCTTATATAGATAACTCCCACATAACAAGTTAGAAACCTACCAAAATACTAAAAACTTGGACCCTAAGGTATCTACTACCTATAAGCAACTTTCTAAACCTATTAAAACTCAAAATAGACACTTCTAGACCTTCCTAAATAAGCCCTAAATATTAAAAACGAGATTAACTAATTTTTAATAAAAATAAATTTAATGAAATCATAAAAATAAAATAAGAATTTAATTTGTTCTAAATCATCCTTCATCAGAATTACATCTTAATAAGGTAGTAAGGTGTTCAATTTTTTTATTAATTAATAGTCAACTTTGTGAGAGTAATTATATCATAGAGAATTACATGATAATAAGGTAGTAATGTATTTAATTTTTTTGTTAATTAATAGTCAACTTTGTGAGAGTAATTAGCATGAAGAATACATCTTAATAAGGTAATTACTATTAATAACGAGTATAATTATTTGTATGTTTAATTTTTTATTTGATAAAATTAATTAACATAATTAGAAGCTTATTAAAGATAATCAATGAGAATGATAGAGAATTTATGGAGAAGAAATTTGAAATTTGAGAGTGACATAGATGTCTTCTTATGACATGGCACTCTGAGAATAGAGAATGCCACGTGGGTTGTAGAAGCGCCACGTCAGACACTTCAGCTATTATAATATAGTATAGATATGACGTGGTGCCTTTACTATCCACGTGGCACTCTATTCTTTCAGAGTGCCACGTGAAATCAAGAATGTCATCTTACCAGTAATTATTTATAAATCTTTCTAAAACAGTTTACAATAATTTTTATTTATATTCATTATTTACTAATAATTAAGATAATCATATCACTAATAACTTTATTAATAACTTAAGTAGTTTCTAATTGTTAGAAATTATTATTGTAATAATTAATTATCATTTAATCAACTATTTCTATATTAAGATTATTATTATAATTAATTATCGTTAATTTTAATTACTACTAAAGCATATAAATATGACCATAATTACTTTTTACTATTATAAATGATTCCACTATTTTTTTTTCTTTCAAATCTATCTATTCTTTTATAGTTGACATGTCACACTCTACAAACTTTTAAAACTGATGTGTCATATTCTCCCAACTTTTTAAACTTGAATGTGTCATATTCACATATTCCTTTCAGAATAAGAGTAATAACATTGCTTACTAAGAATAATAATTTTATAATCACATTAATACTCATTATTCACTTATCAAATTTTTTTTCTTTTTGACTCATTATAATAGGAAGGAAAAGAAATTATAATAGAAATTGCTTCCTAATTTATTTATATTGCACATAATAGAGATTCTAAAACCGACCCAATTAAGATACGTTAATTACTAATGGTAATTATGTTACCTCTAATTAATATCAATCATTCCATATATATATATATATCCTAAAATGTACCGTAGGTTGTATCTCTAATGCAGATTTTGCTTTAAGTTTTTCTCATTTTCTATATTTTAAGGACCATTCTTTTTTTCTTTTTGGTTCTAAATTTGTATACAAAATATCTAACAAATTGTGCTTTTTAGATTAGATAAAGAAGATGAAAGCTTTCTCAGGTGAGTTATTCTTTATCTACAATCATTTCAAGATTTTTCTTAATAAGATGTATTTTTTTTTTGTAAACTTATGAACATGGATTTTTAGGGTTAATATAATTGAATTTTATTCTAATTAAGATGAATAATTTTTTGTGTATTTGTTGCAATAATTTTTCACACCAAATGAATAAAAAATTTGTAATAAATGAGAAACATTTGCATTATCAACCTTTGTGCCGACACTGATATTATTTTCGTTCAGATAATACATTTTACTCGATGAAAGAGAGGTAATAAATTTAATCAATTCTTTAATTATATTTTTAATTCTACTTATTTTGGTTTCAATTTTTTTTGGTCAACTAATTAATTCTTTTTTCAATTGATTGTTGTGTAATTGATGCATATTTTGGGCTGCAAAACAAACACAAATAATGATGTGGTTGCAATAAGTGTTGGGTTAAAAAAATATAATAATAACTATTTATTCTTTAACTAGAAGGCTTCTTAAAAGTGAATGCATTTATATTTTTAAGCTAGAAATCTTAGATTTGCAATTTATAGGAAAAAAAAATTATATTTTTTAGTTTTTTATAAAACATCTTTTTATAATAAATAAAATAATTCTAACTATTTTAACGTTAAAATATTATTTTTCTTAAATTTAATATATTAAACACTAAAGTCCTCTCATAGTTTATGTTATATGTTCACTATTATTTTTACTCTCTCATGGTTTCTTTACAAATACAGAGGAGCCTTTTTTTTTTATGACTACAAAATTTGAACAACATGACTATGCATTTGAAAATAAATAAAAAAATTTAAATATTATTTTAAAAAAATTCTTAGTCATTTTGACCAAACTAGATAAAAATTTATGGAAACTACTTAGAAAATATTGAATAAAATAAATTTTAATAAATATTTTTTTAAAAAATAAGTGGCTTGTTGCATGCACCATGATTTTTGTGAGGTCTACAAAGAGATGGTCCAAGGGCCAATTTCTTCTTAAAAAAAAAAGGGCCAATTTCTTTGGGTGATGTATTCCTCACCATATAGATCTTCATATCCGGATACCAGCAAATTATTTTTTCTTTTTGTTTTTGGACAAAGAAGAGAGAGGAAATTATTCCATTCTAAAACTTCTGACCCTTTCAAATCAACCCTTAAAAAATAGGTACATTTAAAGTATCTTTCTTAATTGTTAATATTAGATACTCTTCACCATATAGATCTTCATATCCAGATATTACCACTTTATTTTTTCGTTCTTTTTTTGGAAAAAGAAGAAAGAAGAAACTAGCACATTCTAAAACTTCTGACCCTTTCAAATCAACTCTTAAAAAATAGGCACATTTTAGGTATCTTTCTTGATTGTTAATTTCTTATAAACTTTTGATAGGATTAGAAGTTTTATAATGGGCTAACTTCCTAATATGATGATCTATGTAGTGGGAGAATACTTACACCGAAAAAATTAACCCTCGAATCATCTTCATATAGGCCCCACTTACCTCCAAAAAATAAGTAGTGGAACATCCCTCATCTACAACTACATGAATTAACTAATTAATTATTAAAAAATTTGAAGCTTTAGAAACTGTTATTTAAGAACATGTCTACCTTGATTTGACAGAATTCAAATCTGCTGTTTGTTGTAGATTCTCTAGTGGACTCCACAATTTAAGGATGACCCTACATATCAAAATCCACAATAGATTTGAACTATGTCTAATTTAATAGAGATTTTTTTTTGTTGAGATGAATTTTTTATTTAAGAACCTTATTTTGGTCATCTGTTTGAACGTAATTTTTAGTTTTAACAACTGTGTTAAAAAAATAAATAAATAAAAGAATTGTACAACAAAATTAATTTTTCTATTCATAATAAATAATAATTAAATAAAATTATTATATAAAAATACCGTTATTATCAAGATAAGAATAAAATTATTAATATTATTATTATTTTAAAAATTTAAAAGAAAATTGTCATTGTATTGTTCATGTAAATGACAACCATATAGTATATATTCTAACTATTAATCAGTTTGATTTTGTCCGAAGGTGACATTTTGTAATACACCTTTTAATTTAAATTACTAATGTTCGGGGACACCCACTATTGTTAAAGGCACCCTGTTAGAGTTTTAGTAAGTTTGGGGTTTAAACTAGTTATAAATATAAACTAACACTCAAAACTCCTCCTGTTTTGAGTTGATCGACCAGAGAGAGAAGGGAGAGAGAGAGAGTCAGCTGGAAGAGAGAGAAAGAGAGAGAGTCCGAGAAGAAGAACCTAAGGTTTCGGGTAGGCTGATCGTAGAGGACCGAGAGCAAGGGAGAGAAGCCCAGAAACCATTGTAGCAGAGCTTTTCTTCTTCTTCCTTGGGATTCATCTTATTCTTCTTCTTCCCTAGGATTTAACCTCTTTGATGATTCAAGGCAAGTAGTAACTTGCTCTTTTAGTGTAGATTTAGGTTTGCTATGATGTTGGTATGCTTTCTTAATGATTGAATGCATGAAAACCTAGATTATATGTTGTTTATATGTTAACTATATGAATGAATGCAAGTAATCCATGATCATACGATGTGTGCATGTTTCTAATGGTTAGAATGTATGAAATCTATGAATATTTGATGATTATATGATTCTCTAAGGTTGCAGATGAGAAAAACCATATTTCCTTGGAGTTTTGTAGAAGAATAATCCCAAAATCGCGAGAAAACCTAGAGGGTATCGATACCCACATAGAGGGTATTGATACCAGCTTACAGATGGGGCAAGTATCGATACCCCCTCTGGAGGGTATCGATACCTCCCACGTCTGAAAGTGGGTATCGATACCCACTGAAGGTGTACATGTATCAATACCTACTGACCTTTTGACCCTAAAAGTGGTTTTTGTGAGTCTCTTTTGTGTAGTTGCTTCACGTATGAAGGATATCATGATTATGTACATGCATACTATTAAAGAATATGTATTTATGAGTTTAGAATGCATATGATAAGCACTTGTGGACACATAGACAAGGAGTAAGAAACCTCTATAAGCTTGATGTGTGCTTAATCAACTTGTTTGGCTTGTGTGCAAACATAGTTTAGGTAGGCATGATCCTCTCCAAGCGAGGTCTACGGAATCGCCAAGTGAGGTCTACGTAACGCCGACAGGGTTACTAGTGTTCGGGGGACGGATTTCGAGGCGATTCATCAGATTCACGTGGCGCACGTCCAGTGTCTCGAGTGAACTATAGGGACGGGTGAAACATGGATAATAACTAGGGAGCACTACTTGTTGCGATAACTTAATCTCAACTAAAGATCATAAAACACAATAGCCGTTATCTTGTGCATCTCTTTCTTTCAATCTTTTATCCTGACATATCTTATGCTGTAATGTTAATACACTTACTCTTGTGAAACTCATGGTTCTCCTAAATCTAAGCTAAGTGAACTAGTAAACTTGCTGGCTAGGTTTTGACCTAGCACCACCATTAATCTTTTCAGGTCCAGGTCAGCAGGCGAATAATCAGTTGTGGTGATGTTCGTAGTTCGAGAATAAGTCTTCGGAGTTCTCTAGATTTCCATGAAGACATTACTTGATTCTTTCATTTAAGTTTAGTTTGTTTTGGACACATGTTTAGTCCATTATTCTTTGAGAATATTCGTTCATTCATTTGTTTAGTTGACAGCTTATCCTTGAGTTAATAAAGTTTATATTCAACTTTATTTTACTTGTGTTTTGAATGTGAGTGCAAGCCTCTTGTTAGCTTGGTGTAAGGTGTACATCCTAGAGCTACATGATGTTAATGGTTTCGCCGGAATGTCTAGTTCTCATTAAGTAAGAGTTGCAGACCTGAAATGTGAGGGCGGGGCATTACAGTTGGTATCAGAGCCTCAGGTTCAAAGTCCTAGAGGGAGTAAAATGAGTTAGGATGATGTTTGTGACACGATAGGCACAAAACCTAAGAGTGCACTTGAATGAATTTCTTTTCTTGTTGTTTGCTTGTTGTTTGGCTTGGATAGAGATAGACTTAGTTTCGTTTCTTATCCTCTTTTTCTTGTGTCTCAGAGCTATGTCTGGGATGCGAGGAAGAGGTAGAGGTAGTCGGCGTAGAGGTAGGGGTGCTCGGGGGAACAACGATGATGTTTCTACTGAAGAGGTGAATGCACCACAACCTGAGTTCCCGCCACCACCACAACAGGGAGAGACCGGGCAAGGATCAGGTCAGAATCGGGCAGGGAGTGTTAATCCTCAAATGCCAGAGTGGACGATGTTGCGACAGTTAATTACGGAGTCAGTAGGTGTAGTTGTGGATGCCAGACTGGAAGCTAGATTGGGTACTAGGGGTCCAGTGGCACCAACTCTAGTTCAAGTGCCACAACCACCAATGGTACGAGTAGGAGCACCTACGTTGCCGGAGTTGCATAAGCACTTTCTGAGTTTAAAGCCACAAACTTTTGGAGGTTCTACAGATTCATTAGTGATCATCAGTGGATCAAGGAGCTAGAAAAGACGTTCTATACTTTTGAATGTACAGAGGAGTATAAATAGAGATTTGCGACTATCCAGCTTGCTGACGACGCTTTAGATTGGTGGGAGTCTCGTTCCTGGGATCTGGATACTACCACCCTAACTTCGCAGTAGTTTCAAGTGATGTTCTTTGATCAATACTTTCCTTAAAGTGCACGAATGGCGATGGATAGGGATTTCCAAGAGTTGAGATGGAAAGATGACCAGACAGTGGTAGATTATGAGAGAGAGTTCTTTAGACTCGCATTGTATGCACCGGGTCTTATTCCGACTGAGCAGAGTAAGATACATAAATTTCTAAGGGGATTGAATCGACAAATCTCTAGGCACATTATCGGACAACCCAGTTTCGATACCTTTACTAAAGTCGTGGAGTGTGCACGACTTCATGATCAGGAAATCCAAGAGGCACGCCGAAAGAGGAGTGAGAAAGTAGAGACTAAGTCAGCAGATAAACGCGATCAGAAGAACGGTCAATTGATAGCTTATCCTTGAGTTAATAAAGTTTATATTCAGCTTTATTTTACTTGTGTTTTGAATGTGAGTGTAAGCCTCATGTTAGCTTGGTGCAAGGCGTACACCCTAGAGCTACAAGATGTTAATGGTTCCGCCAGAATGCCTAGTTCTTATTGAGTAAGGGTTGCAGACCTGAAATGTGAGGGCGGGGCATTACAGTTGGTATCAGAGCCAGGTTTCGATCCTGGGACGTGTGGGTTATGTGCCTAATCAAGAGAGACAACATCAGGGACAACAACAAGGACAACCTCAGGGTAGAGCCTATGCTGTAGTTCCTAGGGATCCGAGAGCGCCAAAAGAAATGGTGGAAGGTACGTTCCTAATTTAGATTTGGCGCGGCCGAATCCTTTTTAATTCTGGAGCTTCACATTCTTTTATATCACGTATATTCTTGGACACCTTGACACTTAGGCCAGAAAAGTGTGATTATCCTTTCTCTGTTATGTCACCTATGGGGAGGACAATACCAGTAGAGTTAGTTTGCAAAGGTTGTGTTATTAGTTTGGAAAAACTAGACTTCGCCTTAGATCTTTTTGTTTTAGGTCTAGAGAGCTTTGATGTGATACTAGGCATGGATTGGCTTGCTACATACCATGCAAAGTTGGACTATTACGCGAAAACGGTAACATTTTCCAAACCAGAGGAAACGACATACGTGTTGTCATTGTCGGTAGGATGTGGTCTTGATAGGACACACCTGTGCTTTGTGGATATGTTGGAGCAATCGGTTGAAAGTAGATAGCTTGAATTGATTCTTGTGGTGCACGAATACCGTGATGTATTTGGCAAGGTCCCAGGGTTACCACCTCACAGAGAGATAGACTTCTGTTTGGAGTTGGTTCCAGGTACAAAACCGATTGCTAAGACACCTTATCGGATAGCTCCAATAGAGATGAAAGAATTGAAGAATCAAATAGACCAGTTTTTGGCTCAGGGTTTCATACGTCGTAGTTCGTCACCTTAGGGTGCACCAGTTCTTTTTGTTAAAAAGAAAGATGGGTCTATGAGACTATGTATAGACTACCGGGAACTGAACGAGGTTACGGTAAGGAATAAGTATCCTTTTCCTAGGATAGATGATCTGTTTGATCAACTTAAGGGAGCACAATGGTTTTCTAAGATAAACTTAAGGTCAGGTTATCATCAGCTAAAAGAGAGTAGGACATTCCCAAGACAACATTTCTGACAAGATATGGGCCTTACGAGTTCTTGGTAATGCCCATTGGACTTCCCAATGCACTAGCAGTGTTTATGGATCTAATGAATCGGGTTTTCAGAGACTTCTTAGATCAGTTCATGATTGTCTTCATTGATGACATTCTAATTTACTCCAAGACACGAGAAGACCACGCGATTCATTTACGTAGAGTGCTTCAAACTCTACGAAAGCACCAGTTGTATGCTAAATTCGAGAAATGCAAATTTTGGCAAAAAGAGGTGAAGTTCTTAAGACACGTAGTGTCGGGAGCAGGAGTGATGGTGGATTCCTCCAAGGTTCAGGCTGTACTGGAGTAGCGACAACCCACTACAGTGACAGAGGTTCGAAGTTTCCTACGTTAGGCTGGGTACTATAGTCGGTTTATCGAAGGATTTTCGCAGATAGCAGGCCCTTCGTCTAATCTCACAAAGAAAGATGTTCCATTCAAGTGGGATGACAAGTATGAGCAAGCGTTTCAAGAGTTGAAGGCAAAAGTTTTGATGCAGAACAATCGAGTGGTTGCTTATGCTTCGAGACAGTTGAGGATTCATGAGCATAACTATCCAACTCATAATCTTGAGGTAGCAGCTGTGGTGTTTGCACTCAAGATTTGGAGGCACTACTTGATAGGTGAAAGGTTTGAGCTCTTTTCGGATCACAAGAGTCTCAAATGCCTATTCTCGCAAAAGGAGCTAAATATGAGGCAGCGTAGATGGTTGGAACTACTGAAGGATTACGACTTTCAATTACAGTATCATTCGAGAAAGGCCAACGTGGTGGCAGATGCTCTAAGTAGGCACCCTAGGGGCATAGTGGCGACTATGATGGTCCAGCAGTGGCAACTATTGGAGTCAACTTCGGAGTATGACTTCGATTTGGTAACTCGCGAGCAGAGACAACTGTTGTTGGGTGGTGTAGTCATTCGACCTATTCTAATAAGCCAAATCATCAGCGAGCAAGGAAACAATCAATGGTGCCGTGACAAAGTTGTAGGTATCCAATAAGGCGAAATCACGGACATGACTGTGGGAGATGATGGTGGCTTGAGGTTCAGGGGACGTTTGTGTGTTCCGGAGAAATCTGAGTTGAAGAGGAACATCTTGAACGAAGCACACCATAGTAAGTACACCATACATCCGAGAGAGAACAAGATGTATCGGGACCTTAAACGACATTTTTGGTGATCGGGAATGAAGCGTAGCATTGCAGAGTTTGTACGTACATGTTTTACTTGTCAACAAGTAAAGGCAGAGCATCGGAAACTAGCAGGTACTTTGCAGTCCTTAGATATACTCGAGTGGGAGTGGGATAATATATCTATAGATTTCATCGACGGATTATCCAAGACTAGGAAGGAAAATGACTCCATCTGGGTGATCGTAGACAGACTGACCAAGTGCGCACACTTCGTACCAGTCAAGAAGGCATACACCGCAGAGCAGTTAGCTACATTGTATGTGAAAGAGATAGTTTGATATCACGATGTTCTGGTTTCAATGGTATCGTATTGGGATAGTTCATTCACCTCAAAGTATTGAAGAGCTTTTTAAGAAGCTATGGGCACGCAGCTTGACTTTAGCACGACTTTTCATCCTCAAACGGATTTCCAAACAGAGAGAGTTAACCAAATATTGGAAGATATTCTTCGATGTGTAGTTCTAGACTTCAAGGGTAATTGGGAAGATTCATTACCGCTTGTGGAATTTGCCTACAACAACAGTTACCAAACCAGTATAGGAATGGCACCGTTTGAAGCTTTGTATGGCAGACCTTGTAGATCTCCAGTATGTTGGGCAGAAGTCGGAGAGTCGAAACTTCCAAGATCAGAAACTGTTCAACAGACTACAGAGAAGATAGCCCTAATCAAAGAGCGTATGTGAACAACTCAGAGTCGTTAGAAAAGTTATGCCGATCAGAGGTGTGGGGAACTGGAGTTTGAGGTAGGTGATCAAGTGTTACTGAAGGTATCACCGATGAAGGGTATTCTTCGTTTCGGTAAGAAAGGGAAGTTAACGCCGCGTTTCGTTGGACCTTTTCCTATCCTAGAGCGAGTAGGGAAAGTGGCTTACCGATTAGCTTTACCAAATCAGTTAGCATGAGTTCATGATGTCTTCCATGTGTCTATGCTTCAGAAGCATCTCAGGGATGAGGATCGCCCAGTAGTGGTCGATTTCCACGAGTTAGAGTTGCAACCAGAAGCAACCTATGTAGAGAAGCCTTATAGGATTCTTGGCTACAAGGAGCAGAAGCTTAGGTCAAGATTTATACCTTGGGTGAAGGTGCAGTGGCATCATCATGCTGAGCGTGAGGCTACGTGGGAGAGAGAAGAGGAGATGCACGCGAGTTACCCGAACCTTTTTGAAGAGGTATGTACGATTTCGAGGACGAAATCCCCTTTTAGGTGGGTAGAATGTAATACCCCTTTTAATTTAAATTACTAATTTTAGGGGGCATCCACTATTACTAAAGGCACCTTGTTAGAGTTTTAATAAGTTTGGGGTTTAAACTAGTTATAAATATAAACTAACACTCAAAACTCCTCCTGTTTTGAGTTGATCGACCAGAGAGAGAAATGAGAGAGAGAGAGAGAGAGAGAGAGAGAAAGTCGGTTGGAAGAGAGAAAGAGAGAGAGTCTAAGAAGAAGAACCTAAGGTTTCGGGTAGGCTGATCGTAGAGGACCGAGAGCAAGGGAGAGAAGCCCAGAAACCATTGTAGCAGAGCTTTTCTTCTTCTTCCTTGGGATTCATCTTATTCTTCTTCTTCCCTGGGATTCAACCTCTTTGATGATTCAAGGCAAGAAGTAACTTACTCTTTTAGTGTAGATTTAGGTTTGCTATGATGTTGGTATGCTTTCTTAATGATTGAATGCATGAAAATCTAGATTATATGTTGTTTATATGTTAACTACATGAATGAATGCAAGTAATCCATGATTATATGATGTATGCATGTTTCTAATGGTTAGAATGTATAGAATCTATGAATATTTGATGATTATATGATTCCCTAAGGTTGCAAGTGAGAAAAACCATGTTTCCTCGGATTTTTGTTGAAGAACAAAATCCAAAATCACGAGAAAACTCAGAGGGTATCGATACCGTATCGATACCAGCTTACAGATGGGGCAAGTATCGATACCCACTCAGGAGGGTATCAATACCTCCCACGTCTGAAAGTGGGTATCGATACCCAATGAAGGTGTATCAATACCTACTGACCTTTTAACCCTAAAAGTGGTTTTTGTGAGTCTGTTTTGTGTATTTGCTTCACGTATGAAGGATATCATGATTATGTAAATGCATGCTATTAAAGAATATGTATTTATGAGTTTAGAATGCATATGTAACTTCTTAGGGAACTGCTTCCATGATGATAAGTACTTGTAGACACATAAAGAATGAGTAAGAAACCCATAAGCTTGATGTGTACTTAATCAACTTGTTTGGCTTGTGTACAAATATAGTTTAGGTCCTGTATAGGCCTAGTCCTCTCCAAGCAGTTTTCCAAATATCCTCCTCTCTCATTCTAACTTGATGATAACTAGATTTCAGATCCATTTTACTAAAATATTTAGCATGCTTTAATTGATCAAATAAATTATCTATCCTAGGAAGGGGGTACCTATTTTTTATGGTTATTTTGTTGAGAGCTCGGTAGTCGATGCACATCCGCCACTCGCCACCTTTCTTGGGTACAAGAACAACAGGTGAACCGACTGGAGAAGAGCTTGGCCTTATCAGTCCCTTGTCAAGTAGTTCCTGCACTTGGCTTTTGACTTCATCAGACTCTGCAATAGACTGTCGGTACAATCCGATATTAGGTATTGGTGCATCAGGTAGCAATTGAATTTCATGCTCCACTTCCCTCTTAGGTGGTAACCCTTCAGGTTCTTGCATAACTTCTTTGAAACTCTCAAACACTTGTTGTAGCTCTTCCTTCTGCCCTTTACTACAATCTCCAAATTGAGTATTTGCTTGTTCTCCATTACCGTCATCAACAGGTCTAATCATGAGCAATACAAATTTTTGGCTTGCATTAACCAAATGCTTGGTTTGTGCAGTCATCAGTTGTAACTTTTTTTTCTCTTTCGAAGGCAAGATACGAAAACCTTTCCCATCCTTTACCAATCTCCACACATTTTCTCTCCTGTAGAAGGTGGCATCTCGGTCCCAAAAATAAGGATTGCCAAATATAATTTGGCATATATCCAAGGGTACTACATCACATGTAACTTGGTCCTTGAATTTCTCGTTGATGGCAAATTTGAAAGTACATTGGGTGTCAACCTGCAACTTTGATTCTTTCCGCAACCAACCCAATAGATACGGCTTACGATGTGGCGAAGTCTCCAATTTTAATTGCTTCACTAACTGCTCCGCAATTAAATTTCTTTGTGACCCACTGTCAAACAGAGTAATTACAGGAGTCATGCCGATTTGTGCATATACCCAAAATAATTCTTCTTTAATTGCTTCCATAGCCGATGTTAATGACTGCACCGCTACCTGAGTTTTTGATGAACTCGTCCCCCCTTGCTAGCTTACCATAATTAATTTCTCATTAAGTGCAGATGAGCCTTCTACTTCCTCGTCTTCCACACACACATTTTCTGTCTTTTTATTATTTTTTTCTTTCCACCAAGATGGTTTCAGTTCAGGATGCAACTTCCAGCACTTTTGTTTAGAATGCCGATCAGTTTTGCAATTATCACAATAAATTTTTCCCTTGCTAGCCACTACATGACTCTTTTTCTCACCCTTTTTGAACCCGTCGCGATTATTTTCTTGACTTGAGTTACCCTTGAAATATTCTGATTTGTTCTTGCCAAGTGAGTGATTTTTCATCTCGATGTACATGGCTTTCTTGCAAGCTTCATCAATATTTGCAACAGAAAAAGTGCTAATTCCGTCCTTAGGTAGAACAATAATCCACCCATATATTTTTCGAGTACCACAGAATCCCTTAGATTCACACCTAAAGCCACTGCTTGTTTCAGAAACTCTGTAGTATATTCCTGCACACTTTGACCCTTTCCTTGGCGTAGAAACTGCCATCGTTATCTCAATCGTTCCCTATAACCGATGGGGTAAAATTGATTCTGCAGTGCCGTCACAAATTGAGCCCAAGAGCGCACATGAATCTCACCATTTAAATCCAAACCAGAGGTGTGGGCTTCCCACCAAGTTAGTACATGACCACCAAGTTTCAATCGAGCAAAACTGACCTTTTGCGGTTCGGTGTAGGATTTAGTACTGAAAAATACCTCCAAGGTTTTTAGCCATCCGTCTAATTTCTCCGGATTCAACTCCCCGTTATAAGTAGGAATATCAATTCTTGCCTCTAGTTTAAATGGGATTGAATCCTCAACTTCTAACTGAGTTTGGATACCAGACGACTTGTCTTAAAAAGGCTCCTTACCCTTATTCGTTGAATCGGATGGAGTCAGACATTGCATCAACTCCATGATCTTACGCATATTTTCCTTCATTTCCTTCATATCTTGTGCAAGTTCCTCTACAGATGGTTCCTGAGAATTAGCCATGGTTGCTCTCTTCCTTTTGCCGATTTCTAGATCGATGGGTACTAGTTCTCTACCTTTTGATCTAAGACCTTGCATAAAAGTTTCAACAAACTCCAATCCCCAAAACAGAAACCTGATACCAAAAACTTGATCTTTCTTGATACCTAATTCAATCCAATTCACAAAAAGAAGAATGCTGGAAAATAAAATTAAGACAAGCACCTAATAAAGTAGAGAACACAAGATTTTTTTAACGTGGTAAAAACCCCAACGTAGGGAAACATCCACGGCTCTTTCGAGCAATCAAAATTCCACTACCTGAATAATGAAATTCTCAAATTCAGATTACAACGTTACCGATTTTTTTTTAGCCCGCAAGCCTCGGTGTTGATCGTCGTTCTCCTCTCTACTCCTGTCTTTTTTTTTTCTCAAAACCCTAGGTAGACTTTTCTTTTTCTTTCTTTTTTCTACCTCGGTTTTTTTTCTTGAGATGTGGTGAGGAGAGAGATTTTTAAAAAAAAGGCAAGTTAGGAAACTCCCTAACTTGGACGTGGGGTTTTCAAATGGGCCCCACTGCCAACTGGATCATCTGGAGAGATGGGTGGCGCCAGATTGTTCACTTACCCGGTGTGGTGAATTTTTAATGGCGGAGCTGTAAGCTAGAGAACGGAGAGAGAGAAAGGAGAAGAGTTACCGTGGTGATGGAGAGAGGAAGAAAAAAAAAGCTTAGGTTAGAGCATCTCTAATGCAAAAGTCTTAGAAGACAATGTCTTATCTACGTGGCATGTCTCATAAGACAATGTCTAATCTACGTGGCAATAAAATCTTCACAATAGACATTGTTGAAAAAAATGCGTCTCCAATGCAAATGTCTTGGGATGACTTTTTAACTTATGTGGCACTTAATTTTTGAATGGGTTAAACCTATTTTGTTTAAAAAGTAACTAAAAGTTTTAGAGGGAAAAAAAATTTGCTGATGTGGACCATAAGACATTGTGAAGATGAATGTCTAGAAATAGACATTCTACTTCACAATGTCTAGAATAACTACCGCCACATCATCATCACATCATTTCTTCACATTAGCATTGGAGAAAGTTTTTTAAAGAGAATGTCTATTTATCCTACGTAGCAGTCTTATTTTACCACATTCACATTAGCATTGGAGATGCTCTTAGCCAGAAAGAAAAGCCAGCTCAAATCATGTCTTTGACTCGCCACGTGTCAAGTATATCTACCGTCCAGAAAACATAAAAGCAATGGTCAGGATAGAGAGGCCAAGTTTGGACTATATAAGGGGGGCTATATATCCTCTATATATATGAGGGGGTTAACTCCCCTCCTTATTGTATCCATTGAAGCTCCACAATTTTGTAGGATCCACATGGAGATGATCTAGCTAGGAACTAATTTTTTGAGTGGATGTTCTTGGTCGTTTTAAAATTTTGAACACCTTGAAAAGTGAATGGAAAATTAGTCGTAAAGAAAAGTGTAAAATATGCCAAATTTCTAAGGGCTGATTTAAAGGGGTTAAAAGTTTTAGAACAAAGCACTAATTTTAAGATATGATGATATAGATAGTGAGGGGAACATTCTCTAAAAAATCAGCCCCTAGAACATCTCTTTGTGGGCCCACAAAATGTGGGTGTAACAACCCTTTTCTTTTTATATTTATTTCTTGAATAAAAAAGGTGAGAGTTTTTTTAAATCTCAAAGGTGATGGATGTAAATTAAGATTAGAAGCTATTGAATTCTTTTCTTCTGCATACTTAAGAGTACAGATAAATGTATAGGGAGAAAGAGATAGATAGGTTTTTGAGGATCGATGGAGGATATATGATATATGAAGGGTGGAATTTTGAAGTGTAATTAATAGATTTGGCCAGCAATAATATTCTGACTAAGAAGATATATTTGAAGATATAAGATAGACAAGAACAAGGCAAGCAAGGAAATAAAATTACATAACAGTGGAGAATTTTCGTCCACTAACCATGGAACTTGTAATGCCCCGTCCTCACATTTCAGGTCTGCAGCCCTTACTCAATGAGAACTAGGCATTCTTGCGGAACCATTAACAACATGTAGCTCTAGGGTGTACGCGTTACACCAAGCTAGCAAGAAGCTTGCACTCACATTCAAAACACAAGTAAAATAAAGCTGAAATAAACTTTATTAACTTAAAGATAAACTGTCAAATGAACAAACGAATGAACGAATATTCCCAAAGAATAATGGACTAAACATGTGTCTAGACCAAACTAAACTTGAATGAAAGAATACCTCTTATGTTTTCACGGAAATCTAGGAAAGCTCCGCAGACTTATTCTTGCCTATCGAACTCCACCACTACTGTGTATTCGCCTGATGCCGTAGACCTGAAAAGATTAATAGCGCTAGGTCAAAACCTAGCCAGCAAGTTCACTAGTTCCCTTGGCTTAGATTCAGGATAACTATGAGTTTCACGAGAGTGTATTAACATTATAGCATAAGATATGTTAGGATAAAGATTAAACAAATTTAAAGAGTTGCATAGCATAACAACTGTGGTGTTTTATGATTTTCCGTTAAGATTAGGTTTACGCAACAAGTGGTGTACTCTAGTTACTACCCATGTTTCACCCGTCCCTGTAGTTCACTCGAGACACTAGCCATGCGCCATGTGAATCCGATGAACTACCTCGAAATCTGTCCCCCGAACACAGCTGGTAATCCTGTCGGCATTACTTACGTGTCAAGTGATTCCATATACCTCACTTAGCGATTTCGTAGACCTCGCTTGGAGAGGATCAGGCCTATACAGGGCCTAAACTATGTTTGCACATAAGTCAAACAAGTTATTTAAGCATACATCAAGCTTATGGAGGTTTCGTATATGTTAGAATTGTCTACAAGTTATCTTCATAATGTTAGTATTCAACGAAGAGTTTATACATGCCTTCTTTGCTCATAAATACATATTTACATGTAATATGCAGGTTACATATCATGATGTTCATTAAACAAAAGCCAAATTTCATAAAGAACACAAAAATTGCTTAAATGTGGCTTTCTGGTCAGTTGGTATCGATACCAGCTTAGTTGGTATCAATACCAACCTTCATGTGGGAACATATGTGGCTCTCTCTCCCTCTCTCTCTCCTGGTCGAACCACCACCACCACCGTCACATTAAAAACTCCACCGCGACCATCCTCATTGCCAAATTTGTTAGAGAGAGAAAGATATGTTAGAGGAATACTAGATCTGTTAAGGAGAAAGAAAAATCCACCGCTACCATCGTCATTACAGCGAGATAGAGAGTGATCAAATAGATAAAGGGGGGGTTGAGAGAAAGACATTGAGATTATAGAGAGATTGAGAAGGAAATAGAAAACTCGGTGGGAAGGCTTTTTTTTCAAATCTATAGAAAAGTAGGTTAGATTAATAGGGGAGAGAGGATAAAGAGGAGATAGGGGAAAAGAGAGAGAAAGAAAGAAGAGATGGTCTGGAAAAAAATTCCAGGTCATCTCCTCACGCCGTCGATCGGTGGATGGTGGATTGGAAAGAGGGGAAAGGAAAGAAGGAAAATCAGATTCATCGTCACTAGCTCTTATAAATCTAAAGCATTAATGTTGCTCCGAGCTCCCACTGGTTTAATAAAAGCCATTAATGGATCATTGAACTATGCTTGAAAAGATGTTAGAAGCTATTAATAGAGTTTGAGATCTCTGCAAATAAGAGAAAATCAAGATCTAGACTAAATAGATAAGAGAGGTAGATCGAGTTCTCACTATCTGGGCGAAATCTTTAATGAAGCTCCTAGATCTCTATAGAAAATAAGAAGATGAGATTTTAAACCTTAAATCTGCCTTTTCTTTTAGAGAGAAAAAAATGAGAGAGATAAAGAGATCTAGAGAGAGAACCAAGATATAAGGAGGATGGTGCTGGCATTGTGGAGGCGGTGGTTTTTCCTTAGATTTGTCGAACCAAGATCTGAGGATGATGGTGCTACGTAGTGGTGGAGGCGGTGGTTTTTCTGTTGATAGTCCTTCACGATTAGAGATTGCCTTTTTTTTGTATTAATGTATGGGACCCAACGTTTGCAGGTTACATTAGAACTCTTAAAATATTAGATTTGTCTTAAAAAAAAGTAGACTAGATATCCTGCCACGTCATCTAACTCACTAATTAAATAACTTACTTGTTAGAACACGTAATACACGATATTTTTGGGTTCCACCGTCCTCATCTACCAGCTGCTTCTTTTAACAAAGAAGCAGCCATTGAGTAGCCTTCTTAGCCACCTATCTTAACGATCATACCTTGTCTAGGCTATAAATATATGTTGTGTAATCTCACTTGAAAGATATCAATAAGATCAACTCTCCTCCTCTATATTTTCTATCTCTTTGTTTATGGTTGTGAGTTATTGCGTAACATGTTATCAGTACATTTGCTCTAATCAAAGCAAAGAGAGATGTTGATCGTTGGAAAACCCTCCTTAGAGGAGGCGAGCATCAACTTACAAATCATCAACAGTAGGGAGAGTGAGAGAACCTTGTAGAATCGCAACAAAAGACAACCAAGGTTGATGTGCGAAACCAGCCGTTGAGGCCCCTGCCGCCGACATTGCAAAATACAACTGCTGCTTGTTGTGTTCCCTCCGATCTGCTACTTGTTCGCGAGGTAGAACATTTATCTACTATCTGCTGCTTTTGCAAAACGCAGATCGCAGGTAACCAAATCTCACTCTAACTAGATCTTTGATCTGATATGTAAGCTATCTCTATTACTCTCAATTTTTTTTTCCTACCATCGACTGAATAGAGAATCTTAGAAATAACAGAGGTTGTTTGAAATTAATAAGAGTAGAGAAGAGCAAATGAGAAGCACAATAGAAAAAGCCTAAATTCATGGATGTGCTTTCTATGATTTTTTTTAAACGGTGTTTTTTTCTTCTTCAAAAGCATTTTCTCTTAGGATACCATAGTTTAAAAAAAAACATAATTATTAGTTGAAAAAAGTATTCAAATTCGTGGGCCCCCTTATTAAAGGTTAATAATTGTGTTTGTTTGATAGCAGAAAACAATGAGTCCACTCACTGATTTGGTTGAGTTGACTCGGTACTAGTGAGCTTATATGAGTCAAACTGATCTAGAATCTAGTTATAATTTCGAGAAATTCAGGGACTTATTTGCCATTTCGGACAAGTTTAGGGATCAATTTGTAATTTATGAAATAGTAAGGGGTATATCAATAATTTTGGTAAACCTAGGGACCTATTTGTCATTTCTAAATTTTTAAGGGATCTAATTGTATTTTTGGAAACGTTTAGGGACCTAAATACAATGTTGAGGAAATTTAGGTGCCTAAATATATTTTTTGAGAAAGTTTAAGGACTGAACTATAATTTGGGAAAAGTTCAGAATTTTTTTTTTTTTTTAATTTTTGAGAAGCTCAGTAACTTTTTGAAAATTATGTAGTGTATTTGTATAACAAGTCCATATGGCTAAAAATATATTTTTTTAAGCAATTTGGGAAATTGGCTAAAATAAATTTTTAGTTTTTTTTTACCGTGCTGGGTCAACTAAGTCTTTGATAACAAACCACCTTACAACTTGTTTGTTTGGCACATTTTTTTAATTCAAAAGAAGTTTGGAATTTTTTTATGTGCACTTAGTTCAAGGAGCGTTTAATGTATTTCTTCCAGGTTATTAAGTAATCGGATCTCCTGAAAATTAGTTGTTAATTGATCCCCCTAATTTTTCCAATACATTAACATATTAAATATTGTAGCAATTTGAGAAATTGACTAAATATTTCATTTAGGCTTGGAAAATCTGGTATCACCCTAATTGTTAAGGAAACATAAAAGTGATCATCATTTATAATTCACGTGACCCTTTTGGATTTTTCTAAAATCAGGGGGAGGAGTTTAGACACATAGAATAACATAAAGCATATTTTTCTTACTCTTACATTGTAAAAATAACGTGTATATGATGTGTTTTTATTATTTTTCACATATATGATACTTGATTAAGATACCATGTATTACATTATGCTTATAAATGCAATATATAACATAGATCGTTTTCTCTAGTGGATAGTTTTTCAATCCCTACCATATAATTATATGCATTGCATGATAGATGCCAAAAACTAAAATGTGGATTACCCACAATTGAACCTTTCCGGAGATTACTATCTCACCTAGTGCATGGATACAGAGTTACATCATCGCATCTAATGCAATGGAGACGGCTATTGTTAAGGACAACAATGAGTCATCTGCCAATAAAGTTAAGACTCTATGCTTCCTTAGCAATCTTAGGATGGAGGAACTGAAAATAAAGAAACTCACTTTCTGTGCCCCACTAACTCGATGAGATAAACTAAAGCTGAGATATGGACATAGGATGTCATACTACCTAAAGTTATCTATCAGTGGCTGAATATAATTCAACAGTCCATCGAATTGTCTTCATTATGACGCTATGTGAAGATACGCTTATAGAGTTCGACATGCTCGAAAAAGACTCTAAGCACGTTCTTTGTCACAACTATTGTTCTACAAAGACAATATAGAAACCAAGGGTTTTTCACTCATGCTGACTTAAAACTATTCAGCTTATAGTAGAATAGAATGATGAATTCCTAATGAGGAATCATGAGCTTGAACTTTCAAGTAGTAAGCCTGTTAGAAGCGCTTGCGATTAGTGCCAGTAGCAGGACGTCGCCGCAGTAGAGACCGTGGTAAGGGACAGAACATAAGTCACTTTGGTGGGTGCTAACACATTGGAATTCAGAAATTCCCAAACAACTACAAACTTGGCAAAATGAATAGTATGTTTCCTAACCCACAAAGCAAAATGAGGAAAGGGAAAGAAGCAGCCAAATGTGGTTGTCAAATGCTTTAGTATCAAAAAGATCGGGCATTGGTCGAGGACCCGCCATGCAAGACTTAAAGAAGAGTCCTATCAGTTTAAAAATAAGTTAGAGGTTTATCACATATTTGTCGATGATCCAAAGTGTGTTTCATCGGACTTCTACTAGTATATTGATGTTGAGGACGACGAAAAATTAACTTAATTAGTTATTTTTTTCTTAATTAGTATTAAACCTTGTTACTAGTTTATATACTACTTTAATAGTTTATTTTATTTGAATGATGCCAATTTAAAACAATTATTATTTCTAATGATTATGTGTTTAGTTACATGTTTTGTTTTAAACTGCATAATTATTGATGTTCGATCTGTTTGTTAGAGACTTTATACCCACATGAATCTGTCTAGATATAGTGGCCATGTTGATAATATCATAAAAGTAGACATTTGTCAAGTGGACAGTGGTACTAAAAACTCTATATTTTGAGGAAGACAATTCTTCTCGAATCTGACCAAATGTGAAGGTGAGTTTACAACCATATCTAGCGCAACTAATATGGTAGAGGACATTGGGATTCCATGTTTAATTACTCCCAAATGGACTAATACTTTGTATTAAAGAGCCTTATACTCGAGTAAATCTGAAAGAGATAACTAAGTTTTACAGATATTCATAACAATGAATATAAAATGTAAACTATGACAGAAAATGACAAAAATGTTATCTGCATTACATCTACAGTTAATGGTCAGAAACCAGTGTTGAAAATTTTTCAAACCATTCCTCTAGGCTATATTTTATTGCCGTTAAGATCGTCGCGGACATCTAGACATAGAAATAATGGAGAAGATTATCAACAATGCAATGTGACCATCCTTGCAAGACTAGAAGATTCTATTCTTCTATAAACAATACAATGTGACCATGCTTTCTTACATGCCGCAACATTGATTAGGATTCATCCAAATGACATATTATCAATATTCCCAAAGCAACTAGTCACGGGCAAGGAGCCCAATGTCGCCCACTTACGCACATTCAGATGTGCCGTGTAGATGCTGCATCGCAAAACACGAAGATGGGTCCCCAATAGCGCCTAGGCATATATATGGGTTATGATTCACCATCTACTATCATATATTTGGAACATATGCTAGGCAACGTCTTTCTTTCAAAAGTTGCAGATTGTCACTTCGATGAGACATAATTTCTGGCATTAGGGGGAGATAAGACAATACAATACCGTAAAATTTATTAAGGAACACCATCGTTGTCTCATCTAGATCCTTAAACTAATCAAAGTGACAAAGATGTTCAACGGTTTCATCACCTTCAGAGAAATGATCACGAATTGCCTGGCACATTTAATGATGCAACGAAAGTGATGAAAGTGCATATACTAGCAAGTAATGCACCAACATGGACAAAGGTCCAGAAGAAACATCTATTGCACCAGCAAGTGAATCAAAGGCACGTGAAGAACGTGGCCAATCCATTGGAACAAATGATTTTGTCATATGTAAGAAGCAGAATAGGGGACGGAAGACTAATGGTATAGTCCGCGCTCAGATGAGGAGGCTAACAGAGTAGTCGTCGCTCACGATGAGGCACCACCTATAAAACAGGCTATAGTAGCTACACGATCCATCAATACTTTACAGTTAAACCTCGAGGAGGTGATTGAGATCTCAATAAACTGAATCTGTAAGTATAAAAGATGGGATTGAACTAAAGTAGTTGTCGACAACAAATTTTACTTCACAGTTGCTATTCTTGATGAGGATGCAGAATCACTGACTGTTGATGAGTGTCATCGTTGAACAAATTGGCCATAGTGTGGATCTGAGATCCGGGCAGAGTAAGAGTCTCTAGCCAAACGGGAAATATTCAGACAAATAGTTCAAAGGCATGATGCCATGAAACCTGTCGTTTATAAATAGGTGTTCATAACGAAACAAAATGAATCTGGAGAAATTATTAAATATAAAGCGAGACTAGTAGCACAAAGGTTTTTGGAGAAACCTGGCATCGTTTAAAATGAAACCTACTCTCCAATCATGGATGCAATTACATTTCATTACTTGCTCAGTCTGTCAGTCGTTAAGAACGAGCTAGACATGCGTCTTTTAGATGTAGTAACCGCGTATCTATATGGGAAATTAGATACCAACATCTACATGAAGCTACCTGAGGTGTTTAAGCTTCCATATAAGTCTAATGCCCGAGGAGTGTACGCTATCAAACTGGATAAATTACTGTATAAATTGAAACCTTCAGGGCTCATGTGGCATAATAGGTTGACTGAGTATTTGAAAGCCGAGGGTTTTACAAATAGTCCTGTATGCACATACATTTTCTAAAAGAAAATAGACAAAGGATTTGCAATCATAATAGTGTACATCGATGATTTGAACATTATCGAGACTCTTGATGAGATCAGGAAAGCCGCCGTATACCTAAAGAAGGAATTCTAAATGAAGGACCTAAAAAAGACTAAGTTTTGCGTCAGATTATAAATCAAGAATCTTAACAGCGGCATGTTAGTCTATCAGACTACTTATACCAAAAGAATGTTGAAAATGTTCAATATGGATGCAGCTCATTAAGTTGAGCATAGTTATGGTAATGAAATTGCTCGATGATAATCTCGACTAGTTTACCCACCAGATGAAGGCGAAGAGCTCTTAGGGCCCAAAGTAGCCTATGTTGGAGCAATTGGTGGATTATTATACTTAACAGGTTTTCACTAGACCTGATATTACGTTTGCTATACTTACTGGCAAAGCATAGTTCAATGCCTATGAAGAGGCACTAGAACGAAATTAAGCACCTTCTAAAATATCTGTACGGCACTACAAACTTAGGGCTATTCTACCCAAAATATAGCACAACAGAGTTGGATGGGTATGCCGACACAAGATATTTATCAGACCCACATAAAGCCAGGTCACAGACTGATTATATGTTCCTTTATGGAAGCACGGCGATCTCGTGGAGATTAGATAAGCAGATGATGGTTATGACTTCTTCGAACAATTCAGAGATTCTCATGCTTCATGAAGTGGACATAGAATGCTTTCAGCTCAGTTGCGGACTTCGAACTATCCAAGACAAACCAACGACTATATATGAAGACAATGCAACGTGCATCACTTAAATTAAAGGATAATTTATCAAAAGTGATAAAACGAAGCACATCTTACCGAAGTTCTACCATATCTATGAGCTCCAAGAGACGAAAGAAGTTGACATTACACAAGTTCGTTCTTTGGAGAATCTAGTAGATATGTTTAGAAAGACATTGCTGATGACCACAATTGAAAAATTGGTACACGTCATAAGAATGCAAAGAAGTATTCGCTCACATCAGTTGGAGTGTCTACGTCAGGGGGAGTTATCCCGCCGTGACCGGACATTATGCGTGTTGTACTCTTTTTCCTTTGTGCAGTTTTTTTCCATTAGGTTTTGCTGGCAAGGTTTTAATGAGGCAACTAAAATGCATCCTAAACCTATTCGAGATATAGTTGTACTCTTTCCTTACGCACTTTTTCTCAAAGGGTTTTGTGTGTGGAGGTTTTAATGAGGCAATCATTTGAATAGGGTGGTACCCAAAATGGGGGAGTGTTAGAACACAGATTACACGATATATTTTGGGTTCCACCGTCCTCATCTACCAGCTGTTTCTTCTGATAAAGAAGTAGCTATTGAGCAACCTTCTTAGCCACCTATCTTGACGATCAGACCTTGTGTGGGCTATAAATATGTGTTGTGTAATCTCATTTGAAAGATATCAATAAGATCAACTCTCCTCCTCTATATTTTCTATCTCTTTGTTTATGGTTGTGAGCTATTGCGTAACACTACTTAATTAATTAGTTTTTAATTCTTCTAAAAAATTATGGTACGCATAACACCTATCACATTGTTGTTGTTAGAGTATTATACAAGGTCTCCATAGGTCAAAAGGGTAATTTTGGTTTTTTAAAAGTACGAGTGGGGTAGAAGATATAAAAGTAGATTTTAGGGTCTAAATTCAGAATTGGATAACATTAGGGTCCAAACATTAAAACTGGACAAAAGTTAGGGTCTAAACGTAAATTTTCCCTTTTATTTATGTAGTTGTAGTACATTCATCCATCTTTTTTGCGAGAAAGTCCAAAGTTTAAAATCCAGTTTGGAGATGATGAAGTAAAAGTGTTAACCTTGCTGTGCTTCTTTCTATTAGCAACCATGCATTTAGTCAATCTCCTAAAAGCTCAAACTGTGTGGCGCCGCAGTGTATATATTATAGATAACTTATGTATATGACTAGTTTAACCTTGTTCTATAAAAAAAATAAGGTAAAGTGTGTTTGGCAACATAAGTCAAAGTGCTTCTACTTCTTGTAGAAGTATTACTTTTGAGAAGTCAGAAATTAGAAGAAGTTTGTTTGGCAAAATTTATCTTATATAAGTTGATAAGTAAAAAATGTCAGTATGATATGTAACAAGATAAGAAGTCCAATTTCATAATATGGTAGTGAGGTGGTAGTATCATGCTAGTGACAATGTGTTACGAGAATGGTGACATGGCGATAGTGACAACGTGTTGGTGGTAATGAGGTGGTAGAGTGGTGGTGATTAGGTGGCAATGACGAGGAGGTGATGATGACATAGTGATAGAGGTAATAACTTTGCCATGCCTCCTATTTAGATATCCTCTCCTTATTGAATCTTCTATTAGGGTTCCTACCCATATAAACTTCTCTATCCTCTTAGGAGTGACAGTGCACAACTATTTTTGATAATTAGGTCTTAGATTCTTTCTCAGAATGAATATTTGCTCTTCATCTGAAGGTTGTTCTGGCATATCTCTGACCTTTTATCTCCTCCTTGCAACAAGATCTGTGAATGACTCGTTAAGTTGTTGCTACATAGCTTCCAATAGTCACCTGGTAACTTTCCCCGTCTACCCATGAGAAATGCCTGAAGAATGCGTCAGCCAGTTTAGTCTAAGTTAAATATTTAAGTGGTACATCTCGATCAGCCATTCAAGAGCGTACCTTGTCAAGCTTCTCGAAAATAAGTATGCTAACAAGCAATCGCTTACCTTCAAAGGCTTCATAAAACTCATATACATCATAACGTGAGCCTTAGGTTACCTTGTTCCATCATAAAGCTTCATATCGGGGTACTTGAAATCGGGAAGTAGTTCCTCATCTGGGGGTTGATAACATGAGTTGACATCATATGTAGTTCCTCCTTCTACCCGATGCATTCTTTCTTAGAGATCTAGCATCTCATAGTTGGGCTTCCCTTTGTTCTTAGCACGCCAAACCTCCCATTGCTCATACTCATCGTCTAACAGATATTGCTGTGATGGTTCTTGTTTAGGTTCTGTGACAACTGTAGACTTCTAAGAAAGATCAACAATCTCATAGACTGGGTATGTCTTGCCAGATTCCTGAAAGAAAGTCTATGACTGCTCATTAGGCCTACGATCGATGACAGATGTCTGACCCCTTTCATAATTTTCTATCTCTGGAGAAGCCGATGCCTTTTCTTGATTTTGACTCCCTGATGCTAACTGCTGAGCTAGTATCTGCGATATCCTCAGTTTTCACTAGTCTTCTTAATAACCTAATCCAAACTGATTTAGCTTGTCGATCCGTATCTGCACAGTGTCTATGACCTTTGACCTACTAATCGGGATTGGAAATTGTCAGATCCACAAAAATCTCTACCGTGGGTCATGCCTTAGAAGTTTTGTGACATGAATGCAATCCTTTAAGTTATTTCTAAGGATACATCTATCATTACTGCATGCATATTGGGGTCATCTAGACTCAATTGGTGGTTTAGGACACCTTAACAGGATATACCTCACTGCCCGAGGTTAAGGTTGTAAGATATGACCCCGTTTATCCCATACGAGCCTCTGGTCGGGACAGAGCCACATACACGAGATTGAGTTTCTGACTGGGATCAAATAAAGTGATGAATAATGTAGATACAAATGAATGGGTGCCTGCGGTGTGTGTGTGTAAATGTGTATGTGTGTGTGTTGTGTCTGTGTGTGTGTGTGCATGTGTGTGTGTGTGTAAACCCAAGAAGTGTAAGATCAAAAAATTTCTAAAATTCTCTTAATTATTTTTCAAGTCAGATTCCTCAATCCCTAGTGGAGTCACCAGTTCTTGGGTATCTAAAAATGAATTTTCACCCCCGACACTTTTTTGCCTGCTCCAGCCTATACCGCTGAAGGTTATAGAGGAACTCGTCCACGTGGAGGGAATATGAGAGATTGAGAAGATGCCACTTGATTTTGTCGAGAATTAGGACCCAAGATGTAACGACCCGACCCTTGAGCCCATGACCCAAACCTGGTCCACTAGACTCAAAGCCCAGTCCATTAGGAAAAAAAGATTTTAAGTTATACAATCACCTTTCTACTTCACAACATAGCTTTTCCAAATCCGTGGTTTTTAAGATCCAAAACACAGTAGAAAAATAATTCTAAGTCCAGTCCAAGTTGAAATAATTTTTTTTATACAATAAGAATTAAATGTTCAATACTAGTTCAACAATACTCATTCTACGAAACATAAATTCCTGCTTACAATTCAATTCAGTAAACAAATGATTTCAATGAGAGAGAGAATTTATAGAGATCAACCACAAATAATCCGCAACTCTCTCTATTATAATTTCTCACATTTGAAAAAATTTCTTTTAAAGACAGAAGTTTTTTCCAAAATTCATTCTTGGTGTAGACACCCAATTTTCGCACCCGTCGCGGGTGTCGTTAACCTATAATTGGAACCAATTTTGTGAACCACATGGAAACGGAGCTGGTTTTGCACAAACAGGAACCTAAAATCTTCTTTGGATTGTGGGGGCCCTTTTGGCATAGGAAAACACAACCCAGGACTTTGTAGAAATGTTCAAAAAGGACCTTTTTGCAAAAAATTAAGAAATTGAGGATGTTAGGAAGGAAAGTTGGTGACATGTGTCACCAAAGGGTTGGAGTCGGTCCTTAAAGGGGCGATCTCCTTCTAAAGGTGACACATGTCACTACTTTTAGTTGTAAAAGAAAAAAATAATAATAATGAGGAAAGAGCTGTTTTGGAAAAGTCATTTTGGAAAAAGTTATTTTTTGAAAAGGAAAACGCTGTTTTGAAAGAGGGGGAGTAGTTTTAGAAAAGAGCAAAAGTTATTGTTTAGAATTGAAAGTGACATGTATCACTATATTAGTGGGATCGACCCTTGGAAGGCCGATCCCCCAATATGGAGGCACTTGTCACCACCTTATAGGGACCGACCCTTCAAGGGACGATCTCTCCTTTGTGGTGACAACTGTCCTATGTTTTTTGTTGTTTTGGTGTGTTTTTTAAGAAAAAATAAAGAAAAGGAAAACAAAAAACTATTTTTCTTCAAAATGTGTTTTGTTATAAAAAGTGTGTGACATATGTCACACGTTTTTTAGGAGAGAGGAGAGAGTGGTTTTCCATTTTGGGCAATTAGAAAATTATTTTTGTTCCTGAATAACTAAGTGATAGGTGTCACTGTGCGATTAGGGTTGGCCCTTGGAGGGCCGATTTGCTTATTAGGAAGCACAAATTCTCTTCACCCGGGAGAGTTTTAGAAGAGTGGAGGCACGTGTCTCTATCCTGATGGACCTTTCGGAATATTCTCATTTTGTGGAGATAGGAATGTTCTTTCTTTTATTTTTCTTCCCTTTCACAAAATTCACTCGATCCATGTGAAACTAAAACCACCCAGTCCATGCATAACACGTGGCCACTGAGAGAAAATATTTTTCTTCCTCTCCATCTCAGCCGTCCAAGTGTGGTCGATCCAGCTGTTAAGCAGAAAGAAACCCTAGTTTTTTCTTTAAAAGGAAAGTTACCCAAAGAGGAAAGGGTGGCTCCTGGTTCTTTTGATTTCTCTCTTGGCTTTTCTCTCTGGGTTTGTCTACACTCTTTTGGCCTCTGGTTTGCATTTACTCTCTCTCTGGTCTTCTTTCCAGCTTTATTCCTAATAAAAGATTAGTGAGGTAAGAGAGAAGACAAGGACAGGCGAGGAGAGGTGAAGAGAGAGAAGATATTTTCTTATCATCTTCCTTCCTGCATCATCATGAGTCCAAGGGAGCGACATCATCTTCATCTTTGAAATTCTAATAACATCACACTTATTCTTCTCATCTAAAGCTGATTATATGGAGCTTGTTATGGATTTCTCTCTTATATTTACTTAGTTGGATCAATTGAAAGATCCATGCTAGAAATCTAAATGTAATAATCTTGATATAGAATTTGTATCTATGACCTGTTGGATATGTGAATGTCTTCTTTTTGAGTTTTGATGTGAAATAAGGCTAAAAGTGGTTGCCATCTTTGGTATGAGATAGAATTAGTACCCATTCTTTGTTAAATATGTGGATATCCTGATCTTCAATATTGATGTGAAATAAAGCTTGATTTCTATTTCTGGCATGAAATGAAGTTCTCTGTTGAAAAGCATATTCTAATCTTATTTTTCATCTTTGCACATAATGAAATAAAAAAGTATGCTATAATCTTGTTTACTACCTTTGTATATAATGAAATCGAGAGCTAGTATGCTACACTTTTGTTTTCCATTTCTGTATATAATGAAATCATAAATTAAAAAAAAGGCATGAAATAGCTTGGTTTTATAAGAATCTTTCTGATGAAAAAGCATACCAATGTCTCTGTAGCTTTTGTATGCACAAAGAATGCCTATATGCATGAAAAGTCTTTTGTACATATATGATGATGTGAGACCCGAGAGTAAAAGTGTAGATTTATTTGTGTCGACATTTCTTTTAGAAATCATGTTTTTTTTGCAAATGCTTGGTGACTGAATATTATTATCTTATCATATGGTGGTTTGAGATATCATTGTAGCCATGCATTTTCTGCTATAATCAATATTTAAAAGGTATGTTGATGGTTTGAATTCCTTATGAGGTGATGATGATCTTCATGCTTGTGTATTTCATGGAAAGAGAACAAACTGTGTATAACTCCATGATGAACGAACTAAGAATGCTTTGATGTTTGTGGTAAGTATGTTAGACGCATCATGATCTTTAATGTGAATGGTTTGGATCGTAGAAAATCTCAGTGGATTAACACGATCCAAATGTTCTTAGCTTGCCTTTGTCACTTTGTTTACTGCCAAAATGTCGAATTCGATCTACTTTAGTGCTCTTCGCTCTTTTGGAATGATGGTATCACTATACGATGATTCATGAGATGATAAGATCGAGTTTGATGTTGCTTGATTTATTTACTTTGTTTACCACGTTAGTAATCTATGAAATGTGTGTATATATTTCTTGATTCGTGAATCCTCGAATGTCAATGAACATAAATAAATGAGCATGATATTCGTGAGCTTTTGTCATTTTATCTTGATTCCATCTTGTTTTAGCATTAATTTGCGGCTTAATCCCTTTTAGGCTAGAAAACAAATGTGAATAAACTTTTGAATAAAATATTTGGGACTTGAACCCCCTTTTGCGGGTTCACACGCCCGCATCTTTCAATTGGATTTTTTTCGAAGCCCAATCAGTGCCAAACCATAAAAACCCCTAAAAGAGACTTAAGTTATGCTTAGACTAGGACTGCTTGCTTAGAGATAGATTGCATTAGTTCTAGGGTTGCTTGTTGCTTTTCGGGGTCGGTCTCAGAGATCACTTAGTTAGGTGAAGTTCCTGATCTGATCCCAATTTTTGGCCAAAACCTCTTTTAAAAATCAATCAAATAAAAACCAATCATTTTTTAAAGAAAAATCATTTCATTAGTCTAGGCCATGAATTTAGGGTTTTAGAATTCCTAAACGAAGACTAGGGTCCTTAGTCTGATTTTAGTCAGTTTTTAGGATCGTTCTCATCCACCCTTGCATATGCACACCAGACGTGTGCGAGTCATCGTCTTCGTCATGTGTGCCACCCACACGTGACATGAGCTTTTGAAATGAAAGAGAATCAAGTTTTTAAAAAATAAAAAATATTTTATCTTCGTCACGTGCCTGTTTTGCGCTTCATTCTTCGTCACGTGCCAGTTTTGCACGTC
Source organism: Macleaya cordata (assembly GCA_002174775.1). Lineage (NCBI taxonomy): Eukaryota > Viridiplantae > Streptophyta > Magnoliopsida > Ranunculales > Papaveraceae > Macleaya > Macleaya cordata. Next base: position 160,823 of record MVGT01003409.1, on the reverse strand, counting down.
ATTCTTCATCGCGTGCCTATTTTTCACATCTTCCATCGTCACGTGCCTATTTTGCACGCACGATCTTTTGTCCCGTGCCTGTTTTACACGTCGTTCCTTCATCACGTGCCTGTTTTGCATGTCGTTCTTCCTCACGTGCCTGTTTTGCACGTCTTCCATCGTCACGTGCCTGTTTTGCACGTACGATCTTTTGTCACGTGCCAGTTTCACACGTTCTTTCGTCACGTGCCAGTTTTGCACGTTGTCCATTGTCACGTGTCTATTTTGCACTTACGATAGTTTGTCACGTGCCAGTTTTGCATGTTCCTCCGTCACGTGTCTATTTTGCATGTACGATCTTTTGTCACGTACTAGTTTTGCACGTACCTTTGTCACCTTCTAGTTTTGCACGTACCTTCGTCACATGCCTATTTTGCACGTCGTCCTTCGTCACGTGCCTGTTTTGCACGTACGATCTTTTGTCGTGCCAGTTTCGCATGTTCCTTCATCACGTGTCAGTTTTGCACGTTCCTTTAGTAAGCGTGCCAGTTTTGCACGTGTCGCTTGTTTGCTCGTGTACGTGCATAGTTATGCACGTGTCACCGTTGTATGCTTAGGTATATGTGCAGTCGCACATATCACCTCTTTTGTGCACGTGTGGTACCTTCACACGTGTCACTGCACTTTGATGCACCTCCACATCATGGAGAGGCGTGCCCATTTTATTTTCACCCTAGAACCTTTATGCGATGTCACGTAGATCTAGGGGGCTCCTGACTTTACTTTTATTGCCTCCCCATTGTAGTGTATCTTAATTTGATCATAACTTCCCCGAGAATGCCCTTAAATGCGAAGTAAAGGTCGATCTCATGATCGGGCAGTTGTCAGGTGCCTAACACCTTCCTGACCCGCACCTGGATTCCCTTGTCCAGGAATCTCTCCATTGCAGACCATTGACCGGAAGATAACTACGGAGTTTTCGATAAATAAAAAGAGGTTTTCCAAACAAAAATGGTCCTAATTCCCTCTAATCAGGTGGCGACTCCATCACTTTCATACGACTCTTTAGTCGTTAGACATTACCACTATTCTTTGTGAACAAACTCGTGACTTTTTCCTTCTTCGGGAGGACGAAGGCTCCGGATTCTTTTCTCGGGTTCACAGACTGGCGACTCCACTGGGGATAGTCAGGAATCCAACTCGAAAAGCGGTTAAGGGTATTGATTGGGAATTTATGATCTTACACTTCTCAGGCACTGCACATACACACTGCACGCACCCATTCATCTGCATTGCATCTGCATATTCTTTTTGATCCCATTATCAGGAAAAGGAAAACCCGTGGTTGCGGTAAGTCTCGTTGCGGCCGGAAGGGCCATATGGGAATAACGACCAAAACTCCACACCCTCCGCCTTGTACTAATGACTGACCCTTGGGCTGCGAGGTATATTTTGACAAGGTGACCCAAGCTTACCCGTGTCTAGAGACTAGTCGAACGCAGCATGTATATTTTGTGATAGAAATAATCTTCAGGGATGACCCAAAGGATCGCATCCATGTCGCACAAACTCTGAGATATGACTCACTGTAGGGATTATTATGGTACTCATGAAAAGCCATCACAATTGAAATTTCAGGTAACTACAGGTACCACAAGAGGTCACAGTTCCACATATTCTTAAGAGTCAGGGAGTCCGATCATACTAGTCAGTTGACAGTCAGATAGGGTAGGCAAGGTCTGAACTGCAGTAACGGGGCAACCTTTTTAATGTACGTGGGTCAGACAAAATCAACTGTTATTCAGGAGAGAGATAATGGCAGAGTAAGAGTGCAGTGGTGATTCAGTGTCAGAGATGGAGAAAATGATGAGAGCATGCTTCGAGAAAATAATGAAGGAGGACATGAAAACAATGATGGAATCTATGTTGACAGAAAGATTTGGGCCGGTAGGGCAAGGAAAGCAAACATTCCTAGCACCTTTGAAACTAGAGGGCAAAGATAAAGGGCAAACCTCGTCTATAGTACATAAGGAAGAGAAGTGGTCAGGACACACTTCCAGGAGTCGGCAAAATCTTATCCGGTCCATGAAGTCATGGACACACCCCAGAAGCCCTTGTTAACAGTCATCCCAAGCAAGGCATTGGCTTTGCCCAAAGGCTGCCAGTCAGACGATGAACACGACTACCAACAATATGCGAAGTCATACTGGAAGGTCAAAAAGGACAATGACCCCTTTCAGCAGTAGGTTATCACCAGGCTCCAGCGCCTATAAGGAAACTCAGTGACAGCCTTTGATGTGAATGCCTAGTACCAAGCCCCGAAAGATGAGCTACCTATGGGGTTTGTTTTCCCGGATATGAGCAAGAATAATGGGACGAGGTCAGCAAAAGCCCATATCATGATGTGTATGAATTGTATAAAACCCTTGCGGTTGAGCGATGACCTGATAGCTTATCTGTTCTCAAGGAGTCTGATAGGGTATGCCCTAAATTGGATAGTGGAGCTTGACAGGACAAAATACCCCACTTGGACCTTACTCGGAGATGCTTTTGTCTGCCATTTCACCTATGGTATGGACGGAAGGGTGACCAGGCGACATTGGAAGAAATGCAGCAAGACCCGAATGAATCCTTTACCAACTTTATAGCCAGATGGAGGCTTAAGGTCCAGGAAATGGTCGAGCGACCAACCGAAGAAGAGCAGATTGCGATCATAAGAAAGAACATGAAGCCAAGTTACCAAGCACTCTTGAGCGGTGTTACTCACAGGAAGATGGACAAGTTAATACAAGTAGCCACCTAAGTAGAGGATTTCCTGAAGACCACTTCCCTCTCAACCTTGCTGGCATCTGGCTCTGATATAAAGGGGAAGAAAAATGGAAAAGAGCATGTTAACTACATTGCCAGCCAGCAGAATACCCGGGGGTAGGGACAGAGGACAGTCGATTCGAAAGTGCCGGATAACAGGCAGGTTCAAGGGAATCAACAAACACCAAAAAACAATCAGGTTCAAGGAAACCCATAAGGTAGGGGTAATCAACAGAATAGGCGGAATCAGAACGCCTGAGCAGGAAGAGAGTTCTCCCAGCTGAATCATACGCTCAGTATGCTTTTACCAGTGCTGCTAGAAGAAGGGTTAATAACACTAAGGAGGCCATCACTACCCCCTAACCCATTGCCACCTTTGTACCATCCTGAGGAACATTGCGAGTACCATCAAGGTCCTGGACACACAATGGATAAATACTTGGCATTACACCACAAGATCTAGGATCTTTTTGAGGAAGGGAGAATCAACCTACTTAGGGTGCAAATACCAGCTCGGGTTAACGTCAACACCAACCCTTTCCCAGCACACTAGCAAAAGGGGCAGCAACATGTGAACTATATTGAGATGGGTGGATCAAAAGATCCGATTCGGGTAGTAAAGAAGGTAGAGACGTCAGGATCGATAACAGCACAGGAAAGTGCCAGTACCTACCACATTGGAGAATCAAGCCGAGCATCACTTAACCTAGATGAGCTGGTAACTAAGGCCAGGATGAGAGAGTTAGAAAGGCTGTAGCCAATACAGACAACAGAAATGGCCAGGGCATTGGAAGGTGAGGTCATGGAGGCAGAAGAATAGACACTGATGCAGCAGAAAAAGGAGCCACTTTTTACGTTAACTTGCAAAGCAAAGAGAACGCCGGTAGTGATCGGGCCGCCATAGCCGAGTGGGCCGCTCATCCTAGTCAACAAGGTGAGCCACGCTCCAATCTTAATTGACCCTTCCCGAACAAAAAGCCCTTCATTTGTCAGTAGCTGCAGTGGTACTACAATCAACCTGCAGGAATGGATAACTCCTAAGTTATCATCCCAGCCATAGTCCAACCTAATCCCTGCGGAGGAGGTCGCGAATAATGAATGTCGTGAGGTACAACATCAAACCTAGGTGGGAAAAACTTATAAACCTACCCACTTAAGGGCAGACAGGCCAGCAGACATGGTACGACCCCCGCTCATCCACTTTCCAGAGCAAAGGATAAAGGAGCAGAAATCTGAGGATGAATTAGTGGTTGAGCAGCTACGAAGAACAAAAGCAAACGTCTCAGTCTGGGGGTTGCTAGAAGCCTTGACCAAGCACAGAGATGTGCTGCTTTCTGCTCTGGATTTTATACAGGTCTCTACCAAGATTACACCGGATGAGCTAGTGGCGACAGTAGCACAAGTCAAAAAGATTCTGACCGTTTCTTTTACGGATGAAGACCTACCATCGGAGGGGCAGAAGCATAATAGGGCGCTGAACATCACAGTGGGCTGGGGGCATCTGATTATCCCATTAGTTTTGATTAATAACGGCTCTGGTGTTAACATCTACACTTAACAGATGACACATTTTATGGGTTTAAATGATGATGATATGGCATTCCAAGAGGGAAAAGAACAGCGGTAGGAGAATTCACCACGAAGATCCAAACTGAATGGGTGCATACAGAGGCCCAGTTTCTAGTGATGGACATCAATACAAACTTTAACCTATTATTGGGGCGGCCATGGTTACACCAGCACAACGCTGTGGCCTCCACAGTCTACTAGAAGGTAAAGTTCCCATATCCAGGCAGAATAGTAGTAATTTATGGAGACGCTGATGAGGCCGAGAAGATAGCCAATATGAAGGGGAAGAATGTTGTACTAATGATAGAACCAGATAAGCTACTATGTAACTTTGCTAAGGATGTCGTGAGGTTGCTCGAGTAAGGCCCGCACCTCATGAAAAATTCCCGAGCAGATTTGATCACGGGAATTGCAAGATTGCTTGCCTCATGAGGAAGCAGAGGTATTTTCCAAGCATGCGGCTGGGAAGAAGACAGCAGGTTAGAGCAAAGCCATTTAAAAGCCGAGCGACGGCTCATAAGGGAACTTTTGGCCTTGGATACCAGGTCACTAGAGCAGAAATCCTCAAAAATAGTGTTGAGGAAGGGAAGAAGGCCCAAGCAAGGGCCGGGGTGAATTCCATGCCACACCTTCTATCGATTGGTCAAAGCAGCCAAGGTTTCAAGACAGGTTCGTCCATAAGGGTGAGTAAAATTCCATACAAGGGAAAGCATCCAGGGCTGTGTTCAGTAGTGCAAGCACTGATTCCGAAAGTGCAAGAAAAGAAGAGCCAATTGATGATTCTCTACTAGAAGGGCTTGGGAAATTGCTGGGAAGCGAATATGAAGGAGAAGAAATAGGTGCGCCCCTTGAGAAGGAGGCCATTTACGAGCAGGTGCCAGAGCAGCGAAATATGGGAATAAATATACCGTAGGTTAACATGATCTGTGATGAACCAACAGTCAGGCCTCATCTTTGCGTTCGCTCGAGAAGTGCAAGGGATACAGTGAAAAAGTCCAACAATGAGGGTTCTGAGGAAGAAAGCTCAACCGAAAGAACTTAAGAAAGGATCCCAGTGACAAAGGCGCTAATAAAGAACCGATTGACTGCGGATGCATATAGGATGGCACTTGTGGCAGCTATGCAGAACTGGAGGTAGTTGATAGGAGCAGGGGGCGATTCTGAAACTAGCGATGCCCGGACCCCTGATTAGAGCAAAGGAGCAGATGATCGGGCAAGTGAGAGCCGAGCAGGTGCGCATCTAGTGAACATGGTCTCGAGAAAGCCAAACTTTCACCCTCATTCATTTGTTCATTCAATGCAAGATAATGTTTCTGTAGAGGCTAACACTTTTGCAGGTGTGTCGACCGGTGCTTCTTCATAAGGCACCCAAAAAAAATAACCTGAGCGAAGTGGAGGCTGGGGTACCCTCGTCTGAGGAGGGAGTTTCATGGACCCTATTAAAGCATATTTTTTCTTTAGATTTTCCTTTGTTTCTAAAAATCCAAAAAAATCCAAAAAACTTTAAAAACAACAAAAAAATTGAAAAACCAAAAAAGCAAAAAGATTTGATGTGCATAAATAAAAATGATTCTGAGGAAATGGTATTGGGTCTTAATATCGAGGATAAGGATGATGAGATGTTTGGAGACGGCGAAGGGATTCCCATCCCGGAGGAGATTGCTGGACCAGCACGAGTGTAAGCCACAGTCGGTCGAGGAGGACGTCGAGCTGATAAACTTGAATTCTGAGGACCAACCTCAAATAGTCAGGATTGGGACTACCTTGACAAGAGAGGAACAGAAGACAATGATCGAGCTATTAGGGGAGTACATGGATATCTTTGCCTGGTCCTATGAGGACTTGCCGGGATTAGACACAGATATAGTGATGCACCGACTGCCAACCTATCTTGATGCCAAGCCGGTCAAGCAAAAACTCAGAACGATGAGGCCGGAATGGGTAGTGAAAATCAAAGAGGAAATCATAAAGCAGTTGCGAGCCAAATTCTTAATGCAGGTTGATTACACTGACTAGTTAGCGAATATAGTCCCGATACCCAAGAAGGACGGAAAGGTCAAGATGTGTGTTGATTATAGGAACCTAAATAAGGCCAGCCCTAAGGATGACTTTCCACTCCCACATATTAACATTCTGGTGGACAATGCTGCTGGCCACGATTTGTTGCCTTTCATGGATGGGTTCTCCGGATATAGCCAAATCAGAATGGCGGAGGAGGATATGCTCAAAACATTGTTCGTTACTCCCTAGGGGGTTTATTACTATCGAGTGATGCCATTCGGATTGAAAAATGCAGGGGCAACTTATCAGAAAGCAATGACAACCATATTTCACGACATGATCCACAGAGAAATTGAGGTATATGTGGACGATATGATCGCGATATCCGAATGAAGGGAAGACCATACCAAGGATTTGAGGAAGCTCTTCATCCGTCTCAGGAAATTTAAGCTGAGACTCAATCCAAGTAAATGCGTCTTCGATGCCAAGTTAGGGAGGTTGCTGGGATTCATCGTTAGTCACAGGGGAATAGAGGTGGATCCGACAAAGATATAAAGGCCATCAGGGACATGCCTCCACTTCAAAATGAAAAAGAGATAAGGAGATTCTTAAGGAGAATCCAATACATCAGCAGGTTCATCACACAATTGACTCCGATTTGTGAACCAATCTCTAAGCTATTGAGGAAGAACACGTAAAAAGTATGGAATGAGGATGCCAGAAGGCATTTGAGAGGATTAAACATTACCTACTGATTCCTCCTGTACTAGTTCCTCCTATCCTAGGAAAACCCATGATCCTCTATATAACTGTGACTGACACTTCAGTGGGGGCAGTGCTAGGGCAATACCATGAAGACAACGGGAAGGAAATTGTCATATATTATATTAGGAAGTCATTGTCTAGGTATGAAATAAGATACACACTACTAGAAAAGACATGCTTCGCTCTGGTATGGGCCACCAAAAGGCTGAGTCACTACATGCTGTCACACCTCATACAATTGCTCTCCAGGATGGACCCGATAAAATACTTATTTGAGAAACCCGCCTTGTCAGGAAGAACAGCGAGGTGGCAGCTGCTGTTATCAGAATTTGACATCACTTATGTCACCTAAAAATCGATCAAAGGTAGAGCAATAGTAGATCACCTAGTAGCACATCCCATCATAGGAGGAGAAACTGAGAAGATGGAGTTCCCAGATGAATATATCCTAGCCACCGAACCAGAAGAGGATGCAGGGGAGATACCATAGAAAATGTACTTTGATGGAGCGTATAACAATATCGGCCGAGGAATAGGGGCCATCCTAGAATCGCCAGATGGAGTAAGAACGCCAATCACGATAAGGTTAGGGTTCGAATGCACCAATAATATTGCGGAATATGAGGCCTGCATCGCTGGCTTAAAAGCAGCCCTAGCCATCTCGGTTCAAAGGATAATAGTCTATGATGATTCACTCTTAATCATAAAGCAGATTCAAAGAGAGTGGAAATTGAAGGACGAAAAGTTGGTCCCTTACCATTAGTACGTCACCAACCTGGTCAAAAAATTCAACCAAATCAAGTTTCACCACATCTACAGAAATAAGAATCTTTGCGCAAACACATTAGCAGTGCTTGCCTCGTAGCTAACGATTCAAGATGGAGCAACCGTCTGCCCCATTGAGATCATCGAAAGGGACGAGCATGCCCAATGTTTTAAAAACCGGACCGGTAATCGAACCGGAAAAGCTAGTGGGTTGGGTCAATCTGGTTCAATCTGTGGGTTGACCAGTGGGTTAAGTGTCTTTTGGGAAATGTTAAAACTTTTAAATAACAATTAGTTGTATTGTAATTATAATGTCATAATGACAACAATCTAATGGTAGCTGAAATGGTAGGAGGTTTGTCACTTTAGGGTCCTAGGTTCAAAACCCAACAAGCTCATTTTTGCAAAATATAAAAAATTATAACACTTTTAACTTAAAAAAATTGGTTTAAAAATCGACTGGGTCACCTGGTTCACTGGTTCAACCAGCTAGGTCGACCGGTTTACATTTAAAAAGACGGTTTTTGAGAAAATTATTGGGTCAATATTGACCCGAACTGGAAATTTGACTGGGTCATCGGTTCACCGGTTGAACCGACAGGTCCGGTCTAGTTTTTAAAACACTGAGCATGCCTACTGCTATCAGGTGCACGAACAAGAGGAAAAAATTGAGGAAGAGCCATAGTATGTGGATATAAGGCGATATTCGAAAAGTCAAGAATACCCCGAGGGTGCTGCATAGAAGGATAGAAGGTCCATCAGAAAATGGGCAACTCAGTTTATCATATGTGGCGGTCACCTTTTCAAGAAATCTCTCGACGGGATACTTCTGAGATGTGTGGATGGGACCAAAGCTATCAAAATCCTGGAAGAGGTCCACTCAGGGGTATGTGGCCTACACATGAGCGGGCAGATGCTGGCTAAGAAAATCCTCAGGTATGGGTACTATTGGCAGACGATGATAAGTGATAGCATCAAATATGTAAGGAGATGTCAAAAATGTCAGATGCATGCAGATCTGATGCGTGTGCCACCGTCCAATTTGAATACCCTGTCTTCTCCATGGCCTTTCTCAACTTGGGGGTCGACGTGGTGGGTAAGGTGAAATCATCGGCGTCAAACGGTCATACCTTCATCATTGTAGCAATCGATTACTTCACCAAGTGGGTGGAAGCAATCTCTTGCAAGAGCATCAAGTCGGGACCCACATCAAGATTTATACAGAATCAAATCATTTGTAGGTATGGAGTTGCACACGAGATGATTTCTGACAATGGTACCAATTTCATTGGTGCTGAGCTGGGACGCCTGTTAGATAAATACAAAATTCAGCACCATAATTCGTTTCCACATCGACCACAGACGAATGGGGCAGTAGAGGCTGCCAATAAAACGCTGGTCAAAATTCAGAAAAAGATGACTATGACCCATAAGGATTCGAGTAAAAAGTTGCCTTACGCATTATGGGCATACCGGACTTCGATACGCATGGCCACTGGTGCAACTCCTTTCTCATTAGTGTATGGCATGGAGGTTGTGCTTCTAATTGAGGTAGAGATCCCAACTTTGAGGGTGTTAAAAGAAGGGAATGAAGCCGAGGCCGACTGGATCCAGTAAAGAATAGATAAGTTAAACCTCATGGACGAGAGGAGGATCAGGGTCGCGCGCCATTCCCAGGCTTATCAGCAAAGAATTGCCCGCAGTTTCAATAAGAAAGTATGACCAATAGATATAAGAGAAGGAGATCTAGTACTCAAAAAGATCAAACTTGTGCTGCATGCTGACTCTAGGGGCAAATTCAAGCCAAACTGGGAAGGACCTTAAGATCCTCCCTGGGATGGCGGTATAACTCACAGATCTCGATGGGGTCGAACACCAGAGGCCTACAAACGTGGACTAACTCAAGAGATACTACGCATAAGGGAGCTGCTCGACTCCAAAGCCAGAGGCAAATAAAGTCGACAGAGGTTCCGAAACGAGGGGCAATCCTTGGCTGAATCTTTAAATTTAAAGAAAAGAACCCAAGGAGTAACCATTGCTACCACTAGAAAACAAGCTTCGGACCTAAGCTTTCCTTTGTACCCGTGAAATAAATTCTCTCTAAATCCTAGAAAAGAGGGGGTGATGTGTACGCCCGTGTGAATAAAGCAAGCCCGAGCCAGGGGCATGACCAAATAAAATAATATGATCGAATAAAGTAAAATAAAAATAAAAAGCTGGAATAAAAGCAAAAAATAGCACACGTCCTGCAGAGCCCAAGCTAGGGGCAGGTATAAAAAGAAGAATAAGGTAGAGAACATACCTATAATAAAATAATAAATAATAATAGAATAAGCGCTAGAGTTCGAGCCTCATTCCTTTTTCTTTCTTAGTCTGTTCTAAGCCACGCTATATCCTAAAAGACCCCTTGGAACCCTGTGAGCAATAGGCATCCCTAGTGGAGGAAGGCAGTGACTCTCCAAAAAATGAAGATGGAAAAAGTCAAGAATAAGAAGGCGTGGTGAAAAGAATCAAAGACTTGAGAAAATTTGGTCGGTGTTTGTATGCTTCAAGTGTGAGGACCCAAGCAACATAAGAGCGTTGAAGCCTGGCATTCAGAGAAAGAAGCCGACTACCTCAGTCCGGACAGGGTCGATGTCATCACCTACGGGTAGCAAACTCAAAGTCGACCCTGTCTTTTAGAGGGGAAGCCTCTATCTGAGCTAAGCGAGAGTAGTTTAAGGGGGGGAAAGTGAAACAAGTCGGGTCGTCCGAAGAATGACAATGTCCTACATACAGGCAGATGGCTATTCGATTTACTTATCATCATTTTGTTCAAAACAACGACCCAGTATCGTTCCATGTTTTCTCTATTTTTTAAAAGATTTTCAGAAAAAAAAATTGTTTTCCAAAACTCTTATCCCACAGGGAGCCTATGATGACAAAACCATAGGATGCTAAGGCCATGTTTTGCATGGCGTTAGTTAGGCAACTGAGGCAAGATCTCCAAAGGATAAGTGCAGTGTTACAACGAATAATCCCATATCAAAAATGAATAAACTGCATTTTCTGTACAAGTTACAAAAGGATGGGCGCTAGGCCACATCTACAAAATATAAGGCATGAGTGGGAATGAAAGTCACTCTCCAAGCGCCTTGCGGGCCTTAGCCCTTTTCGCACGACACATGAGGATCTGACTATGCAGTTTATCCCTGCTTACTTTCGCTACCTCGCGCTGCTTGCAATTTATCGCGGCCGCTACAGTGGCGCCATACATGGCACCTCTCAGCCTACCAATGATCCTCAACAACTCATTACCATATGCGCGAGCGGCCTACATAGAAAAAGAGTCATACCATCAGGAATTGAGCAATGAAGAGAAAAGAAACCAAAAGTACAAGAGAAGGCTGAACTTACCTCAGGAAACTCAGGAGGAAGGGGGTAACCGGGAACGTCGCGGCTGCCTTCTCAGTTTTGGACCACTACAGGTTCACTCTCGCCTAGGATGGGAACCACAATCGTATCAGGGATAGGCTCCCCAACGAACTCTACAATGGCATCTGGCTGAGCAGCGAGAGCAGGCGTAGCAGGGCGTATGGAAGCCTCAGACTCCAAGCGAGCGACCATCCTACGCAGGCATTAGTTTTCGGCCTCTAGCCATGTAACCTCGCTCTAGACCCCTGCGACTTCCAGGCGACTGGTCTCTTGCATGTGTTTGTTCTCGGCCTCCAATTGAGAAATCTTGGTCTGGTAGCTGGAAGCTTCTCACCGAGCTGTCCCTTGAAGATGCTCATTCTCTGCTCGCAAACGTAAAGCCTCTCCAACAGAGCCCACAGACCTGACGATTATATCCTTCAAAGTCGTATCATATGCATTTAGGAGCTTAAGGATATGGGCGCAGTAGGTGTGGGCTCCCTGCATGATGAGAAGAGAGATGGTTAGATGAAAGGCAAAAGAAGGGCAACATCAAAGTAGCTGACATAAGAGAACATGCAACCTACCAATGGAAAGTTAGGGCTAAGGGGAAGCCCAAACACCCCTTCATCCCAAAGGCGGAAGTCGATAACAAAAGGGGACCTACGCCCAAGGATTGCTACGAAGATGCTGCTTAGAGGAAGCGGTCCTAGAGACAAATGGTCGTTGCTAAAGTTCTCTCGACCAGTGTTCCGAGTAACTCGTAAAGCCCAGACTGGCTGTGCATAGTACACAGAGGGCTAACCTCTTTAAAATAGAAAAGCAGCGAAGGAGAGAGTTAAGTCAAGAAGAAAAGACGCTTACTGAGAGACACTGAAGCTACCGAGGGTCGATAATGCTCGTATTGGCGCAATCATAGCCTGGAGGAAGTAAATGCCCCAAAAACGTCTGAGCCCAATAACTCAGGAAATCGTCCATCTGCACCGTCAATTCCTCAATGGATCCGAGATATTCAGAGGATATGCCATCCATAGAAAGTTGGATCTTCCTAGCATAGAAAGTCTTCTCAGGAGGGGGAAACAAAGAATCCAATCAGGAAGGCCTAACTGACGAGCACATCGATCTCCCAAGTACCACACGCAATAGTTGGGTCCCTTCAGAAGGAACTGCCCCTTTAAGACTCGAGGGGCGCCGTGCACATGAGGACGATTACTTGCAATCAAGGATCTCTAAGGGTTCATCTCAACCTGCAATTGAGAGTGGAGGGTTAATTAAGAGAGACCGGCAGGGCCTACGGACAGAAAATGAGTAGTAAAGCACTTACACTGGCCAGCCTGGTGCTCTCCAAGGCCCCTCGGATCTGGATGATCTTATGTGTAATGGTGCCCTCATGGAAGTTGCGTACACACTTCCCCGCCCATCGGGCCATCCGAGGGAGTGCATCATCCCACTCTGAAGACTGTAAGATGGGGTGTCCTATCCTGAAATGCTCATAGTACCAAACCTGCCATCAGGGAAGGAGGAAGGGACTCAATCACAGATGAACAAGGAAAAGACAATAAAGGAGAAATGACAGGATGCCTAGGGATACTCACAATCTAGATCTGCCAAAAGCTGCATATCGATACAAGGCCGTCTCGAGCAACCCGTCGGAACCAGATGATGGAATAAGCCATGATGCTACTCCCCCAGTCATACCCCCAATGTCCTACAGCGAGGACAAGCCATCAAGGAAACCGAGCTGGATCTGGTTGTGGGGAGAGCAGAAGAATAGGGAACTGAGAGCATATAAGAGAAAGGCCCGAGTGATGCAGTCGACGTTTCTGTCAGTCCCGTCCGGCGTTGCTGAACCAAACAGTGACTCGAGCAAAGACAGGTCTAGTAGGTGCCCCTTCTTAAAAAGCTCAGTCATCGCACACTCACCTAATAGTCCCAGGACCTCCTGCTCAGTGTAATCGGATTTCCAAGGGACGGGATACCCACGGCCAATGGGTATGCCGGTGATGGCGAAGAAGTCGAGGGGAGTGAAGCCTATCTCCAGCTCTGGGAGATGAAAAGTATTGTTGCAGTCCCACCATCTCTCAGCTAGCACCAGTAAGATCTGAAGATCATTATATCTGGGCAGGCAGTCAAGGCAGGGGGCAAACCCAACGGCTTTTATATGACCAAAGGCTCGAGGAATCGTCTTTATTATCTCTCACCACTATCTCAGCTTGGTCACACTTTCTTTCTATTTGAAATCCTTCTAGGCATAAATCTGCAAAGAGAGGAAAACAATTAATCATTTCCATAAGAGTAGAGCCAAAATTGAAAAAAAGAACAAACTACCTTCAATGCCCATAGGTTGCAGCTCATCTGATGGCTCTCAGTATTCTTTAGGACGCCCACGGCCGCACTCGTTGACACCGGGTCGGGGTCTAGTAGATCAAAAAACTAGCCCTCTACTAGCTGGGTCTCGGGCTCTTCATCCCTGGCCATAAAACTGAGACGCCCTGCAAGAAAGTGGAAGCCTCAGAGATGTTCGAGTTTCAAATAGGTTCTGAGATGAGAAAGATGATCATGAATCCAGTCGCCCCATTCGGTGTTTGATCTGCTTCTGGTTAAAACTTTGGCATAAATGTCTGATGTTGTGTTGTTATTTGCCTCACAAAATTTTGTACCCCATTTCCTCCGGGTTTATTCCTCTAAATATCATGGACCTGAGGACACAAGAAGTTCTACCTGGCTGCCTTTCTAAAAAATATAGCGACACGATCCCTTGTAGGCAAAGCCCACTTCCCTGTCTCTCTGAAAGGCTCTTGTGACCTTAAACTTACGGAACACAAAGAAAAATAGAGAGGGAAAATAATAAACGCGATGGGCAAGGGACAATGGGTCCCCATCCTACATTTAAAAAAAATATGTCATCATCATTTTCATCGCATTTAACTAGTCTCACTAGAGTTTATGCAGGTGTCAAATCTTAAAAGGTATGCATCTGTACATCCAGCAATGGGCCAAGATAAGTGATGAAACATATTTTAGGGCAAGAGGAGAGATCAATGAGCAATGGTGTAGGCATAATTCTAAACCCAGTGGGTTCCAATGCATATTGGTTTCAACGAGGAAAGGAATATGTTCGCATCAGAGGAGAAGAACAATTCAAATCATAAATAGACTCACCTCAACGCTTAGCAATGATAAACCGACGATCTAAATGAGCTCTTCTCTTGTTCGATGCTTTGCTGGGCAAGAGACCTAAAAAAAAAATTCAGAGGATTATTAGTCAAGGTTTTACTTTCAAAGATTGCTGGAGAACAAATAATGAAAGGAGAAAAGCAAACAAGAAACCAACAGTGGAGTCACATATTTTCTCTAATTTATCATTGCTTTAGTCGTCCCAATTCTGTATCTATGTCTTGGTTTCAGGCAATTTCGCAGCGGGAAAGAGGAAGAAAAAGGCACATCTCAGCAGGGCAGATCAATTCAAAATCCTTAGAGCATATTAAGCCCAAGCATATATCTTACTCATCAGCCCGAAAGGAACCAACATAGAGTTCTTCTCGAGCAAAAAAAAAGGGGGGAGGCACATCGTTGCATGCTGATTTCAAAAACAAGAAAAATGATTGAGTAAAGAAGCATGGGCATCAACTCAACCAATTTCATAACAGGAATGAGGATATCTATAGATATGAACTTACTCACATCAGAGGAAAATTCAGCAGCCCAAAAAAAGTAAACCCAACTCAATCTCTACAAATTTGCAAAAAAAGGGAGATGAACTTATTCATAACAGCCCATACAATTCCAGTAGGGAAGAGCTCATTCATGCATACTGGAGCAGATTTCGAGAGGAGAACAAAAGAATTAGGGGATATTCTCAAAGAGCTAGGATCGACCCAAATTAGCTCAAGTTCAAAAAAAGAGGTCATCAAGTTTTCATCAAGATTCAGACCAGCATAAATAGATTTTTGTAGATTCAAAATTCAGGCAAAATAGTAGCACAAATTAATGCCTAACAACTACCGATTCATATGGTGTGCATCAACTCATATCAAATCAAAAAAAATTACCAATGTACCATCCTCAAGCAAACATCAAGTTCATGAAGTTTCATCACAGTTATTTCCAGGGAAGTGATCACAGCAAGAAACATTTGATTCAAAAAAAGGGGGTTGAGGTCTTCATCAAATGGGGCGACAGTAGAACACACATCAATTTGAGCTCCAATGCTGAATTTATTTCAATTGGCTACAAGAAAAAAATCAAAAAAGGAGGCATACCTTTACTGTCGTCAATGGAATGCCGGTGATGGTGGCAAGCTGGCGTTGTAGAAGCCCTCTCCCATTTGGACTTTCCGATCTAACGTGAAAAAGGGGCTTAGGGAGAAGGGAAAGTAAGGGTTAGGTTCATCACGAAAAGAAGAAGAAAGAAGAAGATTAATTGTATATGTATCGAGTGAGATTGGTTTAAGCATGGGCTTCATTTCGAAAAAAAGGAAAATAGCGCTTACTTCAACTGCCGTTAATGGCAGAATCGGCAGCTCTGTCTCACTCTCTCTCTCTCTCTCTCGACCGTCCGATCAAATAGAGAGGAAGGTTAGGGGAGAAAAGGATTAGGGTGGGCGCATGTTAATAATTGGGGCAGCCAAGAGAAAGAAGAAGGAAGAAAAATACTGAACTCACCTCCGTTAATGGCAGACCGATGGAGACGGCAACGCCGGCGACGCCCTTCTTTCTCCCTCCTCCTCGATCTCCCCTTCCTTTTCTTCCTCCAGATCTCCTTCTTTCCTTCGTCTTCTTCTTCTTCTTTCTCTCTTCTCTGTTACCCCCCTTTCCTTTCATTCTCTCTAAAACCTTTACTAATTAAAAAAATAAAAATAAAAATAAAGTAAACATCAAAAAAATAAAATCAACGGTAGAGAGTGTGATTGGCCCTCTAAGGGTCGATCCTACTTCTTTAATTACTTAAACACCCTTCTAAAAACTTTTTATCTGGGGTCCTCCACCTTTCACCTTTACTTTTTTTTTAAAAAAAAAACCAAAAAACAAAATAATTGAAGTCAGATCAGGCGATCTGACGGCCAAGAATGAGACCGGCCCTTTAAGGGCCGATCCCATTTATTTAATTACAGTGCCTCCTTCTTCAATTCCTTTTTGCGTTTTGGTCCCCTACTTCTCTTTCTTAACTTGTTTCCTCCCTTTCTTTCTTCTCTATGTAAAAGTACACCTATTTTCTTTTCTAATTCATTTTCTTCTGTGTACAGGTAAATGAATGATAAGGAGAGAGGTCAGATTAGATGATCTCACAGCCCAGGTTGAGATCGGCCTTCACATGGCCGATCTGTTACTTTTATTTGTTAAATCACCCTCAGGAATAGTGTTTTGCAAAATTAATCTATGTCTCGGGTCTCTCTATGCTTGTTATTCAGAGGGAAAATCCGAGCCGTCCAAATCGGGTACCACACCAAACACTTATTTGGATGGTTCGAATCATTCTCTCTTTATGACAATCTACTTGTCTTCCCCGGACTACTGTATTAACAGAGTAAAACTATAATAAGAGAGTCTGTTTTTCATTAAAAGGTAAATAACAAGACTACAAATAGAAACACAAAATATTCAAACTACAGGCACAGAGGCCATGAAAGATCTCGAACTAGAGACTCAAAAGAAAGAAGAAACAACTGAATAACAAGGCAACACTCATCCTAAAAAAACTAACAGAGGCCCTCTTTCACTACAAGACCAGATGCGAAGAGGTCAGAGTCAACCGGCTTCATCACTACTATTGCTTGCTCCCCAACATCATTTTCCTCTAGGTCGTCCTCCCCATGAGGAGCACGGAGCCCAGGTTGATCTAAAGAAAACAGAGTCAGACGCCACTCGTTATACCCTTCTAAGCGACCGGGTTGAACGTGAGGGAAAATAGGGGCAAAAACAATCTCTCCCTCTCTCCAAGCACGAAGCATAGCACGGATAATGCGAGGAGTCAACGGCGTAATACTGTAGAAGCGGTCCGAGGGATCGGGGATCCCTTGATCAATCCTAAACTGCCGCAAGATTAAGCTTGGACAGTAGAATGTTCTTTGCGAAAAACTCATGATCGAGACAACACAATGGCCTCGGGTGCTCATCACGGAGACGTCAATGGGCCAGTAAGAAAGGTGCCAACGGACAGCTATAGTATGGAGGCCCTCCAACCATTTCTCTGTATCCCGTTGTGCTCTCTCTTCGTACCCATGATAGATATGAGCATCAACCAGGTTAGGCACATGAGCAATCCGGTTCCCGATGTAACCATTTCTTTTCAAATGCTCAAGCAATCAAATCTGCATAACAGGAAGGAAAAAAAAATATACACATCATTAATAAAGGATGGAACAACATGTGGGAAGGTACTCATCAATGAACATAATAAGACAAAATGTGGACAAGCAACAAGTACATAAAGCATCTGAAAGCTTCCACAAATCTTGCAGGTTTCTCCATAGGTGTCCAGGCTGTTGAAGAACTCTCCCAATATAGTAGGGATATAGGCGCAACGGAAAGCGCGAGATTGTTCTATGACCGCGACCACCATAGGAGAGTAACGGTGCCTGTCAATGTTAAAGAGATACCGCCCCAAGAGACAGATGGCAAAAACACAACAACAGAACTTTGGCTCCTCGGAATTCATAAAAAATCGGGCCAAGTTTTCTATGTGCAAGCCCCCGCGCACATAAAACTGGTCCATGGCAAAGCGATAACGGGCCCCGAGGAACCAACTCACCTCTTGCCGACTTACTCCACCCAATAGAGGAGCAAACATTAGGCCCTCAGAAGAAACACCTAATAGCGTGGAGAACTCCTCGATTATCGGGCAAAGATCACAATACCCGAAATGAAAGAGTTTAAGATCCCTATTCCAACGAGACGTGGTGGCTCGGATAAGATTCATATCATGGTTGACACGGGACAAGTCAACCACGTGTCCAAAGTTGTGAACATTGATGAAGGCTTGCTCGAGAGGACCTATGTCCCTGATCCAGGCACCCAGAGCCATGGGTAACAGTAAATGTTGGAATGTTGGGATTTGATGTCAAGAGGAAAGGAAAGAAGAAAAGGACTTGGAAGAAAAATCTGGGGGACTTGGAAAGAAGAAACAGTTAGAAAAATAAGAGACAAAGAACTTTGGGAAATGTGAAGTTGAAATATAGCTAATGATTGGGAATTCCTGAGAAGATGGAACAGATGGAAAAATGAAAAGGAGAGCTTTGGGGGATATGATGATGAAAAGAACAAATGGTTGAAGCTATTGTAATTCCCAAGGGAATCAGGTAGTGTGGTGAACCAAGGAAGTAACCCCACTAATTTATAGGTCACACATCTATCGAGGAAGCAAGTGTAGATCAATAAACATAATCTCACCAACCTACCAACTTCATTTACATGCCCACCAAGCTAAATTAAAAAGACCAACCACCTCTGAACCCAACCACCCCTGGAAGCAATAAAGCTACAGGATTTCTTCTGCAGAAAATCTCTTTCGGGACCTAACACTTCAGAAAACAATCACATGAAGAAGTGCAATCTTGCCTGTATGGAGACTTGAAGTTTTATGAGATGAACCAAGTGGAAATTTGTTTTTGTAAAATATGGAAGAGCCTAGGTGTTGTAACTAACCTGACCATTACAGGTATCCATGAGCAAAGCCATAAGGGAGAAAACATAATATACTCCAAGATGAAACTTGAAAGATAAAATTTACTAGAGGCAGGCCCGCCTTCGCCCTCAATTGAGGCAATTTCACCCCAGAATCGGTTGTCACCAATCAACTCCAGTCTCGGCAGTGGCTGACAGTGGTTCTTCATGCACTCCAGTCTCGTTTGAAGTTGACTGAGAGCCGCATCCCGCCCCAGTCTCGACCATGTCGACAACGGGCATTCGCGCGATTACGAGCATCTTCCTGATTATTAGACCGTCAACACTTCGTTGGTCAAGGAATCTGTACCAAGTGTCCCTAAGCAAGAGACCACCTAAACACCGCCATGTGAAAATTAGATGTCCTCAGCTTTGCCATTCGGCTGTAGGCAACCTTTGGCAAAGAGGGGCATCTATAGACACACAATTTTTGCACCGCCATGGGTGTCGTTAACTGGCAATTGGAACTAATTTTGTGAACCACATAGAACCGAAACTGGTTGTGCATAAAAAGAAAACTAGAATCTTCTTTGGATTATGGGGCCCTTTTGGCATAGGAATACATAACCCCGGACTTTGTAGAAATGTTCAAAAAGGACTTTTTGCAAAAAACTAAGAAATTAAGGGTGTTAAGAAGGAAAGTCGATGACATGTGTCACCAAAGGGTTAGAGTCGACCCTTAAAGGGCCGATCTCCTTCTAACGGTGACACATGTCACTAATTTTAGTTGTAAAAGAAAAAAAATTAATAATAATAAGGAAAAAGCTATTTTGGAAAAAGTTATTTTTTGAAAAGGAAAAAGCTGTTTTGAAAGAGGGGGAGTAGTTTTGGAAAAGAGCAAAAGTTATTATTTAGAATAGAAAGTGACACGTGCCACTATATTAGGGGGAAAGGCCCTTGGAAGGTCGATCCCCTAATATGGTGACACTTGTCACCACCTTATAGGACTGGCCCTTCAAGGGCCGATCTCTCCTTTGTGGTGACAACTGTCCCGTGTTTTTTGTTGTTTTGGTGTGTTTTTTAAGAAAAAAAAGAAAAGGAAAACAAAAAACTATTTTTCTTCAAAATATGTTTTGTTATAAAAAGTGTGTGACAAATGCCACACATTTTTTAGGAGAGAGGAGAGAGTGGTTTTCCATTTTGGGCAGAGTTTGAAAAATATTTTTGTTCCTGAATAACTAAGTGACAGGTGTCACTGTGCGATTAGGGTTGGCCCTTGGAGGGCCGATTTCCTTATTAGGAAACATAAATTCTCTTCACCCGGGAAAGTTTTAGAAGAGTGGAGGCACGTGTCTCTATCCTGACGGACCTTTCAGAATATTCTCATTTTGTGGAGATAGGAATGTTCTTTCTTTTGTTTTTCTTTCCTCTCACAAAATTTACTCGATCCATGTGAACCTAAACCCACCCAGTCCTTGCATAACACGTGGCCACTAAGAGAAGATATTTTTCTTCCTCTCCCTCTCAGCCGTCCAAGTGTGGTCGATCCAGTCGTTAAGTAGAAAAAAACCCTAGTTTTTTCCTTTAAAAGGAAAGTTACCCAAAGAGGAAAGGGTGGCTCCTGGCTCTTTTGATTTCTCTCTTGGCTTTTCTCTTTGGATTTGTCTACACTCTTTTGGCCTCTAGTTTGCATTTACTATCTCTCTGGTCTTCTTTCTAGCTCTATTCCCAGTAGAAGATAAGTGAGGTAAGAGAGAGGATAAGGAGAGGCGAGGAGAGGTGAGGAGAGCGAGGATATTTTCTTGTCATCTTCCTTCCTGCGTCACCATGAGTCCAAGGGAGCGACATCATCTTCATCTTTGAAATTCCATAACATCACATTTATTCTTCTCATCTAAAGCTGATTATATGGAGCTTGTTATGGATTTCTCTCTTATATTTACTTAGTTGGATCAATTGAAAGGTCCATGCTAGAAATCTAAACGTAATAATCTTGATATAGAATTTGTATCTATAACCTGTTGGATATGTGAATGTCTTCTTTTTGAGTTTTGATGTGAAATAAGGCTAATAGTGGTTGCCATATTTGGTATGAGATAGAATTAGTACCCATTCTTTGTTAAAAATGTGAATATCCTGATGTTCAATATTGATGTGAAATAAAGCTTGATTTCCATTTCTGGCATAAAATGAAGTTCTCTGTTGAAAAGCATATTCTAATCTTGTTTTTCATCTTTGCACATAATGAAATAAAAAAGTATGCTATAATCTTGTTTACTACCTTTGTATATAATAAAATCGAGAGCTAGTATGCTACACTTTTGTTTTCCATTTCTGTATATAATGAAACTATAGATTAAAAAAAAGGTATGAAATAGCTTGGTTTTATAAGAATCTTTTTCATGAAAAAGCATGCCAATGTCTCTGTAGCTTTTGTATGCACAAAGAATACGCCTATATGCATGAAAAGTCTTTTGTACATATATGATGATGTGAGACTCAAGAGTAAAAGTGTAGATTTATTTGTGTTGACATTTCTTTTAGAAACCATGTTTTTTTGCAAAGTCTTGGTGGCTGAATCATGCTGCAAACTATGGATCTCATATCTTGGATGTAGCCATCAAATAGTATGCTAATGAAGATAAATTGTGTGATAATATTATCTTATCATATGGTGGTTTGAGATATCATTGTAGCCATGCATCTTCTGCCATAATCAATGTTTAAAAGGCATGTTGATGGTTTGAATTCCTTATGAGGTGATGATGATCTTCATGCTTGTGTATTTCATGGAAAGAGAGCAAAATGTGTATAACTCCATGATGAACGAACTAAGAATGCTTTGATGTTTGTGGTAAGTATGTTAGATGTGGCATGATCTTTAATGTGAACGGTTTGGATCGTAGAAAATCTCAGCGGATTAACACGATCCAAATGTTCTTAGCTTGCTTTTGTCGCTTTATTTAATGCCAAAATGTCGAATTCCATCTATTTTAGTGCTCTTCGCCCTCTTAGAATGATGGTATCACTATACTGTGATTAATGAGATGATAAGATCGAGTTTCATGTTGCTTGATTTATTTACTTTGTTTACCACGTTAGTAATCCACGAAATGTGTGTATATATTTCTTAATTCATGAATCCTTGAATGTGAATGAATATAAATAAATGAGCATGATATTCGTGAGCTTTTGTCATTTTATCTTGATTCCATCTTGTTTTAGCATTAATTTGTGGCTTAATCCCTTTTAGGATAGAAAACAAATGTGAATAAACTTTTGAATAAAATATTTGGGACTTGAACCCCCTTTTGTGGGTTCACACCCCCGCATCTTTCTATTAGGTTTTTTCGAAGCTCAATCAGTGCCAAACCATAAAAAACCCCTAAAATAGACTTAACTTGTGCTTAGTCTAGAACTGCTCGCTTAGAGATAGATTGCATTAGTTCTAGGGTTGCTTTTTGCTTTTCGGGGTCGGTCTCAGAGATCACTTAGTTAGGTGAAGTTCCTGATCCAATCCCAATTTTTGGCCAAAACCTCTTTTGAAAATCAATCAAATAAAAACCAATCATTTTTCAAAGAAAAATCATTTCATTAGTCTAGGCCATGAATTTAGGGTCTTAATATTCCTAAACGAAGACGAGGGTCCTTAGTCCGATTTTAGTCAGTTCTTAGGATCGTTCTTATGCACCCTTGCATATGCATACTAGATGTGTGCGAGTCATCGTCTTCGTCATGTGTGTTGCTCACACATAACATGAGCTTTTTAAATCAAAGAGAATCAAGTTTTAAAAAAATAAAAAATGTTTTATCATTGTCATGTGCATGTTTTGCACATCGTTCTTCGTCACGTGCCTGCTTTGCACGTACGATCTTTTGTCACGTGCCAGTTTTGCACGTTCCTTCATCACGTGCTGGTTTTGCATGTCATTCTTCATCACGTGCCTATTTTGCACGTACGATCTTTTGTCTTGTGCCTGTTTTGCATGTCGTTCCTTCATCACGTGCCTGTTTTGCACGTCCTCCATCGATACGTGCCTGTTTTGCATGTACGATCGTTTATCATGTGCCAGTTTTGCACGTTCCTTCATCACGTGCCAGTTTTGTACGTTGTCTATCGTCACGTGCCTATTTTGCATGTACAATCTTTTGTCACGTGCCAGTTTTACACGTTCCTTCGTCACATGCCTGTTTTGTACCTACGATCTTTTGTCATGTGCTAGTTTCGCACAAACCTTCGTCACGTGCCTATTTTGCATGTACGATCTTTTGTCGTGCCAGTTTCGCACGTTCCTTCATCACGTGTCAATTTTGCATGTTCCCTCAGTGAGCGTGCCAGTTTTGCACGTGTCGCTTGTTTGCTCGTATACATGCATAGTTATGCATGTGTCACCGTTGTATGCTTAGGTATATGTGCAGTTGCACACATCACTTCTTTTGTCCATGTGTGGTACCTTCACACGTGTCACTGCGCTTTGACGCACCTCCATAACATGGAGAGGCGTGCCCATTTTATTTTCGCCCTAGAACCTTTATGTGATGTCACATAGATCTAGGGGGCTCCTGATATTACTTTTATTGCCTCTCAATTGTAATGTAGCTTAGTTTGATTATAAATTCTCGAAGAGTGCCCTTAAACACGAAGTAAAGGCCGATCTTATGATCCAGCGGTTGCCAGGTGCGTAACACCTTCTTGACCCGTACCTGGATTCCCTTACCCAGGAATCTCTCCATTGCAGACCATTGCCCAGAAGATCGCCATGGTGTTTTCGATAAAATAAAAAGCGGTTTTCTAAACAAAAAGGGTCCTGATTCCCTTTAATCAGGTGGCGACTCCATCACTTTCATACGACTCTTTAGTCGTTAGACATTACCACTATTCTTTGTGAACGAACTCGAGACTTTTTCCATCTTCGGGAGGACGAAGGCCCCGGATTCTTTTCTCGGGTTCACACTTGGTTCATTACAAAAGCATTTAAATTTTTTATTTATGTTCTACAACAAAAGTACTCACATACTATAGAGAAATATTTAATAAAAAATCATGTCCGCATATCCTTTGTAGGATAAGGTCTCTTTCTCAAGAGGAAATAACACTACCATCAAACCATCATCTAATGAAAAACGCTCATAAAATAATCCTTAACTAAATATTCATAGAAATCAAATCATGCGAATATGAAATTAAAATGTCCCATCCTCTGTATAAGTAGTGGTATTAATAGTAGTGTTCTCTCGAAGTAGAATTACCTACTCTGTAATTTGAAACGAAGTAGAATCCTCGCGAATGTACGATCCGCCCGACGTTCTAAGTCTTGAATCTGTGGAGAGTAGGAGAAGAATATATGAGTTTAAACTCGGTAGGAAGAACTATTTAAAATAAAATACATGACTATACTTACTCCACAACCTATTGGATTCCCAATGAGAATGGATCCAACCGGCTCACCTTGCCTACGACACATGCAACACGGATAATAATTAACTTTACCCATTTTTTTTCCGAGCCTAGAATGGCCTGGAAACACTCTTAGATATCCCGTAAGACAACTCCAAGTTATATCAAGGTGCATTCATGTTCATCTTCAATACTTATGAAATGTACACCTCAATCTACGATTCTGTCACGCCTTTTCACTTATGTGACAGCATCAAATATAACTTCAATTCATTTGGAAAAATATGGAAATTTACATCAAACCTCACATTCATGCATACCATGTCTCCACTATCGATACACCCTAGCGTTAGATGGCATTTAATGCTCCAACTATGATCTACCACGCTTTTTAAACTTTGTGACAACAACATTTCATGGTTCGTATCATCATAAAAATGTGACTGAATCATTCCCAAAATATATATACATAATCCACAACACAACATGATCATCATTGCATATAAACTTGCATAAATCATCACTAAATCATGTTGAAACAGCATACGCAATGCTTATTGATAAGCATACAGCAATATATTTCAGAATGTATAAGCATTCAGCATCAGTTTATAATAAGAAAAGCGTGGTCTTTTTGACAGCTTATTCTCTTTACGATTTTTAAATCTTACGGCTGTTACGGGTGCCACCCACGATCGTTAGATTATCTTCTGCGGGAGCCTATCATGGGGTATCGCCATAAGGCCTCCTAAAAGGTACGAATCATTTAGATTCAAAATAATTGTCTTGTTCTTGTTACATGTTTTTCTTTTTCCCAAGTGACCATGCACTCAACGTATATCTTATTACACAAAATATGTAACACACATGCAAATCATCATTGATATAGACATACTTCATCATCATTATCATCATCATCATCATCATCATTATCATCATCATGTTAACATGTAAAATGTATGTAACATATTAAGGTTTAGGAATTAATCAACCACAAATTTTAATGAAATCAAGCAAGCGTATATATATATATAGATCACAGTTCCTAGTTCATAAGAAACCAAACGACAATATATATATATAGATCATGGTTTCCAAGTTTATATGAAACCAAACAACACATGCACGTAAATCATGTTTTTAAGTTCACATTGAACATATCTTTTTTTTTTGTAGAAGTCGATTCTTATCTACATGTGTGTGTATATATATATATATGTATATGTATATTATCATGCCATCGAAAAATAGGTCACCTCCACAACAAGATTAAATCGTGTATTTTAATATTACACATACTCACATAAAATCATAAGGATGAATGTAACTTTAAACCGACTTCCATCCTACCTTAACCACGATCCTATTGTGTAGAGGTGGTGATCTCTTCTCCTTTCTTCTCCTTGGTCTTCCTTCCTCCTCCTTAGCTTAGGTTTTAGTGGAGGATGTTGGTGTATTTAGGGATAGTTAGAGAAGAAAGGGAAATAGTTTAGAGAGGGAAGGGAGAAATCGGTTAGTCTCTTTCTCTTTTTTTTGTTTCAACAAGATGGAGAGAATGAGAGAATGTGAGAGTAAAAGAGGGAGGGAGAGTAGAGATCGAACTCCTCTATCTCTCTCTTTCTTTCTCTTAACTAATACTTCCCAATCACTTCCCCTCCTTCCTATTCAAGGGTTTCACCGAACTTTGGTATATTTTCCTCCATTTCAAAATATTATGCTAAGGTGTATAACATGACCATAAAATGTTGATGTTTTAAGCTACTTAGTACCTGACACATGTCCATCAAAAGTGGATCTTAAGGCTAGCATTTTTCACCATGTGTTTAATTCTAATTTGGTGAACAAATCTTTCTAACTTTAGGTGTCATATATGGATATTAGGTAAGTTTTTGGGGAATATACTAGTTTAAATTATATTTGGTTTGTTTCTCTATTATGCATATATATGCCAATTTTTAGAACATCTAACAAATCTTGACTCCTAAAATGAATCCAGCAATCGGCATCTCTTGATTCTTATCTTGGAAAAGAAATATTTTTATTGTTAGTAATATTTTCAAAATGAGCTAACCAAAATTAGTCTTCATCAAATGAATTCAAATTTGAAGTCATTTCCTAACTTAGAAGTTATACTAGCTTTGCAATTATTCCTTGACATTTTGGTCACATGCTAACCAAATATATATATGTCTATACATATATGTACATATATATTTATTTATAACATGAATATCTTCATTGCATGCATGAAAATTATTTTAGGTAACAATATATGTGTTAAGAGAGAGATTGGATTGATTCTTTCTCTCTATCTCTAATGCCCCCACCTATGGGGTCCACTTTGTCATTAATTTCTTGCATGCAATATACTTAGTGTAATCTTATAAAAATATTTTCCCATGAATTAAATCCTCACATGTATATATATATATATAGATATACATATATATATATATATATAAATAGATATCAAATCAACATATTTTTACATGAAATAATGATTTCAACTCGACACAACTACTAATGATATCAACAAATTTCATATGGAATAATAACTACTAATGATATCAACAAAGTTCATATGAAATAATAACTACTAATGACATTAACAAATTTCACATGAAATAATAATTTCAAGTCAACATAACTACACTACAAAACACAAGACTTTTAGCGACGGCTCAAAACTGTCGTAACAACAAGGATTCCGTCGTTAAAAGGCTTTACCGACGGCACGTTAACCGTATTTAATAGTGCCGTCGAGGATACTATTGCCGACGGTTCATGTGACGGTTTTCTACACCGTCGTTAATGGGCTTGTATTACCGATGGTATTTACTCGTCGTTAATGGCCTTTTAAAATTGGATGGAATTTCGTATTACCGACGTTTATGACCGTCGCTAATAGAATTTTACCGACGGTTTCTTATCGTCGTAAATTAGCTTAATGCCGACGCATTACAAACCGTCGCTAAAGGTCATTTTTTTTTTAATATTATTTTTATATTTTTGCTGGCAGAATGCCTAATGCCCTTTTTTAATAAAATCCCTGCATATTCAAAACTTCATAGAAGCTATAAAAACATATAGTTTTATTCACATACATCGAACTACAACTCAAAACATCATATATACAAATTCTATTCCATTCTTCATTCACACACATCAAACTACAAACTAAATAACATCATAGAATCTCTTTTCAAATTTAACATTAATCACAAACTGTGGTCTCCTACAAGTCATTTGTAATTGAATCCTACAACTCTCCTGCAATTGAAGGCATTTGAGTTGGTTTCAAGTTAAAACAAACTTTAAGAATGAGGTTGATGTTGCTGTTGCTGCTGCTGCTGCTATTGTGGTTGTTGCTGTTGCTGCTGCTGCTGTAAGAGTTACGAGGGTCGAGTAGCATTGCTCAATAACCATCAACATGTAGTCATATCTATTTAACAATATATATAATAAGTTGTATGCTATTTTAGAATCACTAGTAAAGTAAAGGTTCAGTAACACATGATTATCTATATAAAAATCATCTCTTCACTATAATTGAACAAATATCTTGGTCTTATGATAGACAACTTACTTGTGTAGAATTCAATGTCTAGCAGTAAACCAAACTTCAATTCTTCGTGGTTGAATTGTGAAGATAGAGAATCCTGAATCACAATTAATTCAAGTTTTCAATTTAAATTAGGAATGACTCATCATAAAAAAGAGAGTTACACAAATGCCATCTATCTTATATAATTAATAAAATCTAGGTTTGAGTATCATAAGCCTAATGAATATACCACCTATTATAATTGCACATAAAATTCTCTAAAATATTATCAGTAAAAACATACAACACTTACCAACTTAAAATCCATGCATTAAATAACAGCTCAAATTACAAAAGTGTTAAGAACACAAACCCTAGGTTTTGTTGATATCTTCATCCTCAAATTCGATATAATCATCATCAACAACACCGTCAAGTCCACCAGCTACCTACATCAAATACAAAGAGTAGTTAACTTATATAAATGATGAACAAGAGAGATAGAGAGATAGCATATTACCTTGTATACCATTAAGCAATAGTCGATCTTCTAGCTAGGCTTGTTTCTTCTCTCTACCTATTTATCCCTTCAATATGTACAAAGCCAAACAACTCGAACATATATGGGAATCAAACCCCTTAAAAAGAAACATACATAAGCATCAAACAATGCATGCATCCATTGGCAACATCAAACCGAAATAGCATATATTCAAACACACCCAAAAAAGTATTGGCATGGACTCATCCAATATGTCCCCGAGTCTCAACCATCATAACTACATATGTAGTCCAAAAGTATTAAAACCTATACTACATTGTTCATCCACAAAGTTTGAAACCAAATAACATAACTACTTAAGAACTTCCACCATCAAAAGATTCTGACGGTGTCTCCTCCGAATCCTACAAGAAAGTTTAACAGATTACACTTATACATGTTACATGTATTAGTTGGAATTAAACTTCTGCAAGTAAACAAGACAACTATTAGCAAAAAACATACCTGATTAGTGTTGTCGCGTCTAATCCTCTCAAGTCGTTCTTCCTCCAGTTTTTTAAGCATTACAGCCATATATTCAACAGTTTTTTGAAGGGTCCCCACTTGTTCTCTAAGAGTCACGACCTCTTCAGCATTCTTTCTAGCAATCGAATTGGAGGATTCCCCATGCCAAAATTTTTTCGGTTTAGCCGTGCTTCCATAGCAACGAACACGACCTCCTCTGTCATGTCCCATAACTTGGGAGAATATATCATTCGGCCCAGAATCAGAACCTTCAGATTCCTCTTCGGATTCTCTTCTAATTCGCAATTCCTCCATTTCCCTCTTCAAATGTAACTTACAATAATTAGATAATATAACTATACACATATAAATGAGACTAAAATAGTAAGCTTGATACATACTATCTTCTCAGCTACTTTTCCCTCCAATGGAGCTTTTGGATCAGTATAAGTCCTCTTGAATATGTCTACACGGGTGGGCTTTCTTTTCAGTTGAACCTCCAGCTGTAAGAAGCATGTGAACTAAATATCAAACAAACAACTTCAATTGGATAAAAGTAAAACATGGTTTATTGAAATAATTTAGATTAATTTTTATTACCTCTACCGAGCACCTTATAAATGATTTAGAACCAGCCCTGTGGTGTAAGGTTTGCTTCGACTTATTTTCTTTATTACGCTTACTCGTCGCCTATGTACCAATATACAAGATATATTATAGAATAAACCAAACATCAGTTATTTATAAAATAAATACATACATTATTTAATTTTTACCTGGCCTTCTGGAGACATCCAATACCCAACCAATACCCCCCATTGGCTAGGAAGAACCCCTCTTGGTCGATTGGCAAGACGTTCCTCCTTAGTCTCATAGGGATCAAACCCTTTCGTCTTCATTCTTCCCTTGTGATCTTTCCACCTTTCATTCAACTTACCACTAACCCACTCATGTAGTTCTTCAGGTAGGTCAAAGATCTCCTGCCAGAATAAAGAAAAAGGCATATATATATATATAAAATAGAATTTAGTGCGTGAAAAATAATATATAAGCATGTTTAAATCATTTATTTACATTAATCTCATTGATTGCTGCGTTAATTAGTTCTGGATCCTTAGTAAACGCTTTCCAACTTGGTTCTGTCAACGGAAATTTGTTCCCATCTCTAGCCAGAAAGCCAACATAAGATGACAAATTTGCCGCGTGGTCCCCATGTGGCTGACCACGCTCAACGAGTATTGGAAATTTTTGGCCCTTCTGTAAGCTATTCAAGAAAAGTAGTTTTGCATCCCCTCTTCCCTTTTTTGCTGGGGGTTGTTCTTCATTTTCCATTTTCCTCTACAAGATTTACAAAACCAAATAAGTTGAGAATATATTATTACATTCATTTCTTCTTCAATAATAGAAATTTAAGTTGAGAATATAGATTTGCTGGGGGGATAGCCATTAAATCAGTAAAAATTTAACATAAAAGGATTACAACCAAAAGGATATGAAAATAAAGCAAATATATCATTACATTCATTTCTTCAATAATAGAAAATAGATGTTAACAAATTAATCAGTATTTTCATCGACATCCTCATCTTCTTCATCATCATAGGTATTTTCTTCTGCATCTTCCTCTTCTTCATCATCGGCATTTTCTTCTACATCCTCCAGTTCATCATCACCATCCCCACCTCCCTCTACATCCACATTTCCCTCATCATCTTCCCCACTTTCCTCTACTTCCTCCTCTTCATCAACATCATCCACTCGACTCCTCACAGTTGTTATAGTTGCATCAATTAACACTCCATCGATGTCTCTTCTAACTAAATCGATATTCTCAACATTGTCATCATCAACTGGATTAAGGTTGCCGTATGGATCACTATCTAATAGCTGACCATCATCTCCACTACTCATGTCAAAAGTGTCTCGGGGTTTTATTCTCACCACAACATGCCATTCTGATTCAGTTGGATCTTGTACATAAAAAACTTGTCGGACTTGAGATGATAAGACGTAAGGTTCATCTTGTTGGGAAGGCAAAAGATGAGTAAAATTTACAAGTGTGAACCCTAACTCATCAACCTTCATACCTCTTTCTCTATTCACAACATCAACCCAGTCACACTTGAATATTACAAATGTACGGCCTTGCTGATATGACAACTCAATTATGTCCGTTACACGACCATAATAAGTTATTTCCGCATTAACTGGATTTCGGTCCTTCGCACTCGCATAACAAGGCGATGTTGCTTCGATTGTAACACCACTACTCTGAGTTTTAGCACCTCTTTCCATATTCACAGTCTTAAAATTATATCCACGAACTGTATAACCTTTGAATCGTCTTGCAGTAGTGAACGGGCCTCGGGCAAGCACATCAAGACCTTCAACAATTGGTTGTTGTGCTCGAATGAGTACATTGATATGATCCTTAAACCAGTTGGCAAACTCTTCTTTGTGTTTATTTTGCCTTGCACGAACAGACATTCTTGGGTAGGACATATTTAGAATAGCCTTGTGTTCGCTGCATGACAACGATACAAGTATGTTAGAGATGGCTTACATAAGCTAGAGGAACATTGTGCTTTAGCATAATTAAGATATATCTTACTCAACGTAAGGGGAGACGTCATCATCGTTGGACAAGATATAGTCATGCACCTGCTTCTTCTCTTCAGGACTTAGCATAAAGCGTTTTGCACTCCCAATATGCTTATCATCTACATACCTAGATGGTCTATTTGTCCGTGACTCCACGCTATCAAGGTATCTTGTTAAAAATGTGACGCATTCATCGGATACATATCCTTCCGCAATAGACCCCTCAGGATGAGCTCTATTGCGCACGAATGCCTTTAGAGAGTGCAAATATCTAATCACAAAAAACGTAAAATTTAAACTACAAACTAATTAAAGCAATAAACCTACTATCAATCTATTAGAAATAGCAACATATATACCTTTCAATTGGATACATCCATCGGTAATGGACAGGTCCACCAAGGCGTGCCTGTGAAGCCAAATGGATGGGTAAGTGTATCATAATATCGAAGAAGGCTGGTGGAAAGATTCGCTCTAGATTGCAGATAATGAGTGGAATCTGCTCCTCTAGCCTTTCGAAATCCTCAGGGCGACAGATCTTAGAACATAATTCACGAAAGAATGTACTTAGCTCTATTAATATAGAGCTAACTTTCTTTGGCAATGTCTTTCGGATAGCCAAAGGTAATAGTTGTTGCATAATGACATGTGAATCATGGCTCTTTAGTCCGAATATCTTACGTTGTTTGACGCTGACACACCTTGCAATGTTAGAGGAGTAACCATCTGGAGTCTTTATATTCTTCAAGACATTGCAAAACATCTCTTTCATGGACTTGTCCATGGAGTAGCAAGCAGCCGGTATGTAATACTTGTCCCCCCGTCTTGTTGGATGTAGCTCAGGTCTAACCCCCATTAGTTGGAGGTCAAATCTTGCTTTTACACTATCCTTCGATTTTCCATCCAGATCCATTATAGTACCGACAATATTGTCACACACATTTTTTTCAATATGCATGACATCTAAATTGTGTTGGAGTATATTATCAGCCCAATATGGAAGCTCATAGAATATACTCAACTTCTTCCAATTATGTGGCAAACACTGTGTAGTGGGTGTTCCTTGTGCTTTTCTTTTTCGCGAACAACCACCACTTAGACTACGCTCAAATTCCTTACCAAATGTATGTGGAATATCTTTTAATTTCTGCAAGATATCCCTCCCTAGTAAGGGGTTTGGAGGTGGTCTAAGTTCAATAGTTCCATCGAAGTCTTTCTTGAGTCTTCGAAGCCTATGATTCATAGGCAAGAATCGACGATGGCCCATGTAGCACATTTTCCTTCCATTTCTTAAATACTTATGGTCTGTATGCTCATAACATGTTGAGCATCCAAGTTTGCCTTTTGTGCTCCAACCAGAAAGCATAGCAAGACCAGGATAGTCACTTATGGTCCACAATAGTCCGGCACGCATTTTGAACATTTCTTTCTCTGATGCATCATATGTGTCCACCCCTTCTTCCCACAATTCTAACAGCTCGTCAATTAATGGTCTCATGTATACGTCAATGTCATTACCTGGACTATGTGGTCCGGGTATAAGCAAGGACAATATCATGTTCGGTTGCTTCATGCACAACCATGGTGGCAAGTTGTATGGGATAAGTACTACAGGCCACACACTGTAAGGAGTGTTCATATTTTGGAATGGACTAAAACCGTCGCTTGCTAAACCCAATCTTACATTTCTAGGGTCTACTGAAAATGTCGGATTCTTCTCGTCGAAATGTTTCCAAGCCTGAGAATCTGCTGGATGTCTTAGTACCCCATCTTTGGTGCGCTCATCCTCATGCCATCTCATGTCCCCCGAAGTTTTTTCGGACATGTACAAACGTTGTAGCCTCGGTTTCAATGGAAAGTGCCGAAGGATCTTTGCAGGAGTTTTTTTCTTCTCGTCCTTATATCGGGGAGCTCCACAACGAGTGCATTGATTAAGTTCAGAAGTCTCCTTCCAATACAACATGCAATCGTTTGGGCACGCATGGATCTTATTGTAATACAATCCTAAATCAGCAAGTACCTTCTTGCATTGCGTAAAGGTTTTTGGCAAAGAACACCCATCGGGTAACGACTCGTGTAACAATTTAAGCATCAACTTAGCTGATTTGTCACTCCAACCACCAATACATTTGTAGTTCCAAAATTTAATTAAAAAGGACAACATGGTCATCTTATCACACCCAGGGTACAACTCCTTCTTCGATTCTTCTAACATTTTGTAAAACTGAGCAGCTGAACTATCACGTGGTACGCCATTTGTTCCCTCTTCCACTCCATGTATATTTACGCCTACATAAGGGATTTGATTATAGGCAGCATGCAGCATACCTTCTATGTCATCACCGTCATCATTATTACTATCATCATCTTCTTCATCATCGTCATCATCATTTGTATTCTCTACTAAAATCTCCGATGCAGATGTCTCCTCTCTCTTTTCACCATGATGAAACCAGAAAGTATAACCTTTCATCATCCCATCACAATACAAATGTTCGTAAATTGTATCTCTATCGACATAAGGACCATTGAGACAATTGATACACGGACACTTAATTTCTTTTTCTTTGGTAACAAATCCATGAGTAAATGCAAAATCTAAGAAGGATTTTAACCCATCATCATACTCTTTAGAAGGCCTTGTTGCATCTACCCATCTCTTATCCATGATCCCTAGAGCTATCAAAGCACCCTAAATCAAAATATCATGCCATAAGATCAGGTCATTAGTAAGAATTGAACAAGAATATACAAGCCCAGATTTAAGTCCACACATAAAGCGACTAACACATTCATCTTCATAAGAATCATAAGACACATTGACATAGGTATGTAGAGCTAATAAATCAACCCCCACCATTAATTTGGTTCCTAAACAATCAAAATTAAGTTATTATTATGTAGCAGCCATGTATGATTGTGAAATTATTTACATTTGCACTCATGTTTAATATAGAAATGACAAATAGAAACATCATAAAAAATCACTATTAACTAGAGCAACAAAATCAAGTTCAAGTTAACAAGTGTAGTCATATGGCATGGGTTTGACAAAATAGTTACAATGCACTTCAAGCTTAGTAACAATTCAATGTAACTTCTAGCAATTGAAATCCTTAAACAAGAACCCAATTCTTGAAAAACCTGTTATCTGTTGTACAAAAAAATATGCTGAATTTGGGCATCCCAATTCTGCTACCATTTCCATATTAATTGTAAAAAATGCTATTATGGCTTTGAAATCTGAATAAATCAAAATAAGATTTTTTTAGGGTTTTGTATACTAGTAAAAGGTTTTGTGTTTGTCTGTAGAGCCCACATGAGAACCAAAAGTCAGTAAATTTTTTAACTTATTCTAAAATATGTAACCCTAATTAAAAGTTAACAGTGAAATAAAAGAACCACATTGCTTAGGTGTGTAATCAAGATGTGGCAGGTGGCATGGCCAAACTTTATCATTATGGCCAATCATTTTACCCCAAATTAGCAGCCACATGATGTGGTCCTAAGAGACAAAAACCATGCATAATAAAATTATTTACAAGGACATCTGAACACATAAATTAACGAATATAAAGTTCAAAATTAATAATGTTATATGAACCAAGATTATATACCATCATAATATATATAATACCTTTCTGTCATAGACAAAAGGAAGTCAAAATTCTTGAGAATAACGAGTAGATACAAGTAGAACATCAAAAGGAGCAATAATTTATATACTAAAAATAGAGGAACAGGATAAGTAAGTGAACTGTAATCTGAGTTAAACAAATACTGCAATAATTTAATACGAATTAGCATCCTAACTAATTTGGGGGATTTAAAATCAATCTGAGTTAAACAAATGCTAAGAATTGAAATGGGTCTTGGATTTCCCTGAAAATGGAGGAAATCAAGTTATTTCCATTTTAGAGAGAGAAAGTAGATAGAGACAGAGAGGAGAGAGTTTGAGGAAGTAGTAGTACTCTGTGATGAACCCAGAGAGAACGAGAGAGATACAGGGTTGGCTATTCCCGAGCAACCTTCAGTAGAGCGGCTTCCACAAATCAATGGGTTTCCAACACTGCTAGAGAGAGAAAACAACAGAAAAACATATTTTTAGAGAGAGAAAATCCTTTTTTTGATGGAGGAAGTTAGAGAGAGAAAACTTACTTGAATGTCCTGGTTGAAATTTGGGCACGGGTCCTCTGAGAGAGAAATTTTGAAACAGAGCAAATAAAATGAATCAAGAATGAAAACCCCACAAAACCATAAAATAAAAATGCTAGAGAGAGAAAGAAAGATAGAGGAGAGAGAGAGAGAGAGCTCATAGGTATTGATTTGTATTCTTTGTGGATGTTTATGGAAGCAGGTAAGAGTGAAGAGGTGAAGGGTGGTTCTTCTTACCGGAATATCCGTCGGCTAGATGCCGTCGGCTTCACCAGTAGACGAGAGAGACGACCGAGAGTTAGGGCTCCAGCAAAAGACGATGTGATGAGTTAGGGCAATTTTGTGTTTTAATTAAAACTGAAATGAAGAAGTCTTTTGTAATTTATTAGCATCGCAAATATTTGCAAAAGGCCGTCGGTAATCATTTTCCAAGCGCGCAATTGTTCGCGCCAGAAATTCCCTCCTATTTTTCATTAAGGGCGGCGGTAATAATTCCCAATGCCGTCGGTAATAACTTACTTGCTACGGAAAATTATGCCGTCGGGTAAAACATTTGCAGACTTAGTAACTATTTGCTTCAACGGATATTTGCGACTGAAAACACCGTCGGCAATTAACATAATTAACTACGGATATAATAATACCGTCGGTAATATCCTTTTTTTGCGACGGGTAACAAAAATGCCGTCGTTAAAACGTGCATTACCTACGGGTTTGTAAACACCGTCGCTAAACGCCGTCGCCAAAAATCCCCTGTTTTGTAGTGCTACTAATATTAACCATCTAAACACATGCAAAGCAAATTTATGCATGCATGCAAAATGTGTACATAGGCAAGGGACTCATTAATTCCACCCCTTTAGAAATTAACACATGGGTTTTTGACACCCAACACATGGATTAGTCCAAAGTTTTCGGACTATACACGACCTATGGGCCTGGGCCCATCTTGTCCATTTCACAATATAAGAAAAATAAATTCTCAGGTGTTACATCATCGCCCCCTCAAAACAATTTTGTCCCGAAATTCAAAATCATCAACAAAGTAAGGTTAAATTAGCTACCTGAAAACACGTCGGGGTATTTTTCCCGAATCACCGACTCCAGCACCCATGTTGCCTCTTCGGGGCTATAGTGCTGCCACTAGATCTTTACCGAGTGAAGAGTCTTGTTCTGGAGTTCTTGTGTTTTTGTCCAAAACACGCAAGGGCTTCTCCTCGTATGTGGTGTCCTCATCTAATTAAACCTCTTGCCATTTTATGACATGTGAAGGATCCGCGTGATATTTTTGTAGCATTGAGACATAGAACACATTGTGCACAGTAGTCAATTGCGGCGGTAAGGCAAGTCGATACATCACTTCACTGACTCAACCAAGCATTTCAAATGGTCCGATGTAACGTGGTGACAGTTTCCCTCTTTTGCCAAACCTCTTAAGTTCAGGTCGTGGGCTGACCTTCGGGAACACATGCTCCCCTTCATAAATTTCAGGTGGTTTTCTTCGGTTATTAGCATACTACTTTTGTCTATTTTGAGCTGTCACCAGTTTCTCCTTGATCAGCCGAACAATCTTTGTGGTTCGCTGCGTGACATCTAGTCCTGTCACGCTCTTTTTACTAACCTCAGCCCAACATAAAGGTGTTCTGCAAGGTCTCCCGTAGAGAGCTTTGTAGGGTGCCATGCCGATACTGGACTGGTAGCTATTTTTGTATGGGAACTGGATAAACGGTAGCTGGTCGCACCAGCTTCCTTGAAAATCCATCGTACATGCCCTTAGCATATCCTCCAGAATTTGGATGGTCCTTTCAGACTGTCCGTCCGTTTGCGGGTGGTATGCCATGCTCAAGTGGAGTTGCATTCCTATGGCATCTTGGAAACTCTCCCAGAACTGAGATGTGAACAATAGATCTCGGTCCGGCACAATAGATAATAGTACTCCATGGTGTATTAAAATCCTCTTCGCATACAGAACACTGAGAGTTGTTATTGTGTCTATTTGTTTAGTGGGTGTAGACTTTGTGAGTCTGTCTACGATTACCTAAATACTGTTCGAATGCTGTTTGGTTTTGGGTAACCCTTTCACAAAGTCTATATTTATGAAATTCTACTTCCATTCGGCAATATTCAGCAGTTTTAGTGGCCCCACTGGTCTCTGGTGCTCAAGCTTCACTTGTTGACATATGAGGCACTTTGACACGTAAAGAGCCACGTCCTTCTTCATACCCTTCCACCAAAATTGTCTCTTCAAATCCTAGTACATCTTGGTACTCCCTGGGTGTATGAAAAAGGTGGATACATGTGCCATCGTCAGGATCTCCTTCCTGAGCTCATCCTTGTCCCGCACACATATCCTTCCCTTAAATAGGATTCTTCCATCACTTCCTGTGGTCCATCCTTCTGGCACATCATTAGCCTAGATTCGAGTTTTAGCCTCCTAAAGCGAGACATCTTGTTATTGTGCCTCTATGATTTTCTTCATGATAATAGGTTCTGCCACCACATGAGTAAGGTATGCTCAATCTTCACTTGTTGACAGATAAGGCACTTTGACATGTAAAGAGCCACGTCCCTTTTCATACCCTTCCACCAAAATTGTCTCTTTAAATCCTAGTACATCTTGGTACTCCCTAAGTGTACGAAAAAGGTAGATTCATGTGCCATCGTCAGGATCTTCTTCCTGAGCTCATCCTTGTTCCGCACACATATCCTTTCCTTAAATAGGATTCTTCCGTCACTTCCTGTGGTCCATCCATCTGGCGCATCATCAGCCTGGATTCGAGTTTTAGCCTCCTGAAGTGAGACATCTTATTGTTGTGCCTCTATGATCTTCCTCATGATAATAGGTTCTGCCACCACATGAGCAAGGTGTGCTCTATCCATCCCTCTCACTACTTGAAGATTGAAATTTTCTATCGTTTCCAGCATCTTGATAGTGGCCACAGTTCCAAGACTCTTTCTGCTCAGAGCATCTGCCACCACGTTAGCCTTCCATGGATGGTAGTTCAACGTGAAGTCATAATCCTTCAAGAACTTTAACCAACTTCTCTGAGGCAGATTTAGTTCATTTTGCAAAAAAATGTATTCTTGGCTTTTGTGGTATAAAAAAACTTCGAACTTCTCTTCGTACAAGTAGTGCCTCCATAATTTCAGCATAAAAACTACCGCTGCCAACTCAAGATCATGAATCACGTAGTTCCTATCGTGATTCTTCAGTTGTCGCGATGCATATGTTATAACCTTTTTTTCTGCATAAGGACTCCTCCCAATCCTCCTCGTGATGCATCACAGTATACAATATAACCGATTCCAGCCTCAGGGGTCGCCAGAATTTTTTCGTACTTAGAGTTCCACTCGAACTTGACCCCTTTTGTAATGCCCTACCCTTACATTTCAGGTCTGCATCCCTTACTCCATAAGAACTAGGTATTCCGGTGGAACCATTAACATCCTGTAGCTCTAGGTTGTATGCATTACACCAAGCTAACAAGAGGCTTGCACTCACATTCAAACACAATTAAAATAAAGCTGAATATAAACTTTATTAACTCATAGATAACCTATCAATGGAACAAATGAATGAATGAATATTCCCAAAGAATAATGGACTAAACATGTGTCCAAAACAACTAAACTTATATAAAAGAATTAAGTAATGTCTACACGGAAATCTAGGGAACTCCAAAGACTTATTCCCGATCTACGAACATCACTGTTATGGATTATTTGCCTGCAGACCTGGACCTGAAAAGATTAATGGTGCTAGGTCAAAACCTAGCCAGCAAGTTCACTAGTTCCCTTGGCTTAGATTCAGGTTAACAATATGCTTCAGAAGGGTAAGTGTATTAATATAAATACAAGATATGTCATTAGATAAAGTATATAAAGTATAATGATTCAGAGATTTCACGGCTATTGTGTTTAATGATTTTTAGTTAAGACTAAGTTATCGCAATAAGTAATGCCCTCTAGTTACTACCCATGTTTCACCCGTCCATATAGTTCACTCGAGACACTGGCCGTGCGCCACGTGAATCCAATAAACCGCCTCGAAATCCATCCCTCGAACACTAAAAACCATGTCAAGTTATTCCGTAGACCTCACTTGGTGATTCCGTAGACCTCGCTTGGAGAGAACTAGGCCTATGCAGGACCTAAACTATGTTTGCACATAAGCCAAACAAATTGATTAAGCACAGATCAAAGTTATGAAAGTTTCTTTCATGTTACATGTGTCTACAAGCATTCATCTTCATGAAAACAGTTACAAGTGGTTTAACTATGCATTTCATGCTTTTTAAATACATAAATAAACCATATCCTATATGTCATACATCATAATATCTATTAGCTAACAGTTTACTTTCAAAAAGACTCCAAAACAACCTATTTTTGAGTTGACAGTCAGTTAGTATTGATACCCTTCCTATTGGTATCGATACCAAACCTCATGAAGGTGACAAATACCTCTGGTATCGATGACCCTCAAGATGGGTATCGATACTAGACCTGCCTGTCGACCATTAATATGTAGGTATCGATACCCTTAGAGTGGGTATCGATACCCTGGATCTTATCGCAATTGTTAGTAGATACTGCTAGTATCGATACCCATCATGTCTGTTGCAGGTATCGATACCCTCTGGTTGGGTATCGATACCCCCTGGGTTTTCTTCGCGAATTCAGGGTTTATTCCTCTCAAGAACTCCATGGGAACTTGGTTTTCTCTCCTATAAGTGTTAGGGAATCATATACATAATATATATGCATAGTTCCCTTGCATTCAAACCATTAGAAACATGCTCACTTCCTACGTTTATGGATTTTATGCACTCATTCATGTAGTTAGCTTGCAAACAACATATATACTAGGTTTTCATACATTCAATCATTAAGGAAGCATACCAACATCATAGAAAACCTAAATCTACACCAAAAAAGCAAGTCACTACTTGCCTCAAATCACCAAGAAAGTTGAATCCCAAGGAAGAAAAAGAAGAAGAAGAATCTTTGCGCTATCTTTCACGAAAGCGTTCACTGCAAACTCTCCTTCTCAAACCCTATTCTCCTTCAAGAAGTTCTCTCTCTCTCTTGCCCTAGCCGATTCACCTTCTCTCTCTCTTTTCCTCTCTAAAAATCGATGAAAATAAAAGGGGTTTATTTGGGTTAATTTATATTTATAAATAATATAAACCCAAACCTACTAAAACTCCAACAGGGTGCCCTTAACAAAAGTGTCTACCTCCAAATATTAGTAATTTAAATTAAAAGGGTATTACAATTTACCCCCTAAAGAAGGTTTCATCCTCGAAATTGCACATACGTCTTCAAAAAGGTTCGGGTAACTCGCTCGCATCTCATCTTTTTTATCCCACGTAGCCTCCCGCTCATCATGGTGATGCCACTGCACCTTCACCCAAGGTATTGATCTTGACCTGAGCTTTTGTTCCTTGTAGCCAAGAATCCTATAAAGCTTCTTTACATAGGTTTCTCCTGGCTACAACTCTAACTCATAGAAATCGACTACTGCTGGGCGATCCTCGTCTCTGAGATGCTTCCGAAGCATGGACACATGGAAGACATCATGAACTCCCGCTAACTGTTCTGGCAAGGCTAACCGGTAAGCCACTTTCCTTACTCTCTCTAGGATAGGAAAAGGTCCGACGAAACGCGGCGTTAACTTCCCTTTCTTACCGAACTGAAGAACACCCTTCATTAGTGATACCTTCAGTAGCACTTGATCGCCCACCTCAAACTCAAGTTCCTTACGCCTCTGATCAGCCTAACTTTTCTGACAACTCTGAGCTGCTTGCATACGCTCTCTGATTAGAGCTATCTCCTTGGTAGTCTGTTGTACGGTTTTTTATCTTGGAAGTTTCGACTCTCCAACTTCTGCCCAACATACTGGGGATCTACAAAGTCTGCTATACAACGCTTCAAAAGGTGCCATCCCTATACTAGTTTGGTAACTGTTATTGTAGGCAAATTCCACAAGCGGTAATGAATCTTCCCAATTACCCTTGAAGTCTAGAACTACACAACGGAGCATATCCTCCAACACTGGTTAACTCTTTCTGTTTGGCCATCCATTTGTGGATGAAAAGCCGTGCTAAAGTCAAGCTGCGTTCCCATAGCTTCTTGAAAAGCTTTCCAATACTCCGAGGTGAATGAAGTATCCCGATCCGATACTACTGAAACTGGAACTCCGTGATTGCGAACTATCTCATTCATATACAATGTAGCTAACTGCTCTGCGGTGTATGTCTTTTTAACTAACACAAAGTGTGCGCACTTGGTTAGTCTGTCCACGATCACCCAAATTGAGTTGTTTCCCTTCCTAGTCTTGGGTAATCCGTCGATAAAATCCATAGATATATTCTTCCTTTATTTGCTGACAAGTAAAATATGTACATACAAACTCTGCAATGCTACGCTTCATTCCCGACCACCAGAAATGTCGTTTGAGATCCCAATACATCTTGTTCCCTCCAGGATGTATAGTATACTTACTACTATGTGCTTCATTCAAGATGTTCCGCCTCAGCTCAGATTTCTCTAGAACATACAAGCAACCCTTGAACCTCAAGCCACGGTCTTCCCCCACAGTTATGTCCGTGATTTCCCTTTGTTGAATACTTTCAACTTTGCCACGGCACTATTGATTGTTTCGTTGCTTACCAATGATTTGGTTCACCAGAGTAGGTCGAATAACCACACTACCCAACAATAGCTGTCTTTGCTTACGGGTTGCCAAATCAAAGTCATACTCTGAAGCTGTCTCCAATAGTCGCCACTGCTGGACCATCATAGTCACCACTATGCCCCTAGGTTGCCTACTTAGAGCATCTGCCACCACGTTGGCTTTTCCCAGATAATATTGTAACCGAAAGTCATAATCCTTCAGCAGTTCCAACCATCTACGCTGCCTCATATTCAACTCCTTCTGCGAGAATAGGTATTTGAGACTCTTGTGATCCGAAAAGAGCTCAAACCTTTCACCTATCAAGTAGTGTCTCCAAATCTTGAGTGCACATACTACTGTTGCTAGCTCAAGGTCATGAGTCGAATAGTTGTGTTAAT
The DNA here is from genome assembly GCA_002174775.1 of Macleaya cordata. NCBI lineage: Eukaryota > Viridiplantae > Streptophyta > Magnoliopsida > Ranunculales > Papaveraceae > Macleaya > Macleaya cordata. The sequence continues at coordinate 118,161 of MVGT01003409.1, read as the reverse complement.
GAATCCTCAACTTTATCGAAGCATAACAAACCACTCGGTTGTTCTGCATCAAAACACATCCCAATCCTTAATGCGACGCATCAGTGAGTAACACAAGTCCGGTTTCACTTTCCGGTATTGATCAAAACTAGGGTTGTCGTCAACTTTGCGTCAGTTCTTGAAACGTTTGCTCACACTTGTCATCTCACTTGAATGAAACTTCCTTCTTTGTGAGACTAGACAAAGGGCCTGCTATCCGTGAAAATCCTTCGATAAACCGCCTATAGTACTAAGCCAAACCTAGGAAACTTCGAACCTCCGTCACTGTAGTGGATTGCCGCCACTCTAGTACGGCCTGAACCTTGGAGGGGTCCACTGTCACTCCCACTCCCGACAGTACATGTCCTAAGACCTTCACTTCTTGTTGCCAAAATTCGTATTTTTTGAATTTAGCATACAACTGGTGCTCTCGTAGAGTCTGAAGCACTTTACGCAAATGAATCTCGTGGTTTTCTCGTGTCTTGGAGTAAATTAGAATATCATCAATGAAGACAATTACAAACTAATCCAAGAAGTCTCTAAAAACCCGATTCATTAGATCCATGAACACTGCTAGTCCATTGGTAAGCCCAAACGGTATTACCAAAAACTCGTAAGACCCATATCTTGTCAGAAATGCTGTCTTGGGAATGTCCTGCTCTCGGACTCTAAGCTGGTAATAACCTGACCTTAAGTCTATCTTAGAGAACCATTGTGATGCCCTAAGTTGATCAAATAGATCATCTATTCTAGGCAAAGGATACTTATTTCTTACTGTAACCTTGTTCAGTTCTCGATAGTCTATACATAGTCTTATTGGCCCATCTTTCTTTTTAACAAAAAGAACTGGTGCACCCCAAGGTGACGAACTATGCCGTATGAAACCCTGACCCAAAAGTTGGTCTATTTCGTTCTTTAATTCTTTCATCTCTATTGGAGCCATTCGATAAGGTATCTTAGCAATCGATTTTGTTCCCAGAACCAGCTCCAAACAGAAGTCTATCTCTCTGTGAGATGGTAACCCTGGGACCTCACCAAATACATCGCGGTATTCGTGCACCACAAGAATCGATTCAAGCGCTCTACCTTCAACCGGTTGCCCCAACATATCTACAAAGCACAGGTGTGTCCTATCAGGACCACATCCTTGCGACAACGACAACACGTATGTCGTTTCCTCTGGTATGGAAAATGCTACCATTTTCGCATAACAATCTAACTTTGCATGGTATGCAGCAAGCCAATCTATGCCTAGTATAACATCAAAGCCCTCTAGACCTAACACAAAAAGATCTGAGGCGAAATCTAGTTTTCCTAAACTAATAACACAACTGAAAGGTCCATGTTTTATGTTTGTCGAATTTCGTGTCAAAGGTAAACTCAAGATGGTCAATGTAACTTAAGTTAGAGTCTAGTGAGTCTCGGTTCACTTCGGTTGAAA
>MVGT01003409.1:66436-84615 GCA_002174775.1 Macleaya cordata | reverse complement strand
GAGGTACGAACAAAATGGGTATTTTCTGGGGTGTGCGAAAATTTGGCGTCTACAATATACATAGTTCCCTTGCATTCAAACCAATAGAAACATGCTTACGTCCTACGTTTATGGGTTTCATGCACTCATTTCATGTAGTTAGCTTGCAAACAACATATATACTAGGTTGTCATGCATTCAATCATTAAGGAAGCATACCAACATCATAGAAAACCTAAATCTACACCAAAAGAGCAAGTTACTACTTACCTCAAATCACCAAGGAAGTTAAATCCCAAGGAAGAAGAAGAAGAAGAATCTCTGCGTTATCTTTCACGAACGCGTTCACTACAAACTCTCCTTCTTAAACCCTGGGTTCTCCTTCAAGAAGTTCTCTCTCTCTCTCTTGCCCGAGCCGATTCACCTTCCCTCTCTCTTTTCCTCTCTGAAAATCGATGGAAATAAAAGGGGTTTATTTGGGTTAATTTATATTTATAAATAATATAGACCCAAGCCTACTTAAACTATAACATGGTACCCTTAACAAAAGTGGCTGCCTCCAAACATTAGAATTTAAATTAAAAGGGTATTATACCTTTCCTCATCAGCTTCGTCAGTAGAGCTGCTATTCTGGAAACGTTTTCCACAAACCTCCAGTAATAACTTGCCAAGCCCCAAAAACTTCGGATTTCATGGACATTTCTGGGTCTCTCCCATCTGACCGTCGCTGCTATTTTATCGGAGTCCACTGCGATGCCCTGTTCCAAGATGACGTGCCCCAGAAATAGAACTTCGGTCATCCAAAAGCTACATTTACTCTTCTTTGCATAGAGCTGATGCTCCCTGAGAATCTATAGAACTATTTTCAAATGTTCCTCGTGTTCCTCCACAGTCTTCGAGTACACCAGTATATCATCAACAAAGACTACCACAAAACGATTTATGTAGGGTCGAAACATTTTGTTCATTAGATCCATGAATGCCGCAAGTCCATTAGTTAACCCGAAGGGCATTACTAAGAACTTAAAATGACCATAGCGGGTCTTGAATGCTGTCTTCTTGATATCCTTCTCCCTAATTCAGAGCTAGTGCTACCCCGATCGCAGATCAATTTTTGAGAAGTGCTTGGCTCCTTTCAGTTGATCGAAGAGATCTTCAATCCTCGGCAGAGGATATCTATTTTTGATCGTCACCTTATTAAGCTGACGGTAATCCACACATAATCTCATCGATCCGTCTTTTTTCTTTACGAAAAACACTGGTGCTCCCCATGGTGATACGCTGGGTCTAATGAACCCTAATTATTGTAATTCTCGAAGTTACTTGTCGAACTCCTTGAGTCCTTTAGGTGCCATTCAATAAGGCGGAATAACAATCTCATTCGTATCTGGTTGGACTTCTATCTCGAACTCGATCTCTCTGTGAGGAGGTAGTCCTGCAAGGTCTTTAGGAAATACATCTTCGTAGTCATCGACTACCGGAATACTAACCCTTGCTGGTGCTGGAACATTTATTTCTTCCAGGAATGCTAATAGAGCTCGATGTTGACTTGTGAGACTCTACCTGACCATTCCCGTCCTGAGTGGATCGATGATTTTCTCTTTATCACTAAGGATAGATAACCTTTGTCCTTCCGAAGTGGTAAATGTGACCTTTCTATTAAGACAATCCTGTATGACTCTGTAGGAGGACAACCAGTCTATTCCCAAGATTACATCATACTCCGTCATCTTCATGACAATAAGATCTACCTCCAGTTCATGATTGGCCAACATAATGGGACAACTTTTACAAACTTTGTTCAAGACAATAGTCTGTGCTAGAGGGGATGCTATATGCAATGAATATCCCAAAGGTGTAACTTCTAGACCAAGGGTAACAGCAAAATGTACATATATAAGAGAATGTGTTGCACCAGAATCAAAAGTATCTTAGCCTATAAGCTATAAATGAGAAATCTACCTTTAATGGCGGTGACTTCTGCTTTTACCTCTGGGAGCGCCAGGTAATTGACATGACCTTAGATTTATTGTGGCTCTTCTGACATCCCTCCGCTGATCTCCAACGTCAGACAAGTGAGGCATATAGACTACGTTTATCTCCTCAAAAGAATGCGACTTTGATTCTCCCTAAGGAGAATAACTAACTTCTTACTATCTAATGATATAATGTTATTTGATAAAATGTTCATCAATCTACTTTTAGGATCATATCACATTTCAATGTTTCCAAAGAGACCAGACCAACCAACGGTTCTCGAATAATTCACGTTTCATAAACTTACTAGTTCCATAAGGACCGACTGACTTCCCTTAAGAAGTCGATACACATAATACGAACACAAGGTGTTCCAACCACAGACGCTTAATACATCGGGTTAAACCAGCACGATGCTCGGATCATTGTAGTCATGTCACGTGCATGTCACATCATCTTCCACCAGTTAATCTCTTTTAATTGGTAATTACATTTTTGTTTTTACCACATCATAAATACGTGTTCACCATCAATATGTCAATTAAATCCGCCATGTCGCTCCGAGTGCCAATGTAGCAAGAAGCAACAACTAGGGTTTTACTAATAGCAAGCCTAATTTATCACTATATACACACACAGTTCAGTTATACATAAGACTTTTAGTTTTTTTAACCCTTGCCCCAAAAGAAAAGAGAAGAATGAGTTTAAAATCCAAAACTATTCAAACACATTTGGTTAAACACACATACTTACGAAATCATACTTCAAAAATCAAAAGGTCAGAAATGAACAAAACTCATAACACACAAGCCCAGTAAATCTGGAAACCTGGCTCTGATACCAACTATAACGACCCGACCCTTGAGCCCATGACCCAAACCTAGTCCACTAGACTCAAAGCCCCGTCCGTTAAGAAAAAAAAAGATTTTAAGTTATACAATCACCTTTCTACTTCACAAAATAGCTTTTCCAAATCCGTGATTTTCAAGATCCAAAACACAGTAGAAAAATAATTCTAAGTCCAGTCTAAGTTGAAATAATTTTTTTTTATACAATAAGAATTAAATGTTCAATACTAGTTCAATAATAGTCAATCTATGAAACATAAATTCCTGCTCAAGGAATTTAACCTGTTGCTGCCAAAATTCACATTTGGTGAATTTTACAAAAAGCTGATGCTCTTTCAATGTTTGTAGCACTATCCTTAAGTGTTCCTCATGCTCTACCTGTGTCTTAGAATATATCAGGATGTCATCAATAAAAACGATAACAAATGGATCCAGAAATGGCCTAAAAATCCGATTCATCAAGTCCATAAATACTATTGGCGCATTTGTGAGCCCAAAAGGCATCACAACAAACTCGAATGAACCGTACCGAGTTAAAAATGTTGTCTTGGGAATATCTTGTTCCCTAACACGAAGTTGGTGATAACCAGACCGTAGATTAATCTTTGAAAACAATCGGACACCCTTTAACTGGTCAAATAAGTCATCGATTCTCGGCAATGGATACTTATTTCGAATCATAACCTTGTTCAATTCACGGTAATCGATGCATAATCGCAGCGATCCATCTTTATTTTTAACAAACAAAGCTGGAGCACCCCACGGTGACGTACTACGTTGAATAAATCCTTAGCTTGAGAGCTGGTTTAATTGAGCCTTCAACTCGTGCATCTCTTTCGGAGCCATCATATAAGGAGCTCGAGCTATTGCTACTGTTCCAGGTAGAAGATCGATACAGAAATCTATCTCTCTACGCGGAGGTAAACCAGGCACCTCAAGGAACACATCCGTATACTCGGCAACTAATGATATCTCGGTAATGAGCAAACTCTCGTCAAGGGTCACCACTGACTCAATATGGCTAAGAAAAGCCTCTACCCATACGTTCCTTGTCGCAGTGTTCACTACCACCTTTAGTTGTCCTGGAATTGAGAAAGTGACTGTCTTGTTTACACAATTCAGTTGTACATAATGGGAACACAACCAATCCATCCCCAATATGATGTCGTATAGCCTCATCTCTAACATATAAAGATATAAAGACCATGGTCCTATGAATGTTAAGGCAAGAGGTGACTATGAGTATTTCATCACCTTCACCGATGATTACTCAAGATATGGCTATATCTACCTTATGCACACAAATCAGATTCTTTTGAAAAGTTCAAAGAATAAAGAGTTGAGGTGGAAAACCAATTAGGAAAGAAATTGAAAGCCATTCGATCTGATCGAGGCGGTGAGTATCTTTCTAACCTTTTTGGCTCATATTTGGTGGAGCATGGGATTATATCCTAATTGACTTCCCCAGGTACTCCCCAGCGGAATGGTGTGGCAGAGAGAAGGAACAGAACCTTACTAGAAATGGTTAGATCTATGATGAGTTATACATCGCTACCAATCTCCTTTTAAGGGGTATGCACTAGAGACGGCAGCATACCTTCTTAATTTTGCATAAAGCAAGGCAGTTCCCACAACACCTAGGGAACTGTGGACAGGCTGCAAACCTAGTCTGCAGCATTTACACATTTGGGGTTGTCCAGCACATGTGCTGAAAGGAAAATCAAGCAAGTTGGAATCAAAATCAGAAGTATGCATGTTTGTAGGATACCCGAAAGGAACAAAAGGCTATCTGTTCTATAATCCGAAAGAACAAAAGGTGTTTGTTAGCACAAATGCAGTTTTTCTTGAGGAAGATTATATAATGGATTACAAGCCTTCTAGCAAAATTGTGCTTGAGGAGATAATGGATGCTTCTTCAGTGGGAGTAGAACGTGCGATGGATCCACTTTTAGTGGGAGGTTCATCGTATATTCTACCCATGATGATGCATCTAGGTGTACCAGTAGTAATTCCTCGTCAGGAAGGGCAAACTAGTAGGCACGTGGCAGAGGCACAAAGATTATCCAATAATTCACATACGGTATCACAGGGTGCTAAAGACCAAGCACCAATACTGGATGAGCAAGGTCCAATGGTTCAGGAGGACCACCAGGTCTAGGAAGAACCACTGGAGCAAGTTCAATAGGATCAGCAAGAACCCCTAGTTCAAGCTGAACCATTGGCTCAACCAGAATAACTTAGATAGCCGGATACACCGGTTGAACTAGTTAGACCACCACCACTTCATCATAGCCAAAGAGAGGAAATTCCCTGAGAAGTATAAGAATTTCACTTTACTTCAAGAGGAAGAATCTTACCAGATGATTCCGGATGGATCAAAAAATGATCCTATAAGCTATGATGAAGCAGTAAGAGACACAAATTCGAGATTATGGCCGAATGCTATGAAAGCTGAAATAGAATCTATGTATTCCAATCAGGTCTAGGAATTAGTAGATCCACCACCTGATATTAAACCAATTGGGTGTTAATGGATCTACAAGATAAAGAGGGGTCCAGATGGAAGGGCAGAAACCTACAAGGCAAGACTAGTGGCGAAAGGGTATACTCAGAAAGAGGGAATCGATTATGAGGAGACTTTTTCGCCAGTGGCCATGCTTAAATCCATTAGGATACTCTTATTAATTGCGGCTCATTATGATTATGAGATATGGCAAATGGATGTCAAGACTGTTTTTCTCAATGGCAATCTTGAGGAGGACATTTACATAGTCTAACCAGATGGTTTCATACAAAAGAGCCAAAAACATATGGTATGCAAGCTACACAAATCCATTTACAAATTAAAGCAGGCCCCTCGAAGTTGGAACATTATATATTTGATCAGGCAATCAAGACTATTGATTTTGATCAACATCCTGATGAACCTTGTGTATACAAAAGGTGCAAAAAGAATGCAGTAATATTCTTGGTATTGTATGTCGATGACATCCTACTAATTGGGAATGATGTAGGAGATTTTTCATCAATAAGTTGTAGCTTTCCAACCATTTTAGTATGAAGGACTTAGGAGAAGCCAGTTACATTCTAGGGATCAAACTTCTGAGAAATCGAAAGTCTAGGATGATAGGCCTATCTTAAACAACCTATATTGAAAGTATGTTGAAAAGATTCTCCATGCAAGATTCCAAGAAATGATTCTTACCCTTTAGACATAGCATCTATCTATCCGAGGATTAGTGTCCCAAGACACCTAAGGAGATAGAGGGCATGGAAAGAGTTCCTTATGTATCTACAGTAGGAAGCCTTATGTATGCTATGTTGTGTACACGACCAGATATCTGTTATGCAGTAGGTATGGTTAGTTGGTACCAGTCGAATCCTTGTAGAAAACACTGGGAAGCTGTAAAGTATATATTAAAGTATCTTCGGAGAACCAATGATTATATGCTTGTATAAGGCGGTTGAGATCTTGTTCCAATTGGTTACGCGGATTCTGATATTCAGCCAGATGTCGACGAAAGAAAATCGACTTCAGGATATGTGTTCACTTTAGGAGGAGGAGCCATTGTGTGGAGGAGTATTAAACAGAAATGCGTTGCAGACTCTACAACAGAAGCTAAATACATAGCAACTTGTTAAGCGGCTAAGGAAGCAGCGTGGCTAAAGAAATTCTTGGTGGATCTTATAGTTGTCCCAGCAGCTACTCCACTTATTGTTCTTTACTGTGACAATAGTGGAGCAGTAGCCAACTGTAAAGAACCAAGAAAACATAAAGCAAATAAGCACATTGAAAGGAAGTACAATGTCATCATAGAGATCACTCCGAGAGGTGACATTGTTATTGCTAAGATTGCATCAGCAGATAACTTAGCGAATTCCTTTACCAAAGCCTTGACACAGAAGGTTTTTGATTCACATGTGAATGCGATGGGGTTAAGGGTTACTTTCAATTGTTTATAGTACAAGTAGGAGATTGTTGGGTTTATGCCCTAAAACAATTAGATGATATTTTATGTGTTAATAAATAGTTTATTAATTTTGCATGCATGATAATAATAATGAGTTTACGTAGATGAACTAGTTGCATGCAAGCGTATTGCATATGGGAGATATGGTTCATTAATACTTTGTTCGTAGTTTATTAGATCACGGTTCTGTTGACGATAAACTACAATGCATTAGTTAATTATGTGATATATCTCCATCACCAGAGTGTTGACTCCTAAGTCTAATGCATTGATGTAACAAGTTTACATCGAACTAGTCAGCATGGAATTTTGTTATTTTATGTCACTGAATAACAAAAAATTCTATGGAAACTGTTGTTGCATTAAACCTCAATTCTGAGAATTAATATATACCTTGCATGTATATTATGTCCATTTTGTTTTTTCAATCAGTGAGGTCAAAAACGTAAACGTGATCCAATATTCTGGATAAGATGGATATACATAATTACAGAGTGAGAATATTTTAGTTCAATATGAAATCCACATTCAGTTTAATATTCCCTTGTTCATATGTGGGGATTATTATTCTAAACTGGCCAGTGATCTCTTCTGAGATTATTAGAATAATAATTAGTCTGCACAGATTGAGGCACAAGGATCAAGATATAATAATCCTTAAGGATGTGACTCGTAGTAAAATACTAACCTAAGGATTATTATGAATATCGGTTCACAGTGGAGGGTTTAAATTCAGGTACAATAGAGGAAGGGTTTATTTGTAATTACTGCAACTATCAGAGTATTCAGTCACAAAAGTGTGTTGGACTAATTTATGATTATTTTATTTTGTATTTAATTATGTGAGGCATAAGGACTAAATACTAAATAAAATATTAGCTGAAAGTTGTGGGGCCCCAAGACCTAATTAGACTAGAATTTAGAAAGAGGTGGAGACCTCCCTATATATATATATAGGGAGGGGCGGCACAACAAGATAGAACACCACCCCTTTGTGTGCCGCCACTTTCTCTCCTCTCTCCATCTCTTTCTAACCCTAGTTCTAATTAGTAATTGATGGAGAAAAACCTAGCCTCTCTTCTAATTCTAGGTTTTCTGTTTTCAGGTTGAAAGAAAAAGAAAAAAGCTTGGAGATCTAAAGTGGAGGATTGGAGAATCTGATTGAAGCCTTCTACTAATCAAGTTTGTTGGATTAAGCGTTGAAAGTAAGCAACCAAACAAATTCTAAAGATCCCTATTAATTGTTGATAGATCCTACATGAATCAGAGATTAAAATTTTAAACCCTATTATGTTTTTCGCTGTGTAAATATAATATCTGGTTTGTGGGAAACCATCATCTATCTGTGTTAATCTCTGAATTATTAGGGTATTAGGGCTTTAATCTCTCTGTTTGTGTTTAGCCTCTGCATTTTTTAAAGGCTTTCATCTCCAATTTTATGTGGCATTTCCATCGTTTTAGGGATTCCATCTCCACATATTTTAGGGTTTTCATCTCTGCATTTTTAGGGAACTCTCTCTATCTCTGTTTGCATGTGAGAATATCATCTTAATTTTTTCGATTTTGTTAACCTCTTTTTGTTTTGTCTTTATTACAGAGCATAGAACAACAAGGTCCATCTAATGGCGAACTCTATTGGTTTATCTCTCTTTCACATTCCCCTATGTTAAGATCTCTCTATTAGTAAGTTGGCTTTGGAAACATATTTTTTTTAAGTTCCTAAAATTTTTAATTAAGTTCAATTGAATTTTTGAGTTTCATTTGAAATGTAAATAAGCTGCTAATTACCAATTAGATTTTTAATTTTATAATTTTCTTTAAGCTGGCTATCATCTTCATTTTTCGAACTTCATTTATTTATTTTTGGTGATGTGTTAACGTTTTTCTATTGTATTTTTTTGTCTTTTTTGTAATTACAGAACATAAAAGCGCATAGACGATCCTGGTGATGTAACACCAATATGGTGAATTAAAACGAAAAAGAGAGAATGCATGGTTTGTTCATGATCTCCTCATCTCTTTGTCTTTCTTATACACGCCTTGTACTTTATTTGAGAATCTTTTTGTCTTTTTTAGCAAGTTTGTTGTATGAACTACTTAGGTTAGGGATTTGATTCTATGATTTTATTTTGGTTGTCTTCTTTGTGGTTATGAGATCTGTTTTTTTTTTTCTTTGTGGTCATGGGATCTTTTTGGGGTTGGGTGAAAAGTAATTCAATTTGATTTTGCAAAAATGTGGATGATCTCCTATTTTGCTGATGTAGTTTCTTCAAAGTTGATGAAATTTTTATTTAGTCAAGTCTTAGAACTAAAACATTAACAAAATTTGAGATGGAAGTTTTCTATTGTAATTTGGTTTAAAAAAGATGTAAATCATGTTTTCCAGTTCGTAAAATGTTGGGCAACTGTTAACTATTTTAATACAAATCTTTGGATTTGTAGAAGAACTTTTAGGTTTCCTACAAATTTCTTAATCTTAAGATAGTTTAGGTTTAGGGAGGGTTGAAACTGATTTAAGTTTTGGAGGTTTAAATCTATTTAAACTCTGAAGTCTATTTCAGGTTTGAAACTTTCTAAGTTGGTTGGCCTTCTTAAATATACAATCTTACACATTTTACAAAATTATCCATATACTTCTTTTCCAGAACCCAAATTTTTTAGGGAACTTAATGCATTAAAGATACTTTTATCCCACTTTAACAAATAATTTTCTTTGTAAGAACAAAAAAGCTACCTCATCCAACACGTCATGGGGCTACATTTCAACATATGTGACCAGTTGAAAATATATGCACTTGTACTGATAAAAAAGCTACTTAGCAATAAGCAAAACTTCATATTACATTATACCATGTTTTTCATACAACAAACATGGTAAAGAAAGAAGGAAAAGAATGAGAAGAATAAGAAGTGTTGATGCCCTCTCTAAATCTGATTTCAAGCAAATATTCTATACTACATTTTCAACTTAAAACAATAGAATTCCCACATACAAAAAGTGAACAAAAATGAATGTTAGGCATAAATTCCTGATTTGAAGTAATTTTTATCATCTCATGCAAGTCTGAAACAACCTGTTTCTAAAACAAATATAAAAAAATATTAGAACCATTTAAAGTTGTATTAGTAATCTATCCATAGGACGAAAAGAAATATACTACCCATAAGCACTTGGCCATATATAGATAGATAGGGAGCAGAGGAGTCCATAAATAGACCACACTTTCTCTTTTTCTCTTTCTCATTTACCATAGTGACATAGTTGGTTGGGAAATAAAAACCAACAGAAACAAAGAAATCAGAGTTATTAAGAGCAAGAAAGTATTTAATTTTTTGAAGACATAATTATTAGGAGCAAGAGAGTAATAGAAATAATTCCTAGTCCATTATTCAAAAATAAGAAAGTATTTAACCACATCTGTAATCTCACCAATTTTTTCTCGTACAAAAATAAGATCCCAACCCTATCTCAATTAAATTAAATGTAAATCCTACAAATCTAAGGTTTAACATAGAGAAATCGGGATTAAAAAGAAGAACAGTAGATGACCTAAGTCGTGTGGTGTACGAAAACGCAAAAGAAGAAGATCCACCTACAAATAAATATGGGGTCAGTGTCAAATGCATATTCCATTTCAATTACTACCCAAAATTAGCTTTTTGTCCACTTCACAAAAAAGAAAAGAAAAAAGTATAGAGCATACCAATTTAAGTGCAATGAATTGAAATTAAATACAAACTGAATTCAAGTTAACAAAACTTAAATATGCTTGGGTAAGAAAATTCTTCTTAAAGACCCTAAAAAAAGCAAGCAATAGATTTACCCCAAATAAAAATTTCAACCCCAAACCCCAAATAATTAAAGGCAGAAAAAACAATCAATCTAAACCCAAAATTAAACGACATCTATACTAAACCACATAACAAAAGAACACATATCCAGGTATGAAATAGCTTAAACCCCCAAAATTAAACAAAATATACAGCAAAAATTGAAGCCATATACCACACAACATAAGAACCATTCAAGGCATTTAACCAATACAATTAAAACCTGCAAACAGAGGTTCAATGATGGGAGGGTTTAAACCAATGGAGCTAGCTATTATACTCCCATAAAAATGCATCAAAACCTACATCCAAATTTGGCATTCAAAATAGTCCATTAACCAAAAAGAAAAAAATTAAAAAGCAAAAGAATCCTATGGCAAAAAAACATTCTCCAACTAAACAAAATTGCTAAAACAACCAAAAAAATAACTCCACAAAGACTGGTTAGGGTTAATGGGATTCTAAAGTTAGGGTTAGCGTGATTTAAAAGTTAGAGTTTCAATCTGAACAAATCTAATATTCAACAACAAAAAATGAATGGATGCTTGCACTCTCTTCAATAGTATAGACAGAGATGGTCGATCCAAACTTGTTTTCTTTTCTTTTTTCTTCTTTCTGCAACCTTTCTGTGTTGTATGAAAAGGCAGAAGAAGGAATAATGTTGATTCACTTACAAACAAAGACCAAAACATAACACATATTAAACCTATAAATCGATTCAACATTTAAAAAAGAAAAACTAATTCTTCGTCAACCCAAATCTGAAAACAGAATCAGATATCCCACAAATGTGAAAAAATAAATATGTAAAAGCCTAAAACAAAATCCCGCTTGGAGAAGAATACCATGTCCTACACCAAGAATAAAGATGAGAAAGATAATGATGTATCTCAAACAACTAATGCTTCCACAATAAGCTTTACTATCAGAAACTTGACAAAAAATCGATATCCATTTCAAAGCTTACATAATCCTCTTGAGAAACCCACCCTAACTACCCTGCACCATCAATATAGATAAGAAACATATATGCAGTGAGATGGTGCTTGTGAAACCAAACGTGGAAGAAAAAAGAAACTAAAACTAAACCTATATGCAGCGAGCGAGATGCCAAACAAAGATGCACCAACAATATAGATAAGAAACCTAAATGGTTTACTTACCATGACATTTAACCGAATGAACCTATTAGAAAGAATAGAAATCAGCATTCCTTTCTTCTCGGTAAAAAAAGAATTAAATCAGTGTAGAAAAGAGGATAGCAGTGAGGTTTTGTACTGTTGGTGGGAATTTTCAAAATCGAGACTAAATGAGTGTTGATAAGTGTGCTTGCAAGAACATATTGTACTAATCTAAAAGAAAGGCAAGAAAATGTGCAAAACAATACCCCATTGTAGATTCAAAAGATGGCAATATAAAACCTAATACCACATTTAAAAGAAGGACTAATTTAAATTAAACGTAAACCTTACAAATCGAAGGTTTTAATATCAAAAGAAGGAAGATCAACTTGCAAATAAAGAAAGAGAAAGAGACTCAAAGAAAAAACTATAGATATAATAGACCACAAAACTTTAAATGATAAAACCTAATTACCTAAAACTACAGCAGGATCCAACAACTACTATGAAAAAGCATCAAAATCGACATCCAAATATTGCATTCAAAAGAGTTCATACTAAAAAAATCTATATTCTAAACCAAATAATATGCAAAAAAGAGCTATATTTAGATGCCAAAAAAATATTTTCAAATAACAAATAAATTTTTAAAAATGATACTAAACAAAAACTAAGGGCCCGTTTGGTTCGCGATTGAAAAATTTGTTTTCAAAAACTAATTTACACCTAAACTAACTACATTTTGTATCACGTCTAAAACTATTTTTTTGACTTTGCTATAAAATCCTAAATGATTTCATTGAAAACAAAGAAAACAACATTTTTTTGTTTTGTAAAATCATACATGATTTTATTGTAAATCTTAAAACAGTTTTGGATGTAGTACAAAATGCATATTAGTTTAGGTGTAAATTAGTTTTTAAAAACAAGTTTTCAAATCACGAACCAAACGGGCCCTAAGACTCTTAAAAAATTTTTAAACTAAACAACCAAAAAAGGCTCCACAAAAAAATTAGGTTTATTCTAAACCATAACAGTAAAAGTTGGCCGAAAAATCTGGGGATTAACCAAAAAAATCTCAAATCAGGACAAAAAAAAAACCCAGATCAGAAAAATCCCAATGAAAACCCAGATTAAAATATCCCCACGAAAAACCTAAATCAGAAAAAGAAACCCCTATGATCAGATAATCCCCTAAAACCATGATATTCTCTCATGATTGCAAAGGTCTACATGTAGATGATCCAAGGGATGATTTTAAATAGATGTTCTCCTTGTGTATACTCATAAAAAAACCCATTTCACTCCATTCAAAATAAAGTATTAAATGCCAAACACCATTTCATCTGTTGTGTCAGTTGGGAGAGCATTTATGTCACGAACCTTTGGGTAGAACTCACCCTTGAAAACCAGCTTGCGAAGGAAGGGTGCCCAAGAGCTCATAAACCCACGACTAATCCCATACTTGGGCAATGTGGGATCTTATCAATTTAACATCAAAATGTTAGGTGAATAGCATTTCCAAAACCATTGAAATCAAAATTATAAAACATAACAGTGAATCAATGAGTGACTATTGCTTCAAAGATGGATGATGTTAGGTACAGGCCTTTGTTTTTCTATTATCCCGATGCGTGAATCGAAACTCCCTAATTTGCCCCTCTTGCTTTAAAGATCACTGCAAATTTCAAAATTCCTCATCCATAAAAAGATTGAAAAAAATTATAACACAACTACTGCAATTAATAAAATGGGACTAAAATATTATAATGGGTTGTGAACTGTAGTTTTTATGAGAATTAGATCTATCTATGGTCGGGCATTTTAAGGTAAGAATTGTGGGAAGATTTGAACTAATAATAACTCTATTGGAAACACTATTTCAATCTATTTGCAATGTTAACACTATTCCAAACCTAACATTACTTGTGAGAAATCAAACCTAAACCTTATGTTCAATAACCCATTTAATAGATGAAAGGAATTAGCAAACAATAAATAAACAAAAATTTAGACCATACACAGAGATGATGAAATTGGTAGTTCACAATGGTAATCCTTAAGAGAACTTTTGTTATTGCACTTCAACTTCATAGTCGTTGCATAAAGTCCACCAACTTTACATGACTCAAAAAACTTTTGAAATATCCCCACATGGGCACGTCTTACTTTGTCATTGCAATTTGACAGCTGAAATCTTCTCAAGCAAAGTTTCCTGTATTCCATCCAATATGTTGGGTCGCCAAGAACATCATCCTAACATGAAAAATGGAAGGTGTCATCAAAAAATGCATCATCAAGATTAACACCATGCCTGATGCTCTGGTTTACCATTTAACAACTAATAGGAGAGCAAACATAACATAGATGAAAGAAATAAGATGAGCTTGAGAAGTTTGGGTTAGAAATGTAGCCGCATGACGTGTTGGATGAGGTAGCTTTTTTGTTCCTACAAAGAAAATTATTTGTTAAAGTGGGATAAAAGTATCTTTAGAGCATCCACAGTCCTGTTGTCTATTTTCATTGTGTAAAAGTTAAAAACCTTTCAAAACTGTAGAAATACACAACCCTATTCACAATGCATCGTTGTCCAAAATAGTCCAAAAGATTAAAAAAAAAAAAAAAAAACTTATGAGGCGGTGTTTGAGATAGCGCCCAGCAACAGGCGGTATCTCAGAGTGCGCCTGGACTGGGCGGGCTTTGAGATACCGCCTGATGCTGAGCGGTCTCTCAAAGACCGCCCCATTTTTTTTTTTTTTTTTTTTTTAAAACCAGTTAAAACCAAACCAAATTTACACTTTATAAAAAAAGTTAACTGCCGTCCTTCTTTCTCCGTCTTCACCGTCTTCTTCAACCAAAAAAACTCAGAGATTCTCCCCTCAATTCTTGTAATTTTGGACTACATCTATGAGAGGTAAGTTATCTATGTAAATTAGTCTCATAATCTTGATTTATTTTATTTTTTGTAGATGATCAATTTGTGTGTGGATTTTGTTATTGCAAAATTTAATTTGGTTATTGTTTTCAATTGTGCACACAAGGTGCTTATAAAAATGTCTCAAACAGCAAGATTTGTTAATGACAAAAGAAAATCAACAAGTCTGTGGATTTTGTTATTTCAAAATTTATTTTGTTATATGTTATTTCTATTGTGCACACAAGGTGTTCGTAAAAATGTCTGAGACAGCAAGATATGTTGGATTTTGTTATATGTTGTTTCTATTGTGCACACAAGGTGTTCGTAAAAATGTCTGAGACAGCAAGATATGTTGGAAAAAAGAAAATCAATAAGCGAAAAGCTTCAGTTAGTGTTATTTTATCAGACGATGATGGCGCGACTGTTGAAGAGGTCTTAGACATAAATAATTATCATTCGGTGGAAGATGACAATGCACATACTTCAAGGTCGATAAATTTTATTTCACAAGAATCGTATTTTGATCCACGTGGTTCGCTGTACAGCGCAATCAAGACTTATCAAACATTGAAGGAGAAGATACCTTCGGTAACAGATAAAATTGACAAGGCCGGATGGAGTTTATTATTGAACATAAATGTGGACCCAGCTTCACATTCCGTAATTGGGGCATTGGTTGAACGCTGGTGGGATACCACCCATACATTTCACTTTCCTTTTGGTGAAATGGGGATCACACCACTCGACTGGTCCATGTTGACGGGCATTGATATTGGCACTGGAACTACCATACCGTACGATTCGTCTAAGTATACAGAAGGTTATGTCCGTGAAAATATCTTCCCGGAGTTAAAGAATGGATGGGTTTCTAATTCCATCACCCTTAAGTTTTTGAAAACTTATTTCACCGATGATTATTTGATTAAAGTGGTCGGAGATCTCACCCTCGTCGATAGAGTGGTTCGTGCTTATTTTATGTTCTTTTTGGGACAAGTTTTTTTCCCAAATGCAAAGAACTACATCGACGCTGGATGGTTAGCGGCATTCGAAGAACTTGAAATTGTCAATACATATGATTGGGGTGGAGCAGCATTTGCATTCTTGTATTTGTCGTTGGACAGTGCGAGCAGACAACAAAAATCTCTCAATGGTGCAGTCCAAGTTCTAGAAGTAATAATCGACCTTGCTTTGTATTAACTTTCATCTCAAGAAGAACATTCAAATTCGAACATTTACATTAATACAAATTCAGTATACTAATTGTTTGTTACCCCTTTGAGTAGTTTTGGTGTTATGAATACCTTGGTATATGCGGACCAGCAATAAAACCCACACCAGAAACGGAATTTGTGCGGCCAAGGGCATCAAGGTGGAAAGGAGATAAGAAAAAGGGAATAGAAAAGCCCGTAGCGAATCTACTATCAACCAGAACCTTACTCGAGGGGCTCACTGCAACGTCCGTTACGTGGCAGCCTTGGGCTAATGCCAATATGTTTCATTGCTCGGAAAAGTTGAAGAAGGCTAGTGAAATTTCCAATAGTCGGACTATATTTCTTTACCGTTTTGATAACGTAAGCTTAGATCTCTCAACTACACTTCTATCATGTATTTTTTTACTTAATTTTTTTACTTATTTGTGTTTTGCTAAAAGTGTATTGCCAATTTAGGGTGTGCGGTACTTAGGTGATCGATGTTGGCGTCAACATAATTTTAGTTTCGCCATTCCTAAAAACCCGCCTAAAGTTATGTATGGGATCAGCGGTGAAGAGTGGGCACAGAGGATGCTGCGTGAGTACCCGGCGAAACGATATGTAACAGAAGTGCCATACGAAGTATACAAAAAATATTGGGGGCACGTAACCAAATTCAGTAGTAGCAACGTTGACTGGGATTTAGAACTTTATGGACCAACAGGTGATTCATACATCTATACTCTTCCGGCACCCAACGAGCATGTCCCAATTCCGCCTCCACAACAATTGCCTTATGTAAGTATTTTTGTTATTGTGTTTACACTGCAGTATTACAATAGGGTGGTCATAAATTTATTGTTATTTCCATTACAGGGTCAACTTTATCGATCGTTCCAGGAAAGTACTGATCTTTGCGAGGGTTTGCGTTCTTTGATATTGTCTGAAACTAAAGAACGAAGTGACATAATCAGTGTACGGGGACCGATATTTGAGGTCCCCCACTGAAGGAGATGTTGCAATGCTAATTGAACAAAATACTGCGAGAGGCTTTCCAGGAATGCTCGGCAGTGTGGATTGCATGCATTGGACTTGGAAAAATTGCCCAACTGCCTACGCCGGTATGTACACTGGTCATACTAGGAAACCGACCATTATACTAGAGGCAGTAGCATCCTACGACCTTTGGTTCTGGAATGCCTTTTTCGGAATTCCGGGATCAAACAATGATCTAAACATGCTTCACAAATCTTATATCTTTCGTGATCTTCTGAACGGACGAGCACCGCCGGCTAACTACGTTGTAAATAATAATCAATACAATATGGCCTACTACTTAGCTGACGGTATATATCCTCCATTGGCGACTATAGTCAAAACAATCTCAAAACCAGAGACACAAAAAAAAAAAAATTTGCCCAGATGCAGGAAGGAGCACGAAAGGATGTTGAACGGGCATTTGGAGTGTTACAGGCTCGTTTCGCCATTGTTAAAGGACCTGCACGCGTTTGGAATCCGGATGTACTAGCTTACATTATGAAAACTTGCATCATCTTACATAACATGATTGTAGAAGACGAACGTGGTCCGGGGGTATGGCCAATAGCTTACGACTACGGCCGCATGGCGGAACCAGTAAATGCATCTAGAGAGCGAAGTGCAGAACTCCGACAAGCCTACAGGGAACGACATGATGAGATGCATGACAAGGAACGACATTTCCGCCTACGTAATGACTTGATCGAGCATATTTGGGCCAATCATGGAGCCGAAAACTCATAAATAATATATTTTCGACTCGATCACTTATTTAATTTCCATTCTAGTCCATGTTAAGTTAAATTTCAATTAAAGAAGATTGAGTATTTTTTGTTACATCATGAACTAAAGAAAACACCATAAATATATATAACATCTCTTTCAAAATGTCAGGAACTAAAAATTACATAAATAAATAGAAAGACATATTTTTCTTAATTCAAAGCAAATATCAGTTAGAAAAGATACTACATCTATCACTCGGTTACACATAATTCCAAAATAAAAATAAAAAAGAAAATGAAAAAATTAAAGGAAACTTAAAAATACACCATCTAATTAATGTCGCGTTGATACATTTTGCTGCGCATAATCTCATCCCTCCTTATTATGTAATACTGTTTTTGTTGTTCCGACAAGGGTGAAAGGTCCATCATCATGATTCGTTCTTCATTTTCAATTCGTTTCAGTTCTATAATTCTCTCCTCTCTTTCTCTTTTTGCATTTCGTTGGGCTTCTTTCGCGGAAAACTCAGCCCTTCTCATTGAAATTTTCACTTCAGCTTGTTCTTTGAAAGTGTCCATAAA
>MVGT01003409.1:40958-65565 GCA_002174775.1 Macleaya cordata | reverse complement strand
AAAAAAAAAGAAAAAGAATTTTGGTAAGATTTAAAAAAAAAAAAAAAAAAACTGGGCGGACTTTGAGAGTTAGCCTGGTACCAGGCGGACTCTCAAAGTTAGCCTGGAACCAGGCGGACTCTGAGAGTTAGCCTGGAACCAGGCGGACTCTGAGAGTGTGCCTGGCGACCAGGCACACTCTCAGATACCGCCTGATGGCAGGCTCACTCTCAAACTCCGCCCATCTAATTTTGTATATATTTTTACATGTTGTCTATTTTTTCACAATTCTCTCTCCTGCTAATCTAAATTTACATTTTTAGACAATGCATTGCGAATTACTTTTTAGAAAATTTTGCTAAATTTAGCTAGCACTGTGGATGCTCTTAATGCATTAAGTTCCCTAAAAGATTTGGGTTCAGGAAAAGAAGCATATGGATAATTTTGTAAAATGTGTAAGATTGTATATTTAAGAAGGCCAACCAACTTAGAAAGTTTCAAACCTGAAATAGACTTAAGAGTTTAAATAGATTTAAACCTCCAAAACTTAAATCAGTTTCAACCCTCCCTAAACCTAAACTACCTAAAGATTAAGAAATTTGTAGGAAACTTAAAAGTTCTTATACAAATCCAAAGATTTGTATTAAAATAGTTAACAGTTGCCTAACATTTTACATTTGTTGGATAAGAATGCCCCATGCAGTAAATACACAAGTAGTAAGCACCAACTAATAACATTTTTATTTTGTTTTTAAAATAAAAAAGACAACTTTTAAAATACAAATCAGTTTTTCATGAAAATTATACTTTTGGAAATCTTACATTGAGATCTTTAAAATGAGACCATTCCACAATATTTTTTTCTTTAAAAAAATATTATATTACTAAGTATGCAAAATGTTGTGACTTTAAACAAAAGAATGGAAGAATTTTAAATGTTTTTATAAAGATTTAGGCTTAAAACAACATTTATAGCTTTCGATATGTATTTTTTCTTAAAAAATACAACCCACAATTTGCATTCATTTATATGCATGCAAAATACGATTTGCATCCACTAAAATGCATGCAAAATAGTTTTTGCAAACGTTTATATACTTGCAAACACACTATGAGATATTTAAATGGGTGCAAAATACAATTTGTATCTGCTAAAATGCATGCAAAATAGTTTTTGCAAACATTTATATGTTTGCAAACACACTATGAAGACATTTAGATACATGCAAAAACTATTTTGCATACATTAAAATACATGCAAAATTTTTTTTGCAAACGTTTATATGCTTGTAAACACACTATGAACACATATGTATGCAAAACATAATTTGCATAGAATTATATGTATGCAATAACTCTAGAAACACTTTAAAGTATGTAAATTCAGATTTGTATGTCGTTCAAAAAAATTAAAAAAAAGTTTTATTGTCTGGTCTAGTTTTGAAGATCTCGTCGAAAGCTTTGCAAAAATATAAATTTTATTAAAATCTGATTTATGGTTTACAAGATATAGCATTTTAAAGATTTAAAATATACCTTGTGAAATTGGGGTAATTGGTCAAAATCTCTTTCTAAAAATTATAAACAATTTCTAAAATAGTTCTAACATTAGAAACTAATTTATTTTTTTTAATTTACAAATATTTGTAAATAAAAATAATATTGACTTAATTATATATTATTATCTTCACTAGTATAAGGGGATCCTCCTTGCTACAGTGCGGCTTGGAGTGAGCCCCTTAAGTTGGTGAAAATAGGCTAGAAAGGGGAGAGAGAAAGAGAGTGGAAATGTCAGGGTGTGTGGCGACGTGGAAAAGGGGGAGTTGCAACAGCTGCCAAGCTGTAGTAACGTCCTCACCCATATTATTATTATTATTATTTAAAAAAAAGCATTTTAAAAATACTGATTTTATCGTGTAACTTTATTTTATTTGAAAAAAAAAACTTTTTAAAAATGACGATTATATCCAGTAACCATCTTTATTTAGTTACACTTGGTTTACACTTGCCACTGGGGTCGTATGGAGTCGATCCAAGGGATGATTTTTTTCGACGTCTAGATTACATCAGACTATACATCAACATCAATGTACCCACATAATATCTATTTTTATTTATATTTAGTTTACACTCCACTTACACCAATTCTAGGGCTCATTCAAATACGATCCAAGGGTTAATTTTTTGTCCAGATGATCTCCTCATTGTTCATACCAAATCAGTTCAGGATTTGTCTTTAAGTGCGACCACATACAATTTTATTTTTTTAACGCGCTGTATAATTTGCCAACTCAGAGAGGGCAAAATGAGTTTATATTATGCACAAAGTGCGTGTATGGGTGGTTGGGGGTTGGGGGTACCGCTCGTATTTTTTTTAAAAGAAATAGCCCGTGCTTAGTCCGAGCTACTCTACCCTTGTTTTCAATGGTACTTTCCCTAAATTAGACATGTACAGGCCGGGTCCAATTTTGAACGGCTAGGAACAAATTAGACAAACGTTTCACAGTACTCTCTGTATTGGGTCGGTTCGGATTTTGGACTTGGTTGGTCTAGCATCCTTTTACGTAGAGATTGCACATACTAGTTAGGACCCATTAATCACGTTTTGGAAATAATAATTAATATAGAGTGCAGAGAGCCAAAACATAAAAGTGAACTGACCAATCGATATCGAAGGTGCAAACCTAAACTTTATTCTCTACTATTTTTTTTTTTCTGTGGTAAGGTTTTCTCTAAGGAGGTTTCTGTCTGGTGGAGTTGCAGAAGATGGGACAACTTTGATTGGGAGGTATGGTGTTAGGAAACAATATCTTTTATTCAATTAGTAGTTTAATTGTTTAGGTAGTTTATTTATTATTTAGAAAATCCTTTTAATTAGAAGTTTAGAAGTTTATTAGATTAGAAGTCTATTCGTATTAGGATTGTTTACTTTTTCTATATAAACAGAGGTTGTAATACGTTTATGGGAGGCAATAATATATCAATATAATTCTTAAGAATTCGGTGGCTAATCCCTAATCAAAGGATTAAAAGATGGTACGTAGATCTCCGATCAAAAGATCAAAGGTGGGTTTAGAACCCTAATATATGGTATTTGATTTGATTCATCTCTATTTTTGTTGTAAGGTTTTTTTGAGTTAAACTTTTATTAGGATTTGGGTTTAGGTTTCTATACTTCTAGATTTGATTTAGGGTTTCGTTGAGTAAGGATGTGGTATTTGATTTGATTCGATTCATGAATCTATGTTTCTGCTGTCAGGTTAATTTTCTTCTCGAATAAGGAAAATATTTTAGGTTTATTAGGTTTAGATCTCTGTTAGCTATCTCTAATTAAGTCCTATTAGATTCAATTAAATTAAATTATCATCATCATTATCCGTACGTTTATGGGTTTTTAATTCTGAATTTGTTTAATCTTAATTCTGTACATACAGGATACTTAATCTGAGGAGGAGGAAGAGGAGTTGCAGATAGATAGATAGGTCATCAACTTTGTTAGGATGAAGAGGGGCTACAGTGACGCGCCTGCTTGTCTGTATGATCCCAATGTCCACCCCCCACCTAATGTCATACCCCGTTCGTTGGTTCCTGATGATGATTTCAATTATGCTGAATATGATTATGATGATGATGATGCTGTTTCTGGATCTGATTCTTACGATGATGATTCTAGAGATGATAATCATGAAGAAGGTGAAATAGATCTTCAAGAATTATATGCAACAAAACAGCAAATAGAGATGCTGCTTCCAAAATGTTGTAGAACTGATCATCAGGAAGAAGAAGAAGCAGATGATTTATCTTCAGAGAAGAGAAATCATTCAGCAGATGAAAGAAGATCTCCAATGCGCGAAAACTCCCCAAGCAGCAGCTCCCATGAGGATGGGATAAAGAGAGCTGAAAAGAATGATCAAGTACAGCAGTCGGATGCGCAGCGGCAGGAATACTGGCGGAGGCTTTTAGCTTTAAATTACTGGGTAAAAATAGATGGTTGTTTTAGAAAGCCTGAAAAGGGAGGAGGATATAGAGGATATGGAGGATATGGAGCTATTGTTTGTGATAATAATGGTAAAGAAATAGTTGCTGCTGCTGGTGTTTCTGAACGACCAGTTTCACATCTTTATCACAAGCTTCAGGGAGTGAAGCTAGGTTTAAAACTTGCCAAAGAGTATGGATGTTCTGTAGTTGAAGTGTCTATCAATTCAATGTATGCTGTTAATATTGCTAGCATGCCATATGATCCGACAATGGTTCCACCCTATGTGCGGCCTATCATGGAGGAAATTAAACAGATGAGTTATGAGTTTAAATTTCTTCATATCAACTACCTTTTTAAAGATCAAAATAGAGCCGCAGATTATTTAGCAAGTCTTGGCGAAACGATTAAGTTTGAACCTCATGAATTTCCAGAGGAATTGCGAAAGATTGTTGATGATGCTGCTAATGAAGGTTAAAGCTATTAGTTACTCCAATTAATAAGAGAAATTATTGTTTGGGTTTGTTTTAGATTATTGAGATTTAATACATGAATTTGTTTTAGATTGAGAGATACTATTATTCCTTTTATTATTTTCCAAGAATTTCATCTTGGTTTGGTTTGGTTTGTTTTAGATTATTGAGAGACACTATTTAATACATATATGCTTGATATGTTTTTTTCTAGGGCACATTCATGTACTCTCTCCATGTGTTCATTTAAGCATCATAAATATATATATATATATATATATAGCTCTAGAGTTAACAAAAACAGCATTTCCTCAATAGGTAAGTATAACATGAAAGAAGGAAAACGAAAAGAAGTTAATCTTCGAACGGAAGGGCCGGGCAGGCTTATTACTTTTGGTTTTCGATCAAAGTAGAACAGATCGAGCTAACGCAAGGGAATGCAACTTAGAACTTTGAAGTAGAACCGATCGATCGAGCTAAGATAGCCAAGAAGCAAATAATATCAAGTTAGTCCAAGAAGCAGTTCCTTCTATAATAGTGCAAAGGCATCAAATGATTTGTAGAAAAAGTATTAGCATTTTCAATGGATCAAATTGATTTTAAAGATTCAAACAGTTCTCTCCCATATTGATCTGCCATGAATCTTTTTGCTGAGAGATCTAATACAATAAAAATTTAGCAGAAACCTAGCTAGCTAGCTAGGATTATATGTATAACATAATGTATTAAAAATTCTCTACCATTAACTACCTCATTGCATAAGCTAGTGGTGTCAATTTGGTAGGTCAAAAAAGGAAGAAAGCAACCAATGTCTATTTATATATCCTTTCCTATTACTTGGCTAAATCAACTCTGTTTTTTCCACATTCTCAATGCCTTCTTTTTTTTTAAGTGAAATTTTCCCTTTCCTCTTATACATTGTGTGTGAGAGAAAGAGAAAGGATAACGGATGATTAATTTATTGATTAATATCCAACAACAAAAAGGTCAAGTAAATATATTTGCGTATAAAAAAAATAATAAATTAGTTTTTGGGCTAGTGTAATTATCTAAATTGCATAAATATAATATAGATAACTCTTTCTATAAGTTCCGAGTTTTTAGAGAAAATCATACCAATTGTAACGCATACCATCTGTCAACAAAAGAGACTCAAATATGACAAAGTCTCCTCTGTAAACTGGATCCAATAGCACACCGGATAAACATAGTTCAAAGTAACGGACAAAAGTTTTAATTAAAATACAAGATAAAAACCCATCTTTTTCTACTAAAGGATACCTGTACTATTTATATCATTCACTAGGTTGTTCAACATGATATCAGAAAAAAATCAAAAAATTTAGGTGGGCCCACTGTATGTATCACTTTAAATTTCAGCTTTTTATTCACACTATTGTTTAGTGTTTGTGGTACCTACAAGAGGTTTCCGATTGAACTTATTTCTTTCTAGATATGATCCAAATAGTATATTTATAAAAAAAAAATCAGCTAATTTGGATAATCCTAAAGAACTAAACAAGCCACTACCCTTTTAATTATAACACCTGCCCTAAAATCACACATTAACAAAATCCCTTACTTAATATCATCATTAATAATAGTCAATCCATCTCTTCATTTCTTTCACGTAATAATAACCCACAGGCCACAACTAGTACTGCATGCGTATCTTCAACAAGTTATATTGTCTTCCTTATTTATTAGATATTCTTTCCATTTACAAAGATGTCCAATGAATTGGTCATGAATTGACACTTACTAGCTAGCTACCACCTCTGCGATTGGGACCGCCCAAATTATCTGTCAAGTTAGACAGATTTAGGTGTAAATTCACATCTACTACTCTTTGTGTATGTGTGAACTTCACAAATATACAATAAATGATAGATATTTGGTACCACCATAATTGGACAGATAATTAAATGATGATTTTCTCACACAATTAAATACTTCTACCCATCACTTCACACAATTAAATGATGATTTCTTCTTATACTACTAGATTACAATTGAGACGGTGATGTTACACTTACTACATAGTGTACTGCAAATCTTACTACAAAAACTATTTAAGAGGGTATTTACGTCAATTTAAGAATGACACAAATCACGAGGGGTATGAGATTATTTGAGAACCGTGGGATGACTATGCAGTACAGTTTGCAGTAAGAAAATGCAGTAAATTTAGCATTTTCCCAATTGAGACTTCTCTTAAAATGCAAATGGATCATGACGGTAATAGTCGTAACTTAATATGATTATATAGAATGAATAAACAGCTATGATCTGATCTTATTAATTTCAATGATAAAATCAATAAGGATCCATTGAGACCACTCAGTTGCATGTTGAGAGTGTGTTGAGATGTAGGGGTGATGGGTTAGTCTCAGTTGGGTGCTCTGTTGAGAGCATATTGAGAGTCGTTTATTGGTGCTATGTATTTGTACTCTGATTATTGAATAAAATATTAGATCGTTGTTGCCCGTAGACGTAGGCAATCTTATCCAACCATGTAAATATTTGTGTTCTTTGTTTTTACATTTCTGCTGTGTTTTATAGTTTTGAATCAGATCTGGGTTATCGATCCTTGGGCTGGTGCATAGAGTCGACTCTGGTGTTCGTGCGCCGCAGATCAGACGAAGCTTGGTAACCAAACGTCTTAACCATGAAAATAGTCACCTCCGCCTCGTCTCTTCAAAGCAGGCAAACCGCCACATACAACCCAAAAAAGAAACTTTTAGAGAGAGAGAGAAATCTAGAGTAAGACAATTAAGAGAGAGAGTAAAGTATTAATTAGTCAGCTTGTTTTTTTTCTTTTTCTTTTTTTCTTTTTTCATATTTATTGTCATTTCACTGAAACCCCATCATTAACAAGAAGAAAAAACTCTAAAAGCAGACATGATTACGATCAGGGTTGGAAATTAGCTATCTAGCTAGCAGCAGAGTACTCGATCGATTAACATGCTTAATTTTAATTTCTCTCTCTAGATCTCTAGCCCTCTCTTTCTCTAACACGCACCATTCAATCACTAGTCACTACTTACTTCACTCTAACGTGCGCCTTTGGAATCTGTACGTGGAAGCTGATCATCATAATCTTCAACATTATTCTCATCTGCACCTGCTCCCAGCAGCTTCTCCCTGCACCACGCACTACATAAATGACGATTTAATTAGCAACGCCCTAATTCTGCAAAAGCTGTAACCATGCAACTTATAATTACCGGTTGTGTGATGAGGACGAATTGAGGCTAAACCAGAGACCAGGTTCCGGTCTCCTAGAGTAATAAATTCGCTTAGGAACCGGTAATGGCAGGTTTTGACGGTGATGATGAAGAAAACCACTATTAATATTATATTATTCATGGGCCATGCCCATGATGATAATGATGATGACGACATGATGTCATGATGACAATGATGTTGCCACCACGTCAAGCCGTGATAATTACTAGGTAATGCCACAGAAAGGTTCGCATTACCAACTCCGACTCTCATACCACCTTCAGTTTGAAACCCTAACCCTAACCCTAACCGAAACGAAGTTGAAATCGAAGAAAAACCAGACCTAGATGTAGAACCCGAGTTGCATCTTAACTTGTTTCTCTGACGTCGAACCACACTGAGTCCGAGCCCGAGTTCTACCCAGTCTTCTTCTTCCACGTCACTAATTATCTACTTCTGCTACTAATGGCCGGCTGGGATGAGAAGAAGAAGAGGCCATGAGTGCATGCTAATCTCTGCCGGTGGTGAGGTGGGTGCCGGTCTTTTTGTGGAGAAATTACAGAAGGGGCATTTTTGTTTTGGTTTGTCCCTTTATGGAAAGACAAACTTCATTGTAAATTTACCTAATTAATTAAAACACATTCTGAAAAATGAAAAGTGCTCTCAGAAGTCAGAACCCACGCCTTCTTTTTTAAATCTTACTTTTCTTATTTATTTATTTATTTTTATCTGTTTCTGTTTCGACTTGGGATTTAAACGCTATAGTTTAGGTTTCAAAAGCTTATTTCTTATCCTGAATCTGGTTGTTGTTTTGGTTGTACCTGATTGAACAGTACAAAAAGTTAGGTTTTCTAGAGAGAGAAAGAGCTAGAGGGAGGAAATAATAATCAATTGGAGTAGTTTGTAATGTACCTCTTAATTCATGAGTGATGATATGATCTGTCAAAATAGGGAATATGAGTACTTTGTAAAAACTGTTGCAGCTGGTTTTTTCTTCTTCTTTGATTAGCTGGTGGTTGTGTTAAAAAGTTAGGGTTACTCCCTCCAATTCACCAAAATTGAGGTTTAACCCCAATTTTACCCTGTGTTTTATTAAGTTTGTAGACATCAAATTTAAAACGCTATCACGTATGGACCTGCACTTTGGGTGACACAAAGCACATTTGGTCTTTGGACCTATCAAGTATGGGCTTGCGCTTTAATACCATATTAAGTTTGTGGGTATTCAACTCAAAACCAATTGGCTATGAGTGGAGTGGCCCATGATCATTATATATTGGGTTTGCTGGCCCCTCGTATCACATGTGGGACTATTATCAACATGATTCACTTCTCCCCACCCAACTTAAGTTTTTTAAATCCAACCCAAAAAATTGTTGTCTTATGTACACTTCATTTTTAACTATTTGACTTGGTTTTATTTATTTTTTATTGACATATTTGCTCTTCTTTTATTTAGAAAGGAAGCAATATTAGAGAGAGAGAGAGATCGTAGGTTGCTTTCTTCACCATTTTATCAACGAGTCAAACCTACCGGCGAGTCAGATCTGCCAGCATAATCTTCTTCTTCTTCATCGTCTTCTTCTTTATCTTCTTCTTCATCATCTTGTTCGATCTACATCTTCTTCATCATTATCTTTTTCATCTTCATGTTTTTCTAGCGAGTCAAATTTTCTATGAAATCAGACGACCATATGCATCATCATCATATTTTCTTCTTTCCATTCAATTTCTTCTTCATTTTCTACAAACAAAAAAAAACAACAATAATAACAATTGTATGTAATCTCGTATTATGCAACAATTATGCAACTGTTATGCAAGTATATATTACACAACTAGTATGTAACTATTATGCAATTAAAATTAAAATTTTGTGGATAATGTACTCAATTTCAGTGACAGCTCTTCTAATTTACAAAGGTTCCATCTCACCTGTTATTATCCGATCATCTTCTTAACACATAGATCCTTAGTGCATTAACACAGAATGTTCAAGAACTGTATCTTGATGGCTATTTTCGTACGTGAAGGGTTTTAGATTCCTCACTGCCTCTTGACTTACAAATCGTTGACGATATTTGGGTTGAAGTGGTCTGAATGGTCCCTTGTGCTTAATCTACCTGATTCAATGAGTTTACCTCGGCTCAAACTCTGCTTCTTCATTCAATGAGTTGTCCTGTTCTTGAATCATTGACTATCACACGTAGCCAATATTGACATTTCTGATCTTCAACTAAAAGCATTTCGTAATAGAAAATTATAATGATGATGTGGAGAGTAGTATTTGGCATGGCGATAGCATCAAATTACATGCTCCAAATCTCATATCGTTTCGTTGTAAGGATATGGCATCGACACACTATTCTATCGAGAACCTTTCTTAAATTGATAAATGTGACGAGCATGGAGATCCATTGCTTGATGATGATATGAGAGAAACGTATGTTGAACATATGATGAAATTGTAACACCCCACTTTTCAAATCTTATAATCCAACTCAAATCATTAAACTTGAAAAGAAGAGAATTAGAAGGATACGTAATTATAGGCATTATAAGAACAAAAATTGGTAATTCTTTTTCTCTATTGTATAAAATCCAACTATAATAGGTCAACAAAATTGACTCAAAAGGGTAGTTAAAGTTAATTCATGATTAATTAAGTTTGGCTAAAGTAAATCAAAAGGTTTATACAAACTAATAATAGGTGTTTTAGACATATAGTAATCTGTCCAGAATCGCACCAGGTTTGTTATTTTGTACATAAATAATTCATCTTAAATCATTTTTAAGTCATTCCAAAACTAAACGAAAATAGACAAACAGATCTAAAATACCACAGAAGAAAGTTTTCAATTTAGAAATTATAACATACTGTAAAATCAACCGTAACGGGGTCCATCTTCACTGACAGCAGAAATTCAGTAACGTGATATGATGTTTTACCCTATTAAAAATAGATCATAATTAATCCAAAAATTATGAAATTCTAGGAGAAAATAACAGACCTGATGCAGATTCTAGACAGATTACTATATGTCTAAAACACTTATTAGTTTGCATAAATCTTTTGATTTATTTTAGCCAAACTTAATTAATCATGAATTAACTTTTAACTACTCTTTTGAGTTAATTTTGTTGACCTATTATGGTTGGATTTTATAGAATAGAGAAAAAGAATTACCAATTTTTGTTCTTATAATGCTTATAATTACGTATCCTTTTAATATTCTTCTTTTCCAGTTTAATGATTTGAGTTGGATTATAAGATTTGAAAAGTGGGGTGTTACAGTTTGGTATCAGAGCTTAGGCTCTAGATCTTTTTGGAACTTGTGGGATGTGTTTAAAAAAAAGAGTACTTTATATTTTATGGTGGATTGAATTTATCGATTGTTATTATAATGATTTATCGATTGTGAATACAATGATTTATCGAGTGTTGATTTACTTACATAAAAGCACGTATATAAGTGTTTGTATAAAAAAAAAGAAAAAAATAATTGTATTGAAGAAACTATTTTCTTGGTGTATCTGACTCATTTTTTGAAATTGTCTCTAATATTTGATGTTTAGGTACAATGAAAAAAAAAAACTTACTTTGTATGAATGATTATGTATAGAAAATATACATAATTATATGTAAATATACACTACTTGTTTGAGTTTATTTTTACAAAAATAAAGATAAAATTTTTTGTTGTTGTTTGATTTGAGTTAGTGATGTCTATTTTGGGGTAAGGGTAAATAACTAAAAACCTTATTATTAAAGAACTATGTGTACTAGTTAATTAATACTAGGATTGTTTGTTGAGAAGATAATATATTTGTTCCTTCTGAAGCGACGGGAGACAAGCACGTCGCTTAGCCGATGTTTACGTGGCAACGGGAGCGGGAAGTGAAGCGAATCGTGAGGAACAACAAGATGAGTTAAGGGCTAGGACCCAACGATTAGAAAATAACATGGACAGGATTGTCGATGCACTTGGAAGAATTACAAATAATATAGAAGTGAACCAACAACAACCACATAATCTACAACAACCCAACCCAGCTGTAGAAGTAGAAATCAGACAAACTAATGCTTTGAAAGAAGTTCAGAGATTACAACCTAAGGAGTTCAAAGGAACCGAGGATGCAATACAAGCAAAAAAATGGCTAAAGAATATGCAGAAGAAATTCACAGCTATGAGAGCTGCGGAGGAACATCGTGTCAAATTAGCAACCTATATGTTTGAGGGAGAAGCAGACCATTGGTGGGAATCTATCACTCACACTCATGAGGTAGAAACAATGACTTGGCGGACTTCGAAGAAATATTCTTAAAACAACACTTTCCTGAAACAACAAGAATCTAAAAGAGCATCGAATTTATGGAACTTGTTCAGGGAGAAATGTTAGTAAGCCAGTATGATAAAAAGTTTACAGAATTATCACGATATGCACCTCATGTTATCTCTACTGAGTTACTTAAGGCACGTAAATTTCAGGGAAGACTGAAGTATGTAATAAAAAATAAAGTAGTACTCTTTCGTCACGAAACTTATGCCAGTGTCGTAGAAACTGCCCGAGCCATTGAAGCTGACTGGGAAAGCAGTCAGAAAGAGAGAGAAAAATGTGAGCAAACAAAGAGACACAAGCCAAATCCAAAACAACCTCAACGTTCCCAAAATCATCGAAGAACCCAGCCACAACCTCAAAATGAAGGACCTCGTAAATGTTATAGATGTGGACAAGAAGGTCACATCGTAAGAGATTGTCCACAACCACCACGTGGGCAGGATGCCAGGCCAAATAACCAGCACCAACAAGGACAATATGTTCGTCAACAAAACAACCAGGGCCGACCTCAAAATCAACAAAGGACTAACATTCAACCTTATCAACCAAGGCCACAACAACAAGTTCAACAACGAGTACAAGGGCATGTCAATCACCTTGCACCACCGGATGTAAAAATCGAGAATGCTGTTATTGAAGGTAGATTCCTTGTTTACAGTTCTTGGGCACGAGTTTTGTTTGATTCTGGTGCTACACATTTATTTATGTCTGTGCATTTTGCTGCATCATTGGTTTAGAACTTGCATCATTAGGATACAATCTACATATTGCATCTCCACTTGGGAAAACCATTGTTTTGACTAAGGTTTGTAGAGATTGTCCAATTGTACTCGCTGACCGAGAGTTGACAGCTGACCTCATTCTAATGAGAATGGTGGATTATGATGTCATTCTCGGAATGGATTGGCTATCCTATTATTATGTTACTCTCGATTACTTCAAGAAGATGGTTACTTTCACTGCATCGGACGGACAAAAGATATCTATCCAGGGAGATAGGGAGAAGATCTTTGATCCAACATTACCATGCATAAGAAGACGCAGAGAAACTGAAGAACAAAGAGCACTACTTGCCTATTTGGCTGACGGAGAAAACACGATGGTAGCTGATGAACACACACCTATTATACGTGAATATATGGACGTGTTTCCTGATGAATTACCTGGGATACCCCCACTAAGAGAGATCGAGTTCGTGATCGACGTTCAACCGGGAACAAAAGAAATTTCGATACCAACATATAGGATGGCGCCGTTGGAGTTGAAAGAACTAGAGAAGCAATTGGAAGAGCTGCAACAATTAGGATTCACCCGACCTAGTGCATCGCCATGGGGAGCACCAGTCTTATTGGTAAGAAAAAAGGATGGATCAATGAGGCTATGCATTGACTATCGACAGCTAAAAAAAGTGACAATCATGAACAAGTATCCACTCCCGAGGATCGATGACCTATTTGATCAACTAAAGGGAGCTAAGTACTTTTCGAAGATTGATCTGCGATCAGGCTTTCATCAACTACGAATCAGAGAGGAGGACATAAAAAAGACGGCATTTTGAATGAGATTCGGCCACTTTGAGTTTCTAGTGATGCCATTCGGATTAACAAATGCACCTGCAGCTTTCATGGATTTGATGAATAAAGTATTCTGACCATACCTAGATCGTTTTATCATAGTTTTCGTGGACGATATTCTCGTATATTCTAAAATAATGGAAGAACACAAAAAACATCTAAGAATTACCTTGCAAACACTTAGGGAGCATCAATTGTATGCCAAGAAGAGTAAGTGTGAATTTTGGAAGAGAGAGGTATTGTTTCTAGGGCATGTTATCTCAAAACATGGGATTGCAGTAGATCCAACTGAGATTTCAGCAGTCCTAGGTTGGGAGCAACCTAAGAATGTATTTGAAATCCGAAGCTTTCTGGGTCTAGCAGGCTATTATCGACGTTTCGTCGAGAATTTCTCTAGACTAGCAGCACCCCTCACACATTTAACCAAGAAAGGAGTTAAATTTGAATGGAGCCTTGAGTGCGAAGAATTTTTCGAAGAGCTGAAACGGAGACTCACTTCAGCACCAATCTTAACCACACCAGAGCAGGGAATCGGATACGTAATCTATTGTGATGCTTCACACAATGGACTTGGCGGAGAGTTTATGCAGAGTGAAAAGGTCGTGGCTTACGCTTCAAGACAACTAAAGAATCATTAGAAGAATTATGCGACGCATGATTTGGAATTAGCAGCCGTAGTTTTCGTACTGAAGTTGTGGAGGCACTACCTTTATGGCAAGAAGTTTAAAATTTTTTCAGATCACAAAAGTTTAAAGTATATCTTTACCAAGAAAGATTTGAATATGAGACAAATGAGATGGCTAGAGTTCCTCAAAGATTATGACTTTTCGCTAAATTATCATCCTAGAAAGGCGAATGTGGTAGCAGATACATTAAGCAGAACGAATCATGGTACATTAGCAATGATCCAGTTACTAGAGATCGTAGCTGGTTATGATCTCCAAGTAGAAAGAGGAACCACAAATGCATATCTATCACACATGGTGGTGGAACCTATAATAATTAAGCAAGTGGTAGAGACACAGATGCAGGATGCCAAGCTTCAGGAGATTCGAGCAAAGATTGGAACACTAGAACCACCGGAGGGTTGGACTCAGAGAGCAAATGGTGGATTGCAGTACAAAGGAAGATTGTACGTACCAGACAATGAAAAGTTAAAGAAGGAGATTCTGACGATGGCTCACGAATCGATGTTCTCGATACACCCTGGTAGTACAAAGATGTACCTAGATCTAAGACGACAATTCTAGTGGAAAGGGATGAAGAAGGATGTGGCACTTTTTGTTTCAAAGTGTCTTATTTGTCAACAAGAGAAGATAGAACACAAAAGGCCAGCGGGACCGTTGAAATCACTAAAAGTTACAGAATGGAAGTAGGACTTCATTACCATGGATTTCATCAGAGGACTACCAAAGACTAGGCAACGTCAAGATAGCATTTGGGTGATAGTTGATAGACTTACTAAAGCTGCTCATTTTTTGGCAATTAAGAAAACAGACTCTATTGCAACGTTGAGCGCATTATATGTCAAGGAGATTGTGAAGTTGCACGGTGTACCAATGTCAATCGTTTCTGACAGAGATCCTCTTTTTATATCAAAATGCTAGAAAAGTTTTCAAAATGCAATGGGAACCAAGTTGAATATGAGCACTGCATACCATCCACAGACAGATGGCCAATCAGAAAGAACTATACAAACCTTAGAAGATATGTTACGAGCTTGTGCTATTAATTTTCAAGAAAGTTGGTGCGACCAATTGCCATTTATTGAGTTTTCTTACAATAATAGCTATCATTCTAGTATTGGTATGCTGCCTTACGAAGCGTTGTATGGAAGGCCTTGCAGAACACCCTTTTGTTGGGCAGAAGTAAGTAAGAGAAGCGTTATGAGACCAGAAGTTATCCAAGAAACAATAAAAAAGATAAGAATCATTAAGGAGCGTTTACGTGCAGCACAAAGCCGTCAGAAGAGCTATACCGACAATAAGAGGAGACCACTTGATTTCCAAGTAGGTGACCATGTATTCTTAAAAGTTAGTCCTAGACTTGGGATTAAGCGATTTGGGAAGAAGGGAAAACTTTCACCACGATATGTAGGACCATTCGAGATTCTAGATCGAATTGGTGAAGTTGCATATCGGCTCGCTTTTCCACCACAGCTAACCGGAATACACAATGTATTTCATGTTTCTATGTTGCGTAAATACCACGCAGATCCTTCACATGTCATCGACTGGCAGGAAGTGCAACTTAGTGAGAATGTTTCATATAAAGTGAAACCCTTGCGTATTCTGGACACCAAGGTCCAGGAACTCCATAACAAGACTATCTGATATGTCAAAGTGCAATGGCAACACCATAGCCCAGATGAAGCAACGTGGGAGCTAAAATCTGTGATTCAAGCCAAATATCTAGAGTTATTCACGGGTAATTAATTAAAACCTATCTTCATTTTAAATTTCGGGACGAAATTCTTTTTAGGAGGTAATGATGTAGCACCCTAAAATTTTATTAGTGTATGAGATCTACACTTAACATAATTAAGTGTAGTAACCCAATATTTTTTATGGACTTGGGCATGAGTCTATGAGATTAGATGGTCTAACCCAATATTTGTGTGATGGACTTGAGCATGAACATGAATCTATAATTAAGTGGGCTAGGCCCATCTTTATTTTCTTTGGGTTAAAACAACCCAACATGTTATATATTATTTCTAAAATTCGTATTTATGTCTGTCAGTATACTTTGGACCCAGTTTTGGACATCTTATGCTCCGAATTGAGCTTGGGCTATTTCAAATGAAGTTGTAGCTCTTTGAATCTAGTTTTCAGAATGGTATGGCTTGTGATATTTGGACTTACGATCTGTGAGTTATGGTCATTACAGTAAACCGTGTACATATGGTTAGTTGTAGACTAACATTAAGGAATAATGTTTGTTCACTCAAAACTTTTGATTTAGACCACAAGATCATTTTGATTGATACATGTCTTCATATCATTAAACAAGGGGCATAAGTTACATCAAAGTTTTTGTACACAAAACCTTATCTATAAAAATTAGTTTTTGTTATTAAACATATATCACAACCACTAGCTAATAATGCATACACTACCATTACAACTCACCACCACTAGCTAATGATGGATGCACCATCACCTCTAGCTAATAATGGATGCACCACCACCACTAAATAATAATGGTTCCACTACCATTTTCCACCATCATAATTGAAAACCTTTTGGAAGCCTATATAAGGAGGCTTAAACCAAATGAAAATGAGTACCTTAAAGAAGTTTTCTCCATTTTTATTCCATCTTCTAAACCATTCAACATCAAGCTTATTTACTTCTTCAAACTTTAAACCTTATTTTTCCACCATTAAACCTATACAAAAAGAAGGGTGTTTCAACTAGAAGAGGTATTTTTTCAACATCAAAAGAGGAGATTTTCAATTTGAAGAAGAGGTATTTTTCAACATCAAAAGAGGAGTTTTCATACTAGTATTGGAAGCAAATCAAGGTAGGGATCGAAACCCTAGTATAAAACCTATGTTCTTGATTATATTATTTTTGAACAAATCATATAGGTAAGAAAATCTATCATCTTTCTTTATTAGATCATGAAATCTATTTAAAATTATATTTTATGATGGAATAGTGTGGTGATTTGAGATCTAATGCAAGATAAAATATGGTGAATATGAAAGTGAGATGATTTAATAAAATCAATGGTCAGTAATCCCTAATGGCTTTCCACGAAAATGTGCTTCCCGTAGAAGACGATTCTTGATAATCGTGGTTGGCTCACCGGAACAAGCCTTGACTGGTAAGATTAATTAAACACATTAATCTGATATTTGTGACAGTTCGTACATAAATAAAAACGTGGCTAAAAGGCCCTGGAAAACACAAACAACAAATGTTTTGTAAAATTTTAGTAACACTGTAGAGTTTTCAGCAACACTTTTAACTGAAAAACGTAGTTTCTACTGTTGCATATGTTTTGTTGCATTTTTAAATGTGTTTCCTCATTCATACATGTTTGAATCTATTATTTTTGGTTAGTTTCCTACTGAGCTTACTCACCTTGATAATTTTTCCCCCCACATAGTTCGAAGAGGGTGTTGGAGCGTAGATCGTGAATTTGACGATTGTAGAAAGACTTACTTTCTAGCATAATTTATAGGTCTACTTAATTTGTTTGATCACACTACTTTATGTATTATATCACAGGGATTATGGGATGCTTTAAGTTTTATTTTGGTTTGGAGAATGGTTTTATATGTTGGAATTGTAACTTTTCAAGTTTGGTTTTAAACTCAAAATCTGATAGTACTGCGATGTTTGAATTGTTTCTCTTAATTATGAGATCCGAATGATGTTCTGTCAGTTGAATTATTTTCATAATAAACTCTGTTATTTTCTCCTAAAATTTCATAATTTTTAGATTAATTATTTTCTATTTTTAATAGGGTAAAACATCATATCACGTAACTGAATTTCTGCTGTCAGTGCAGATAGACCCCGTTACGGTTGATTTTACAGTATGTTATGGTTTCCAAATTGAAAATCTTTCTTCTGTGATATTTTAGATCTGTTTGTCTATTTTTGTCTAGTTTTGGAATGACTTAAAAATAATTTAAGATGAATTATTTATGTCCAAAATAATAGACCTGATGCAGATTTTGGATAGATTACTATATGTCTAAAACACCTATTAGTTTGCATAAAGTTTGGCTAAAGTAAATCAAAAGGTTTATGCAAACTAATAGGTGTTTTAGACATATAGTAATCTGTTCAGAATCTGCATCAAGTCTGTTATTTTATACATAAATAATTCATCTTAAATTATTTTTAAGTCATTCCAAAACTAAACGAAAATAGACAAACAGATCTAAAATATCACAGAAGAAAGTTTTTCAATTTGGAAATCATAACATACTATAAAATCAACCGTAACGGGGTCCATCTGCACTGACAACAGAAATTCAGTAACGTGATATGATGTTTTACCCTATTAAAAACAAATCATAATTAATCCAAAAATTATGAAATTTTAGGAGAAAATAACAGAGTTTAGTATGAAAATAATCCAACTAGCAGAACATCATTCCGATCTCAGAATTAAGAGAAACAATTCAAACATCGCAGTACTATCAGATTTTGAGTTCAAAACTAAACTTGAAAAGTTACAATTCCAACATATAAAACCATTCTCCAAACCAAAATAAAACTTAAAGCATCCCATAATCCCTGTGATATAATACATAAAGTAGTTTGATCAAACAAATTAAGCACACCTACAAATTATGCTAGAAATTAAGTCTTTCCACGATTGTCAAATTCACGATCTACGCTCCAACACCTTCCTCGAACTCTGTGGGGGGAAAAATATCGGGGTGAGCAAGCTCAGTAAGAAACTAACCAAAAATAATAGATTCAAACATGTATGAATGAGGAAACATATTTAAAAATGCAACAAAATATATGCAATAGCAGAAACCACGTTTTTCAGTTAAAAGTGTTGCTGAAAACTCTGCAGTATTACTAAAATTTGACAAAACTTTTGCTGTTTGTGTTTTCCAGGGCCTTTTAGCCACGTTTTTATTTATGTACGAACTGTCACAAATATCATATTAATATTTTTGATTAATCTTACCAGTCAGGGCTTGTTCCGGTGAGCCAACCACGATTATCAAGAATCGTCTTCCGCGGGAACCACATTTTCGTGGAAAGCCATTAGGGCTTACTGACCATTGATTTTATTAAATCATCTCACTTTCATATTCACCACATTTTATCTTGCATTAGATCTCAAATCACCACACTATTCCATCATAAAATACAATTTTAAATAGATTTCATGATCTAATAAACAAAGATGATAGATTTTCTTACCTACATGATTTGTTCAAAAACAATATAATCAAGAACATAGGTTTTATACTAGGGTTTCGATCCCTACCTTGATTTGCTTCCAATACTAGTATGAAAACTCCTCTTTTGATGTTGAAAAATACCTCTTCTTCAAATTGAAAATCTCCTCTTTTGATGTTGAAAAAAAAACTCTTCTAGTTGAAACACCCTTCTTTTTGTATAGGTTTAATGGTGGAAAAATAAGGTTTAAAGTTTGAAGAAGTAAATAAGCTTGATGTTGAATGGTTTAGAAGATGGAATAAAAATGGAGAAAACTTCTTTAAGGTACTCATTTTCATTTGGTTTAAGCCTCCTTATATAGGCTTCCAAAAGGTTTTCAATTATGATGGTGGAAAATGGTAGTGGAACCATTATTATTTAGTGGTGGTGGTGCATCCATTATTAGCTAGAGGTGATGAGTTGTAATGGTAGTGTATGCATTATTAGCTAGAGGTGATGGTGCATCCATCATTAGCTAGTGGTGGTGAGTTGTAATGGTAGTGTATGCATTATTAGTTAATGGTTGTGATATATGTTTAATAACAAAAACTAATTTTTATAAATAAGGTTTTGTGTATAAAAACTTTGATGTAACTTATGCCCCTTGTTTAATGATATGAAGACATGTATCAATCAAAATGATCTTGTAGTCTAAATCAAAAGTTTTGAGTGAACAAACATTATTCCTTAATGTTAGTCTACAACTAACCATATTTACACGGTTTACTGTAATGACGATAACTCACAGATCCTAAATCCAAATATCACAAGCCATACCATTCTAAAAATTAGATTCAAAGAGCTACAACTTCATTAGAAATAGCCCAAGCTCAATTCGGAGCATCAGATGTCTAAAACTGGGTCCAAAATATACTGACAGACATAAATACGAATTTTAGAACTAATATATAACATGTTGGGTAGTTTTAACCCAAAGAAAATAAAGATGGGCCTAGCCCACTGCTTAATTATAGATTCATGTTTATGCTCAGGTCCATCACACAAATATTGGGTTAGACCATCTAATCTTATAGACTCATGCCCAAGTCCATAAAAAATATTGGGTTACTACACTTAATTATGTTAAGTGTAGATCTCATACACTAATAAAATTTTGGGGTGCTACAAAATTTCTGAGTGGGCTTTAAAATGTGGAAGTTTTGACATTATTGACGTGGTTTCTCGAAGTATCGTTATCTCTCTTCTTTCTCTCTTTAATTATTATTTTTTTTAAAGTAGGGGAGCTTTGTCCTTTTACTGGATTTTGAGTTTTAATTACAAAATTAATTTTGGGTAGGGTGGAACCTAAATGTAGGTCCAATATTGGATTTTTGTTTTTCTGTTCCCTTTTCCTGTTTTGAGAGAGAATCAAATTGAGACTCAATAATAAATTAAACCAAGTAGACATTTATTACCATAGAAAGATGATTACGTGCCACGCATGCAAAGAGTGGGACCTATTATATAAATAGACACCAAAGTTTCTGTTCATTCATTCCCATACCTTAACTAAGCAAATTAAGCTACTTGCTCCACTAAA
Organism: Macleaya cordata; assembly: GCA_002174775.1. Lineage (NCBI taxonomy): Eukaryota > Viridiplantae > Streptophyta > Magnoliopsida > Ranunculales > Papaveraceae > Macleaya > Macleaya cordata. The sequence continues at coordinate 44,533 of MVGT01003409.1, read as the reverse complement.
TTTGAATTTGGTTACCATGAATTTCAATACTTTACTGAATATCAAAACATGCAAATGTATAATGCATATAGGCTAAAAAAAATGTATAAACTAAAAACTTTTAAAAATAAAACAAGAAAATTATAACTTGCATACGCACTATGTTTTTCAACTATTCATTTTAGGTCCAACAATACATCAATGAGCATTAAACATGCAAATTTGAAATGCATATAGGCTTATAAAAATGTAAATTCTTAAATTTTAAGAAAATAAACTATACAAATTACAACTAGCATCTTGCCTGGATATGCAACCTGGGTTGTCCGTAAAGACATCTCTTGCCCTGAATAATTTACACATGAAATTAGGGTGGAACTCCAATTCTAACTATGCTTTAACTTCCTACCCAGCTAACTTTGGCTTTTTAAATGCAACCCAAATTTTTTTTGTCTTTTGTACGCATAGCATTTTCAACTCTTTGACTTGGTTTTATTTATTTTTTATTGACATATTTGCCCTTCATTTGTTTGGAAAGAAAGTAATAGAGAGAATGTTAGAGAGAGAAAGAGAAATCGTAGGTGATGGCTAGGAGCTTCCTTCTTCACCATTTTTTCTGGCGAGTCAGATTTGCCGGCTATTCTTCTTCTTCTTCTTCTTCTTCCTCTTCTTCTTCTAGAGAGAGAATTTTAGAGAGAGAGATATTATAGGTGATGGGGCTGCCTTCTTCACCATTTTTTTCTGCGAATTAGATCTGTCGACGATAACCTCATTATCTTCTTCTTCTTCTAGAGAGATCGAGAAAGAGAGATTGTAAGTGATGGGGGCTTCCTTCTTCACCATTTTTTCCCGACGAGTTAGATCTGCCGGCGATCACTTCATCATCTTCTTCTTCTTCTTCTGCTCTATCTTCAGCTTCATCTTTTTCATTTTTTATTAAAAAAGAATAGTATGCAACTGACATGCAAGTGAGATGCAAGTGAGATGCAAGTGACATGCTAGTGAGATGCAAATGACATGCAAGTGACATGCAACTGATACGCAAGAGACCTGCAAATGATATGCAAGTGACATGCAACTGACATGCAAATGACATGCAAGTGACATGCAACTGATATGCAAATGACATGGAACTGATGCAACTGACATGCAACTGATACGCAAGAGACGTGCAAGTGATATGCAAGTGACATGCAAATGACATGCAACTGATATGCAAGTGATATGCAACTGACATGCAACTGATGCAACTGATATGCAAGTGACATGCAAGTGATGTGAAACTGTGTGAAGTGTTATACAACTGAGGTGCAAGTGAGATGCAACTTTGTATACAAGTGTTATGCAACTGTGTTCTTGTGTTTTAAAAAATAAATCAACAACTAATCTAGATAATATCAGATCTAAAATTAAAAGAAATAGAAAACCTAGATCAAAGTAAATATTTTAAAAAAAACCCTCCATCTTCATCTTCATCTTCATCTTCATCTTCTTCTTCATCTTCTTCTTCCTCTTCTTCTTCCTCTTCTTATTCTTCTTCTTCTTCTTCTTCTTCTTCTTCTCTATCATCGTCCTCTCATCTTCAACTTTTTCCGACGAGTTTCCGGCGAGTCGAATCCGCCATGAAATTCGACCACTGAATAGATCCGCCATAAAATCCATCCACAACACCACCTCGTCCCTAAGATCTTAATTAAGAAAAAAGAACATATAAGGACATTAATTCATACATAAACTATCCATCCACAACACCACCTCATCCCCAAGATCTTAATTATTATAGGACCATTAGTTGTGGATAAGCAGAAGAAAAATGTGGAGATAACAGCGATAGTAAAGGGACGCTAAAGATACTACCCTTAACAACATCAACACCGTCCCAAACAGCCATCCAATTTGACGCCGTCAATAGCCTAATTGACAACGAAGCATCTATGGTAGTAGTGGTTTCTGTCGCCCTCATCTCCTTTTCTAACGGCTTAATCTCTGCAGCAACTTCTTCTTATTCTTGTTCATCATTTTCTTTTTTTAGAGAGAGAAATGAGAGTGAGGAGAGATATGGGAATGAAAAGAGAGAAACAATAGTTTTTTTTCTTCTACAAGGGCCTTTTGGTCTTTTCAATAGACATGTGACTTTTTGGGTTTTATTTACAAAACCCATTTTGACTGGGTTGGAAGCTAAATGGAGGTCCTAAATTGGGTTTGTTCTTTATTCTCTGTAATTTACACCTCCCATCTGATCAACTTGTTGATGCATCCGAATACAGAAGACTAGTTGGATTGCTCCAATACTTGACCTTCACTCGACCTGACATCACCCACGCCATCAACTATGTCAGTCAATTTATGCACCAGCCTGCTCCTCATCACCTCCAAGATGTCAAGCGTATTTTATGCTACATCAGTGACACCAATAACTTCGGCTTATGTCTCTTATCTTGCTCCAGTCTAGATCTTTATGCCTTCTCGGATGCCCATTGGGCTGGTTGCCCATCTACACGACGCTCAACAACAGGGTACTGCCTATATCTAGGGACCAACTGTGTCTCCTGGACATCAAAAAAGCAACCAACCATTGCCCGTTCCAGTACTGAAGCGGAGTATAGATCCATGGCCTACACCACTGCTGAATTAACTTGGACCACGTATCTCTTAACTGATATTGGTGTCCCCATCCACAAACCACCCATTCTGTTTTGTGACATATTAATCCACAGTTTCACGCCCGCAACAAACACATTGAATTAGACTACCACTTGGTTCGTGAAAAAGTTACAGTTGGTCAACTTCTTACAAAATATGTTCCTACTACTTCTCAACTAGCTGATATTTTCACCAAAGCTCTCCCGAAGCAACCGTACCACTTAATCCGAACCAAGCTCGGTGTGATAGGTTCATCACCATCTCGCTTAAGAAGGAGTGATAAGGATACTCAATCAACACCTCATCGATCATCGTATCAATCACTAGATGCATATAAGGTTAGTGATAAAGGTAGAGATCCCAATCAAAGGAAAGTCAACGTGGAGTATATTCAACCTCAAGACAATCTTGGCAACATCCAGCATTTTCAATCTACTATATCAAGAAAGCAATCAATCACACTACCTTAGAAAGAAAGAATGACAAACAAGGAGATAATTGACAACGGTGATCAAGCAAAGATTAGCAATGATCAAGTTAATTTTAGAAAGATTCTTCCATAATTGTTGCATATAATTTAATGTACAATTATATACGAAAACCCTATAAATACATCTTCTAACCATTGGAATTAGCAAGCTAGCAGTCCACGGTTTCATACAAAATAACTAGCTTCTAATTATCTTTAAAACCCACCACCATTCCCTCCCAAAAGTGGTTTGAGGTAGGGATGGCAAAAATCCCCACGGATCAAGGTCCCCGCGGGGATCCGCCCCTAATGGGGCGGGGATGGGGGAGAAAATTCCATCCCCGCACGGGGACATTATTTTTACATTATTTATTGTATTTTATTAATTTTAACCTTTAAAAATATTATTTTAAATATAAATTTTGTTGAAATTTTTTGCTAGGGTTGTGATTTGAGGTGGAAATGGGGATCCGCGGGGAACCCA
>MVGT01003409.1:12468-29494 GCA_002174775.1 Macleaya cordata | reverse complement strand
AGGCATATTGACATTGGCATTTGCAATCAAGCCAGATAAAGTTCATTACAGTAGGCCATGAGTACTTTGTACATTTATTACAGAAGTAGATGTCTCGAAGTTGATGCATCTGATTTAATTAGAAAATCAAGTTAGTTGATTTTAATTAAATATGGATGGGCTATGTATAAGATGTGGATAGTAAGTAATAGTGTTTCTAGGGATATATAGTAATGACATAATGATCATTTATAATGATACATGAAATGTTATTAAGGTTTGGCTATCTAATGAACGTTAATGTAAAAGGACTTTTTGAGAAATTCTTTCATTATAGTGATCAAGCCTTGCTAGATCAGCTAACTAGAGTATTAGTTTATCTCAAAACTATAAGGGATCAACAATATATCGATTTTATTTGGAATGCACGATTCCATAGAAAATATTTCTATGGAGTTACTCCTTTGGAATCTTTGTCTTATAGGTATTGATAAAGAAAATAAGTTGAAATGCAGTTCCCTATGCTTTGTAATAGGAAGCCTCCCACATAAAGTGCAAGGGACCAAAATTAGATATTTGTCTTACAGGTGGGCTTAGTCAGCTAACATTTGTCGAGTTTTGGTACTGAGATTTAGAAAGCTGTAAAGCATGACTTATATAATCTTAGTTAGACTCGGAGTTACAAAATAGTCTATATATTATTGTTATCATTGGTTGAATTAATTCTGACTTTGTGTCAGATTCAGATTCTAAAAATTCTATTTCTGGATGTCTTGGTGGATATCATCGAGTTGGAGAGTGTCTACCACGGATGTCAAAGACTTTGTTTAGGCGAGATAGTTAACCAAGGTTGTATTTGTGAGAAACTTAGCAACACCTCTACACTAAAGCTCTGTTTGGTAGTTTTGATTCTCATGTTGATGAGAATACTTACAGATGCAGGTTTCATGCTGATGAAACATGTGTCACATACGAATCTTATTCTAATAAGATAAGTAGTTATTGTGACATTAAATTCTTTTACTGTAAGTGGGAGATTGTTGCGGTTTATGCCATAAAATAATTTAAATTGACAACATTGATAAATTATATTTATTAATGAGCATGATATTATATTATTACTTTATTCATATGATGGATTAAGTGTTGTTCACAAGACGATGTTGTAAGTAAATTATTTATATGAAGTGTTCATACATGGAGAGATGTAATTTACTGGTTCCTCATATTCTTGTATAGTTCATAATCAGTGATGAATCTGAACAATTTATCTGATAAGACTATAACACACTAGACTTCTATATTATAAGGTGATATATCTTCATCACCAGAGTGGCGACTCTAAGTCAGTGTGTTGGTGTATTAGGAATACATTGAACAGGTTAGATAGAATACTTTTTATGTCATTGTCAGCATATAAAAAGATTCTATAAAACTTGCTGATTGTAAATGTCCTAAATTCTGATAGCAGAGTATACCCTACAAGTTGATTTCTACTTACTTTGATCTACCAAATAATAAAGTCAGACAACGCAAACGTGATCCAATATTCTGGGTAGGTTGGGTGGTCGAAATCACTTGGTGGGATTACTTTGTGTCAATAAGGAATCCACACCGAAATGATATTCTCTTGAGAGCCTAATCAAGAGTATTAATTATTCTAGACTACGCAGTGATCTTATAAAATGTTTATTGGATTATTAGAATAATTATAATGGTCTGATATGGCAGGCAAAGACTAAGATATAATAACCCAAAAGGTGCTGACATTAATAGTTAATGTTACCTTGGTGTATATTACGAATATTAGTTAAGTGGAGGGACTATTTGCGGGTATTAGTGAATGAAGGGCTTCTGAATATTATTCATTTACTTGAGAGTATTCAGTTGCAGCTATTTAGTGGACTTAACTGCAATTAGATTTATTTTTTGAGAATTATATGAGATATATAGACATCAAAGTAATAAATCAAAAGCTTAAGTAAGTGGGTCCCATATAGACCTAACTTGGAGCTAAAGATATGAGAAGAGAGTCTTTCTCTATAAATAGAGATAGGGTTCATAAGATAGCCCACCCTAACTTGTGTATCTAAAACTCTCTCCCAATTTAGAATTCAAGTTATGACCTTTATGGTTTTAGAAACCCGAAATTTGTAGTATATTCACGTCAGAATTTAAAATCGAGTTTTGAGGTAATTCGGAGCAGAATTGGAGATTTGCAATTTTACGCAAAGCTGTAGAAAATTTGATGTCCTACAAAAACATATATCATATAGGAGAATCGGATCAACCGTTAGAGAGTTATGGCCAAAGTACAGTTGTTGTATCTTTTCGGGTTTTCGACGACTGATCCAGAATATGGGAGGAAGACCTGGGATTATTTGGAAGCGTTTAAACGGTATGTATCTGATCTTCAAGTTATTGTTTTAATTCATGCATCCTCATGTGATCCTGTGAAGGGAAAATAGTTATTTGTTTCCGCTGCACAATTTAATCTAGACCATATTTTTTCCCAACAGTGGTATTAGAGCAGGCTTGAGGCACTGCATGAATTATTACATGAAATCTTTTTATTTAAGGTGTTTCTGATTATTTAAGGGTTTGATTGATCCAAAATATTTAGGGATTAAATTTATATCATTGAGATTGATAAGGGTTGGATTAATTTTTGGTAAAAGGTCTATACACAAAGATTAGATTGGGATCCAAGAAAAAGAAAATAGTTTTCTTGGTTTTTTTAGTATTCTTGTAGTTCTTGACCAAAAGAAAGGGTTTCTAAATTTTTCAAGAAAGAAAACGATTAAAAGTGTGTTTTAATCGGTTTAATAAAAATTAGTAGTTCTTGATTATTAATTTTATTTGATTTAAGAAAAGGTTTTAATAAAATAAAAAAAAATAGGCAAGGGGTCCTGGGTTAGTTTTAGGGTTTTTTTAGTTAAATAGTTTAATTAAAGAAAGTTTTAATTAGAATTTTTAATTAGTTAAGGTGTTTAATTAATTAAATAGAGTTTCTATTTAAAAAATTTCTTAATTAAGAGTTTTAATTAAGGTTTGATATAACCAGGTAATTTTGTTAACGTCAGAGCAATAAGAGATAGTTCTGACGTTATAAATTTTGGCTATTATTAGGTTTGATACAACCAGGCTATTTCTTGATAACAACAGAACTTTAAAAGTTAAAGTTTTAATGCTATTGTAATAGTTTTGGTTAAGAGTTGACCTATTAGCTGTTAAGGGGTAACCTGCTAGCTGTTATGGGATAACCCCAAATCGTTAAGGGGTGACCTGAAATTGCTATTGGGTAACTCAGAACTATTAAGGGATAACCCATGGATTGTTATGGGATAACCCACAAACTGTTATGGGTAACCCACAGACTGCTATGGGGTAACCAATTGATTGTTAAGGGGAAATCCAATAATTGTTAAGGGGCGACCTATTAGCAATTAAGTGATGTTTGGTTTGACATACTAAGGAAAAAGTGTTTTTTCTTAAGTGCTGTTTAGTTTGACATACTAAGGAAAAAGTGTTTTTTCTTAAGTGCTGTTTGGTTTGACATGTTAAGGAAAAAGTATTTTTTCTTAAGTGTTGTTTAGCCAGGTAAAATTAAGAAAAAGAGTTTTTTCTTAAGGAATGTTTGNTCGACGACTGATCCAGAATATCGGAGGAAGACCTAGGATTATATGGAAGCGTTTAAACGGTATGTATCTGATCTTCAAGTTATTGTTTTAATTCATGCATCCTCATGTGATCCTGTGAAGGAAAAATAGTTATTTGTTTCCGCTGCACAATTTAATCTAGACCCTATTTTCCCCAACAGATTTCACCTAAGTTTTGATAAAATTAAATTTTGAATGTACAACCAGTTGGTCGACCGACAACAAATATGGGTCGACCTGGGGGTTCAAGTCAGATTTCAAAGATAACTTGAAGGTGTCAACCGGGATTAGGTACTCGGTCGACCGCCAATGTTTTGATAACTTGAAAGCTAACAAGAATCCTAGCTAGAACTCCCTAACTTGAACCCGCCTCTCTTTATATCCGATCCCAGTTGTTAGCTCACATCCTCTTTTGATCTTTTCTTTGATAGATTTACTCTCCAACAGAATCCTATCTTTTTATCATTTATCGAGGAGAATGAGAAGGATATTTCGCCCCACCGCTCATATGTTTAGTTGTTATAGTTTCAACCAAGAAATATGTTAGTGTCTAGAAGTTGAGTTTATAGTTTTGTTGTTGATAATAAAAAACTCTTAAATTTAAAATTATTGAAACTTAGCTAACATGTGTCTATGTGTTTGATAAAATGCCTCCATAGCATGTTAGAAAAATTATTTAAATATTCATTTAATTTTTAGATTATTTATATATTTATCTCGCATTTAAAATTTAAATAATGTATTTGTGTTTGATGTGTTTATGTTTTGAACACCAACTTGAACCCATCCATCATGATTTATGAATTTTGTTTTGAATCCAAACTCGAACCCATAAATATTGATTAAGTTAGTATCAAATAATTTTGTTATTTATTTCTTTTAACATCTATTTAGAAAATATGAACCCATGTTTGTCTCCTAGATTATATTAATTTCTTTTTTCTACTTGCACCCCAACATAAACGTCAACTTGAACCCATCACTCTTGCTCAAGTATTTGTAGGTTCAGTAGACACTTATTTAAAAACTATCTCAACCCTAACTTGAACCCATCCATCAATTTGTTTTGCATCCCAACTTGAACCCATAAATTTTGATCAAGTTAATCTAAATTTAGCAAACACTTTTTCAACTATTGCTTTTGAAATTGTTTATGTTTTTTTCTTAAATGAAGAATGAGTTCTAAGGGTAATCACACAATGAAGACGGATGAAAGATTACACTTATTCAAATCTGACTTGAACCCTGCGATCGACCCATGTTTGTTGTCGGCCGACCAACAGTTAGTACATCCAGAACTTTAGTTTTTTCAAAATAAAAGCGGTCGACCGAGTACCTAATCCTGGTTGACTCAGACCTCCTAATTATCTTCGAAATCTGACTTGAACCCCCAGGTCGACCCATGTTTGTCGTCGGTCAACCGACTGTACGTTAGTACATTCGAGAATTCAATTCTATCAAAACATAGGGGAAATCTCCTTCTCCTTTTTTCTTTTTTTCTTCTCTTTGTAAAGATTGATAAAAAATAGAATAGATTTTGTTAGATAGTCGATCTATCAAATAAAAGATTAAAAGATGATGTGATCTAACAAGAGGGACCAAGTATGGAGAGATGTGGGTTTAAATGAAGGTTTTAGTTGGGTTTAAGTTGGGTTTAAGTGATTTAATATAAACTTGAAACTATTATATATGAAAGGCTAAAATAGTCTTTTTAAGTGCGAAATGGGTTAAATTGATCATATTTTAAAAAAATGTGTGAACTTCCTGTGGACCCCAAAATGGATCATTTGGGGATAAAAATCAATTAAATTTGTTTGTTAGATTCCAACTCTTAATTAGTACAAATATAAATAAAACAAGCATGTGCAACCCGTGCTAAGCATAGGAAAAATATCTAAAGAATAAGTATATAAAAATTTTAAAAACAAAAACAAAAATGCGAAGAAAAAAGAACATAAAAAAATTTAAAAAAAATGGGAGAGATAGGAGAAGAAGACTTTCCTAATAAAAAACAAAGGGACGTAAAAAATAAAGAATTTTTTAAAAGAGAAAAAAATCTTTATGTGATCCACCTTAAATTAAAACACACAAAAAATAATAATAATAATTATCCATTGGTTGATTTTTAGACAGGATGTTTTCATCCTCACCAAATAGAAACTGTATTTTAAAACTTGTAACCATATCACTCAGTGATTGAAAACTAAACCTGGCAACGGGTCATCCACGGGTCGACCCTAGGCGGGTTGGCGGATCAATATTTGTCAACCCTAACCCTGACTCGTTTAATAAACGAGTCAATTTCTAAGACCCTAACCCTAACAGGGTTGACCCTAGTGACCCTAGTTAGTTTTTACTAACCAAATTAAAATTAAATTGCACTTGAAAGGTAATTAGTTTGAGATAGATTACCTTATGAGCAGGAAGAACATCTCCTTTAGTAGATTGAAACTCAAGAAGTAATTTCCCCATCAGCACTGTATAGTTCAAGAGAGGGGGCAAAGTAAAAACAAAAAAAACTCAAGAAGTGATTTCCCCAAATTACACTTGAAAGGTAATGATTTATTCAACAAAATGTGAAGAGCAAAAGGAAACAAACGGAAAATATAAAGAGAAAGAAACAGACATGAACATCAACGCACCTGAGATTAAGAAGAATTGATCCAACTTCCAACAATTAAGTAGACTAAACTAGAAATTCAAAAAGATTTTGCAATTTTGTCCTTAGGTTTCTCAGGATTCAAAGTTATAATCAGTTATATGTAATTCTAGAGAGAGAGAGAGAAAGAGGAGACCTTTTCCATGTCAATTAAGGGAGCCACGATGGAGATAAAATGTTGCAGAGAAATTGTGGAGGCTATTTTTTTGCTGCTTTTACCTCCCTCCATGGCCGTTGTTGCTTATAGAGAGAAAAATAGAGGGAGGGAGAAAAAGAACGTTAGCGAGGGAGCAACTTTAGTTTTGAAGGGGGAAAGAAGAAAGAATAAGAAATATCAACGACCCCAACCACCACCTTTCTCCATCGTCATCATCACAGGGATCACCATCTTCCTCATCATTGCAAGGATCGTGAGAGGAGAAAGCAGAGCATAGATAAAGATCGATCTTGAGGGCAAAAAAAAATTAGGGTTTATGAGAGAAAAGAAAGTTTTATTCAAATACAGTAGACAAAATAAAGTTTATAAATTTTAACGAGTTGACGGGCTATCCGCGGGTTGACCCATTTTTTACGGGTCAAAAAATTCTAACCCTAACCATATCCATTTAGTTGGCGGGTTGAGTTAGATAGGATATGGCAGGTCGGGTTAGGGTAGGGTTGGAGGGTCAGGTCAGCTTTTTCCAGGTCTATTGGAAACCAACGGTACAAAAGATTACTAAAATTTATATATTTTTAAGGGATGATTTAGGGAGGTGGAGGTCTTAGAAAATGTTGATTTCCTAATATCATGATTTGCATGGTAAAGAGAACTTTCTCATAGAAAATCAGACCTTAGATCACCATCTTTTATAGTGCGGACCTCCCAAGGTCATCAAAACCTAAGTTATTAAATCCCTTCTCATAATAATAGACCTATTATGACATCATCAATAGTTAGATATTTATAAAAAATTAATCAATAACTTAATTTTCTTATTTCCCTCAATCTTGCAAAGAAGAGAAAAATAAAAAAGATTTATTAAAATAATTAAAATATATGTAAGAAAGAAATTAAAGCATAAAAGATGAAGGGGGAGAACGACGAGGAGGGGAGAGAGATTTTGTTCTATATTAATATGGAGGCATATTTTCTATTTGCGTCTTTAATTTATATTACCTTATAACATACTAATTGTTTTAAATATTTTAAAACTATATATATGGTATTTATGTATATCACGATATTTTGATTTCAATTTTTTGGAAACTTACATGGTTGTTGTAGACACCAAATTCTACCCTCAAACGCCAAAACACCCAGAATGTGAAGTGTACTGTGAGTGTTCACATCTAAATTGTATTTCTTGAGATACGTACAAACTGTGGAACAAATTTGATCCAAATCAACCAACATTCAATCCTAATTTAACCAAAATCCAAGATTTAGATGGAAACAGAGATGAAAATCAGATTTGGACAAAGTTTAGAACCAATTTAAAGAACCACTCATTTTAATAATAAAAATTAAAAAATTAAAAAAAACTTACGGTTGTTTATCAAAAACTATTTTATTATATTATATATATAAAATAAAGTTAAATTATATAAAGTAAAGTTAATTTATATATATAAAGTTAAGTTATTTTAGAAAATAAAGTTAAATTATTATATAAAGTAAAGTTTAATTACTATCAAAACGTCAGATTTGTGTTTAAAAAATCTAAAAAACAAAAACAATAAAATATAATATGAATTTTATTAAAAAAAAAAAGGGAAAAGAAGGAATCATAAAAGAGACAACGCATTCTTTGTCTCTCTTCTGTCTCTGTCTTTCTTCTCCTCTCGTTCTCCTTCTTCTCTTTTAGGTCAAGATCGGCGGCAACAACGGCAGTCTATATTTTTGTCCAAAAAACTTCAGTGGGTGGATGCCTCCATGATTTGTAGCCTATTTTTGTTGACAATTGAAGCCTTAATTTGTGATAAAAATGTATATAAATAAGGGTTTACAGTCTATTGTAAAAAGGAGGGAAAAATTTAGAGAAGAATTTGAATCGAAAAAAGATCGAAAAAAAAAAAAGGAGAGTTTTGAGAGAGATTTTAGGAAAGTTTTTGAGAAGGGTTTGCAGTTTAAATTGAAGTGAAGGTTGGGATTTCTTATCTAATTCTAATCTTGCGTTGAGATTCTATTTTTAGAAGGTTGATGAATTTAATTTTTTTATTTCAGTCTCCTGGATTTGATTTGTTGTAAATTTTGTACGGGTAATGCATTAATGAGATGAATTATGTGCTAATTTTCTTTTAAAATGCAATGACATATTGGTAAAAATTCAATTTTAGAGGTATATTTTTCATGTAATCAAGCTTTAAGTTCATCTCAGTAATGATTTTTGTTCTCCTCATTACATTATCGAACCTTATGAAAAGAAATTAAAATGTGATGGATGTATCTGATGATACATTTTAATGATGCATGTATGATGAGCATCATCATAAACGATGGTGTGCATACATTATATCTGTTGTTAAAAGTTATATAATATAGTCATCTCAGTAATACATTCTTTCTAATATTATATTCATCCCATTATTATAATCATACTAGTATTATATCCATTCTAATATTATATTCATCCCATTATTATATTCATACTAATATTATATCTATCCATTATTATATTCATCCCAATATTATATTCATTACAAAATTATATTCATTATAATATTATATATTTTAGTGTTAATCTTTGAGAAATTATTGGTTGTATGTGTGTGCATCAATTTTGGTGTATCGTGATGCAAAAACTAAGATTTCATTTGTGATGTAGAAAATTATTATTTTATCTTTTTGCCCCTAAGAATCCAATAAATCACCAAATAAGTCTTTTAATAAGATTTTTGGGCTCATTAACCCATCCATTGGGCTTATGGGCCCATTCCATCTTAAGTTTTTTAAGCCCATTATATATTTAATTAAGTGTTAAACTCATTAACCCATCCATTGGGCTTACAGGCCCATTCCATCTTAAGTTTCTTAAGTCTATTATACACTTAATTAAGTGTTAGGCTTATTAACCCATCCATTGGGCTTATAGGTCCATTCCATTTTAAGTTTCTTAAGCCCATCGTACACTTAATTAAGTGTTAGGCTAATTAACCCATCCATTGGGCTTACGGGCCCATTCCATCTTAAGTTTCTTAAGCCCATTATATACTTAGTTAAGTGTTAGGCTCATTTTGTGGGTTATAAACTCATCTCTTCCTGAGTTCCTCTACCCACTTTATCTTTTGAGCCTCTAAATGAACATACATTTGTCTTGGCCCACTCCATTTCCTTTGGTTTATAAACCTCACACCCAACAAATAAAAATAGGTTAATCCTTTCTAGAATTAGATGAATCTAAAGGTTAGAATTTGCTTATTTTTAGTATAGGGCTGCATTAGAAGCTAGGGTTGTGTGTTAATTCTGGGGTTAAGTTAGGAATGTGCCTAAAATGATCAAGGAAGACCGCTAAATACTGGCTTTTAAAAGGGCATACGTGCTTGCGCTGCCATATACGTCAATGGTCATGCTTCCTTGATCAGTTGGGTATCTTCTTAGAATTATCTCAATTTTGTGATAATCAAGTATTCTCAAACAAAGAAAAAGAACAAAGTTTTCTATTAATCAAGGCATTTACATTAGAATTTGGATCATGTTTAATGCTAGGGACTAGAAACTCTTAAAAAGTTAGGATTTCTAGATCTTTCCTAAAGTATGTCACATAAGAATTATGCTTAACTCTAGGGATTAGAAATTTTTAACGGATTAGAATTTCTAGATCTTCCCTAAAACATATCACACATGTTTTGCAAAGAAAAAGTATTATGATGTTACGTACATAACGGATTTGTATGTCTCACCATGAATACCCCTTTGGGTCACGTGCATAACAGATTTGCACGTGTCCTCTGTTTTCAAAAATTGAAAATGATATATGTTACGTGTATAATAGATTTACACGTATCACTTTACGGAGTACAAGCCAAAGAAAGACATGTACAATATGGATGCCGACACGTGACAATAGAGTTCACGTGTAAGTTTCGGCACATGTATAACAATAAAGCTCACACATAAATCCATGGTTATTCTGTAAGTATCAAGGAATTCTATGTGTATTTTCTCAAAGTCTGTGGTAATGGATTCCACGGTCTTTATACAGTCGTAAATGGCAATAAGGTCCATTTACACGTATCAATCCAAGGTGGCAACGAAGCCCACCTAAAATTTTATTTGTTCATAAGGTGTCAACAGAGCATACCCCATGAGCTTTTGAACGTGACAACGGAGTTCACGTGTCAATTTGCTTGGTCACATACATAACGGATTTACATGTGGCACTGTTTATATTTACTTTTCGCCCCAAAACTTTAGTTGCATGAAACATAGGATTAGAAGGGGGTCAGACTTACTTTTTCCTATACATATTCTTTGCTAGTGTAATTTAATTAATTTTGATCACAAGATTACATCCAAATACGCTTAGTCATAAAATAGAGGCCGATTTTATAATCGGACGGTTGTCGGGTGCCTAACACCTTCCCAACCCGTACCAGGATTCCCTTACTAAGAATCTCTCTACGCAGACCAGACTAGTTGGAAGATTGCCAAGTTTTCTATCAAAACAAAACGATTTTCTAAAATCGAGTCCTGATTCCCAAGTTAATCAGGTGGCGGCTCCATAAGTACATTACACAATTTAATCCCCTAGTTAGAAATACAAGAAACCATTTTTTCTTCTTTCATTCGCGGTCGAAGGCTAAAATGTTTTTGCGGATCCTACAGTTGTATGGGAGAGAGATTTAAGGGAGTTGAGATTGTGAGAATTGTGGGATAGACAGAGGGATTTTTTAAAAAAGAAGGTGGGTGAAACATTAGGTACCGAATTTTAAAAGAGAGAAAAAAAAAGAATTTTTTTATATATTGGGTCAGTTATTTATAATGTAGATGTTTTTAACCCACCCCTAAGAGGTAGGGTTTTTAAAACCCAAGTCCTCAATTATAATATGCTTGTTTTGTGTAGCCTATTCAATGAACGGGCAATTTTTAAAAAAAATTATTTTTAATTTTATTAATCTTTAGTAATTTCTTTTTATGTATTTTTTTAGAAACTTTTTTTATTCAATGTGGAAATATCTTTTTTTTTAAATATTGGGCCAGGTATTTATAATATAGGTTTTCTTAACCCATACTTAAGAGTTAAGGGTTATGTTAACCCAAGGTTTCATCTTTATAATATATATATATATATATATATATGGACATGTATGTAAATCACGTGCTAAGAACGGGCATAGTTTTTAAAATATAAATAGATTTAGTCTTGTGTGGCCCATTCAATGAACTGACACTTTTTATATAAAAAAAATTATGTGAACGGGCACTTTTTATATAAAAAAAATTATTTAAATTTTAAGGATCAATTTGGGTGAAAATATCCATTTTTTCTATACATTAGGTTATCTGTTTATAATGTGGGACTTTTTAACCCACGCCTTGTCAAGGTGGTTCGAACAGTATTTCCCTCCATCAAACAATTAATTAAAGTCTCAATTGTCACCCATTTGAAGATGTCTTAACCTTCAACCCAAACTGCAATTGTTGTTTTGATTT
This sequence comes from Macleaya cordata, assembly GCA_002174775.1. Taxonomy (NCBI): domain Eukaryota; kingdom Viridiplantae; phylum Streptophyta; class Magnoliopsida; order Ranunculales; family Papaveraceae; genus Macleaya; species Macleaya cordata. Next base: position 17,565 of record MVGT01003409.1, on the reverse strand, counting down.
GATCAACAATATTTCCAACTTTTCTCACCGAATCTTCAAAAAGTCTGTTATTCCTCTCCTTCCACAGATTCCACCAAATAGCAGCTGGAAGCAACTTGAGTGCCATCGTTCCTCTATTATTGAAGTCCAGTTTGATGTCCCAATTGTCCAAAAACTCACCTTATCTTTCTCTTAATGACTAATTCAGATTCAAGTCTCGAAGGAAACTTGCCCACACCTCTCTTGCCAGGGAACAATACAAAAGTAGATTATCACATGTTTCTTCCCCTTTCTTACATAAACAACAAATGTTTGGACCATATCTTCCCTTTCTCATTAAGTTGTCAAATGTTAAAATTCTGCCCTTGGAGGCTAACCAGACAAAAAAGTTAATTCTAGACGGCCATAGAGGATTCCATATCTTATTGTCTGGTTTGTTACATTCTAAGAAATTCAAATAGCCTTTGAAACAAGACTTAACAGATAAATCCTTCCCCTTATTCCATTTCCAAATTCTTTCATCACCCTCCCCTTCCTCAAACTTAAAATCTTCCAACAACTGAAAAAGCCTCAAAACCTCATCCATTTCTTAGTCCCAGATTCTCCTTTTGAAAGCACCGTTCCAATTTAGAAGACCATCATTTCCTACATTGCAAACTTCTCTAAATGACGCTTCCTTAACATTCGAAATTTCATACAACGCCTTAAATTTTTCAGCTAATAGTTCGTCCACTAACCAACTATCATGTCAGAACTTGATTTTAAATCCAGTCACCACTCTGTATTCGACCCTTTTTTAAAATTCTATCTACGTGTTGGTGATGCCTCGCCAAAATAACACTCCATATGGTAGTTTCGAACCTTTGGTTTCGCATTGGTTATTACCTATCCCGTACTTCCACTATTATTCTTTTCTATAGAGCTTGAGGTTCAACCTCAAACCTCCAATGCCATTTTGCTAATAAAACTTGGTTCATCTTCTTGATGCTTCTAACCCCTAATCCTCCATAAGCTTTTGGTTTGCAGATGTCTTTCTAGTTGACCAAATGAAACTTCTTAGCTCCGTCTTTCTCATCCTATAAGAAGTTTCTCATTAGAGTTTCGATCTTTTTAGCCGCTGAAACTGGTACAAAGAATAGAGATAAGAAGTAAATCGGAAGACTCTTTAGCACAATGTTGATTAGAGTGAGCTTCCCCGATAAATGAAATTTTTTCTACCGTGCAAGTCTTCTCTGACAACTAACAATGGCCTCTTTCCAAATGGACACACATCTAGATTTTCCATCAAAAGGTAAGCCTAAATAGATAGTGGGAAGAAAGTCTACATTACAACCGAAAACAAATGCAAAAGTATCAATATCTTCAACCTCTCCTACCGCATAAATTTTAGATTTAAGGAGATTAATTTTTAACCCTGAGACGAATTCAAAACAAAGGAGTACATACTTAAGGAAACGAACTTGGTCCACCTTATCATCAAGGAAAACCAAGGTGTCTATGCGAATTAAAGCAGTCCCACCCTTGTTCTACTTCTCGTTACATCGAAATTAGCCAGCCATCATTACTATGTTGCTCTGTTTATCATTAGAGTGAGGGATTCTCCAATGATTAAGAATAGGAAGGGGGACAATGGATCCCCTTGGCGTAAACCTTTGAAGCTTTTGAACTTTCCATTTGAACTCCCGTTAATCAAGACAGAAAACTTCACAGTGGAGATGCATGCTTTGATTCATCTCCACCAACTGACCCCGAAACCAATCATTTCCAAAATATGCTCCAAAAATTTCGAGTTCACGTTATCATACGCCTTCTCAAAGACCAATTTCACTACAACCCCTGGGACTCCACTCTTGATTCTTGAGTCTAGGCAGTCGTTGGCAATTCAGCAACACTCAGTGATTTTTCTGTTTGCCACAAATGCACTCTGGTTAATCAAAATCAAACGGTTTAGACAGTTCTTGAACCTCTCTCCAAGCACCTTAGCTATAGTCTTTTACACACTCTCTATTAGGCTTATAGGTCGTAGATCTTCCATGGTCTTTATCTATCTTTCTTAGGAGTTAGAGCTGAAAAGGTTGTATTTAGTCTCCAATCAATATATACAGAATCATAGAGCTCATCTACAACTTTCATGATATCCCATTTCATAAAGTCCCAACAACTAATCAACACTGTTGTTTGAAACCCATCTAGTCTAGGAGCACAATCTACTCCTAAGCTAGAGAGAGCTTCGAAGATCTCCTTTTCCTCAAAGGGATTTTCCAAGTCAGTATTCCTTTGCTCATCAATAACTGTGAATGGAAGTCCTTCAAGAGTAGGACGAACCAGCTCACTTTCCTTGAAGGATTCTTCAAAATAGCTAACAATATGTCTTTAATCGTCTCTTTTTTCTGAAATGCATACCCCCTCTACTTCTAATTGAGAGATAAAATTGGATCTTTTGCGGCCTCCAACAATCTTATGGAAGTATTTTGTATTCTGGCGGTCACATTCCTGGACTGATCTTACGGTTGGAAGATAATAGTCATTGAGTAAATTCACATAGTAAAGCAACGATTGGTAATTAACATGGAGATTAAATGTATATAAGGTGACATGGCGCAATAGTTTTGAGAGGAATTGTGAGAGTTTCTATGGGATCGCCACGTGGTGTGATTGCGTTACCGTATAATATAATAAAGATATCTATACTATTAGTTAAGAGAATGGGATTTTTTGGGGCTTTTACTTTTGGTGTCCCTGAAAAAATTATTTTTTGTTAAAGTTTAACTTCATTCTAAAAGGGTATAATGGTCATCTTTTGTCCCTAAAAAAAGGATAAATTAGTAATTTTATTCTTACCAAAACATAACCATCTCACTTTTGCAAAGGATTTGAAATCTCTTCCATGATTTTCTCTAACTTTTTATATCCTTAAAATCTCTCTGTAACTGCCTACTCAATTTTCACATTTTTCTGCAATGGATACTTGCATTTTTTTGGTTTTTTTTTGTAATTATTTTTATAATTTATTGCATTAATAGTTTAATACAAAACTAGTGTGAAGAACACGTGCACAACGCTTGTATAAATAAATGAGGGGTGATGTTAAAGGGGTTCTCTAAAATGTTAGGGGGGTGGACTAAATACTTCAAAATGGTTGGGGGGATGGACATAGTTTTACTAGGGGGATGGTTATCAAAAATTGATTTGGTATTTTTCCACCCAACCCAAACCTAACCCAAAATTCTAAACTTTTATGTCCACTCCCAAGTCCAAAACAGTCAAGTCAACCATATCCTCTTTCTAACGTTTTTCTCACTCTAAACTTCTCTCCTCCATTCGACCACCGATTATCGATTTTGAACAACGATTTTCAACTAACAACGGTCGATCTCTTCTAGATCGTTAGAAATTTTTGAGTTCAAGCTAAGATTCATGGTTAGGACTAAAAACCATCAATGACTCCCAAAAGTTAAGTTTTGTTTGATTTTTTTATTTTTTATTTTTGATCCCTAAATTTATATATTTTAGTTGTTCTATAAGGTTTTTTAAGTGAATAGATAGATTTTAGGCTTTGTAGATGTGATTTGGGTCGATTTTTTAAATTTTTTGGTATAACTCGTCGTCTTCATCAATTTTCGACAGGACCAGAGAAGAGTTTCTCTGTCAACTTCGACAACTGATGGTTGAGTTTTAAAGAAAAACTCGACCACTGATGGTTGAGTTTATATGTAAAACTCAACCACCACTGGTTGAGTTTTTCCTAAAAACTTGATCCTGCTCAAATGGATTAAGTACGAAAACTGGAAATTTTGATTTCAATAAAAAATGTTTGAAACAAAAAAAAATCATATGAATCAGTTGTATTACCTCATTACTATTTGATTGAGAGATTTTCATTGGATCTGAGGAACCCAAACCATCCGAAAAGGAATATTTAGGTTTGTGGGACTCCATTAATAGCGACCTTTGCTTCAATTCATCTTCCTCCATTAATGGTATTCCTTCTTGAACTTCTTCATCCTTCATAGAGTTTCAAACCAATAACGACTTCGATCCTTGGTGGTCGAATAATTTAAGTTTTAGAGAGAGAAAATAGTTTTTTATTAGATAAATAGATAACCTATTGGAGAGTGAAGAGTTGGAGGTGGTAGTTTAATTTACACCTTTACCACCCCCTTAGTAAAAAGAAGGAAAATATTCGAATGGTGATTTTGGGTTAAAAGCCCATTTAACTTGTTCATCCCCCTAACATTATAGAGAACCCCTTTAACAACACCCTAAATGAATTGTAGTGGGTTGTCGTGCTTGTGAAATGTCTAACGGGCCTACGGGCCGGCAGTGCCATGCCCATGCCATGTCAAGCGGACTATCATGTCATTGCCTTACCGTCCCTCAAGGGCAGGGGCCCATCCATGCTGGACCCGTATAGATCGAAAAAAAAATGCGTACCTAAACGAAGAAAAAATTGCGTACCTGATTTTGAAGGATTGTTTGTTCTGCTTAGAGGAAAAAGAAGGATTGACTAAAAAACAAACTCCTAAAGCGCTAGAGGGAGGGCTTGAACCTCCGACCTTGTGGTTAACAGCCACACGCTCTAACCAACTGAGCTACTCCAGCAGTACATCAATCACATTGAATTAAAGTTTCAAACATGACTCCTAGAAACAAATGAGAAACATAAATTTTCCAAAAGGTAAGTGGTGAAAGCGAAAATAGTCACCGGTATTTCAGATTTAAAAAATCTCACTGTACATTTTCAAAATGAAAACGGATCCGTTTACACTGTACATGCTTATAGGTGCATGTCGGGCTCACATGAAGTTGATTAAAGGGCTGGGTTTTAATGAGGATGTTCTCTTTACCATGTAGATCATCTTCACCAAAAATCAGTTCATTATAAAACTTCTAATCCCATCAAATATTAGTTTAAAATTTACAATATTTAATTTATAGATTCTTTAAATGGAAAATGTAAAAAAAGTCCCTAAAAAAAAGTCATTGTGATTTTAATCCTTTTTTATAAATTTAGTCCTTAGTTTTGGACATAAAAGTCATAAAAGTAGGGACTAAATTTATAAAATAAGGATTAAAATTACAATGACTTTTTTTTCAGGGACTTTTTTTACAAAACTC
>MVGT01004349.1:278302-291224 GCA_002174775.1 Macleaya cordata | reverse complement strand
AAAAAAAAAGAAAAAAAGGGGAAAAACAAAGAAAAAAAAAGTTTTTAGAAAAGGAAAAACCCAAAAAAAACAGGAAAAAAAGGAAAAAAGCAGTAAAAAAAAGATTTTTTTTTCTTTTGTTTATTCGAAAAAAACAAAACTCTCTGCTGAGTTTTGGGTCCCATATGAGGTTTGTTGTAGATTTACATCTGTAAATCTGACTGTTGAAATTCACTTATCATGCGGATTTTAGCTGTAGGAAAATTCCTAGGTGGGAGTGTTGGACCCATTGATGGAACCTTATCGGTCGAATCGGATAATATCCGATATCCGATAATATTATCGGATTCGAATTCGGTCATTAAGTTTTAACATCCGTCGGATATCGGATCGGATTCGGATGTTATAAAAAAATTTCGGATTCGGATTCGGATGTAGTCATATCCGGTCCGATAGGCTACCGTTTACAGCCCTAGCACAAGTGTTGTCCCAATATTTTTTTTTTGCTCAACGATAAAGAAATTTATTGAAAGGAAGCAAAGCACAAACCTGATCCAGATTACGGCCAGGCACAATCAAAGAGCTACAACATCAATGCACAAGAGCAAATAAAAGAGCCACAACCAAAAAGGGGAGACAACAACTCAGCAAAATCTGTAGTAAACTTTATTAGGCATCTCCAAAACCAACTGATCCGGACATCCAAGGGAGAGGGTCGTAACTCCTTGATCAAGAAATGAACCTTGTTTTGCCAAAGAGTCAGCAGCGAAATTCACTTCCCTATATATATGGGAGAAAGTGATTTCAGTAAAAAAGCCCTTAATAGCATTCCATCTCCCCCTAGCAAACCAAGGAACCATATGACATTTGAATGAGTAAATGGCAATCATCGAGTCAGAGACGACCCAGACCTTTGAGTGATCATTGGAAACAGTGTTGTCCCAATACATTTCTACATCTCCACATATGTTGATTGGAGTGTGGTTTGTGAAAAACAATTCGATGATCTGAAAGTTTACAAAACTTCTAAAATCCCGCTTTTTGATGGTCAATTAAACAATGTTTTTTATCTTCAAAAAGTTGAGAATTTCTTAATGCAAACGTTTATATTCCACAAAAAAGACTTGGTAGATATGGTGGTAGGGCACCAACTAGAATGGAGTTAGAATCATCTCTTTGCAAATATGTTTTTTTTTTCTTTTAATTTTTAGCTAATTTGACATGCTCCAAATGTTTTCAAAAGTTAGATTACTCTTAGAAAACAACATCCATGCGTTCACTTTCTTTGAAATCAAGGGATACGTGGTCTATATTTCACAAATTTAATTAGAAAAAGAGGATTATTTTAGTCACTTTTAGACAATGTTCACATAACTCTGGTCACATTTTTTTATTTATCAAATGTCATTTGACCAAAGTTAGAGGGTACGTCTAAAAAATCATAGTTTTAAATATTTCAATAATCATATTTATTCACTCATATTATCATATTATAAAATCTTAAAAATGCGACTTGTGAGCAGCTTTTATTCGGAAATAAAGCTCCCTAATTAAAAAATAATCCATCTTTTTCACAGTAAGTATTCTCGAATCAAGGATGCAATGACATTTATAGAACCCTTAATCGTCATATTAATTAAAATTTATTAATATTGTATTAATCAAGTATCTTATACTTGATTCCTTGTTGATGATACAAGAATTTCGTTTTCCATTGTACCCAAACAACCTCCCAAAATTTTTCAAACTTCTAATAGTGGAAAGGGGTCCATATGTAGGTTAAGAAGTAGTTGTGACTAAACTTATCAAAACTATTCAAAAGAGGCAAAAGGGTGTTGTGAACAATGAGAAGTACATATAAGGTAAAGGAAGGGGGTAAGGTAGAAACTTTCAATCTCTATGACTAAGTACCCTAACCAACCATGCATGCTTTAAACATAAATAAGTATAACTTCTTATCATTTCTCTCACTAAACACTTAAAAATCAAGACCCTAAATGGTAGGTCCATTGCTCCTCCCTAAAGTTAAGCATATAATCATTTCTTTTCTTTACAAAACCATCATAATAAGACTACTTTTAGATGATTTTGTTGGTTTTATTAGTTTCTAAGTTAACTTGCAATTCTTCCAAAACCCTAAGTCTCTCTCTCTTTCTCTCTCTTCACATCAAATATGGTAAATGAGTTGCATCAATCGGCAGATGCTCTCATTTTCATTACTCTCAACATCTATCAAAATCCATATATATATATGGCTATGTACGTACGTATAATATTTAAACAGATTTTGATCAAAGACTAAGTAATACCCACATCTCTATATTTTATTTAACTAATCGTTTTAAGTAACTATATAATCTAATTTGCATTCTAAGGTCCCACATTGATTTTTTATTCAATATATACTTAGATTTTTAATTACTTTTTTCCCCTTTAACCCTTTTTTTTTCTTAAGCATTGATGTACAAATGATATAAGCGCCATTTTTCATCCTAATAAAAAGATAAATACGCTTTTTCAATTGTTGTCTTTAATTTAATTTTACTAATTTTTTTTTTTTTCTAAAATATGTAAAATTTACATCTCTTCTACTTTCTATTTTTTGAATTATATTGATTCTACGGATCGACCCATAAAAGGTGAATTACGTATCATGCATTTTTTTTTTTTTACGTATCATGCATATATATCGCGTAATTAAATTACAAGGTAAATTAATTGGTGGAATTGATCATCAATCAAGCACAGTATAGCTGATTAAGTACGTATAAAATAGGAGATCCTAGTAAGTTGTTAAATCTTATTCCATCGAAGACTGGAATCGATACTAATGATATTGAAAGTCCTGATCATGTCGGTTTTACCGACGAAAAAAAAGGCGTAAATATAAGTTGGTGAATGAGGTATCCATGTCAAAGGTTGAGGCGCTAAACGAATTCGAAGTGTTAACCCTAAAAACAAAAAACGGATTTAAAGGTTTACGGAATGAATTAGTTACAGTTTTATACAAGGAGAGGACCCATCCTTATACATGGATACCTCACCTAAGAGAGATCTTGTGGGTCACCCCGAATGGGGTGACACAAACCATTGAACCTATTCTCATTTTTTTTTCCACCTAGACTGTTTGTTTTTTCTATTAATTATCAAATTTTCTTGTTATTACGCAACAGGTATATAAATATTAAAGGGCATGATATTTCCAGGACAATTTTATTAAAACAAGGGAATTATGGGGGTATTGATTGCCTAATGTGTAGTAAAATGAAATTTCTTTTTTTTTTTGATCGAAATAGTAGAATGAAATTTCCGAACTTGATAATATAAAAATATGCGTCTGGCAATTAGAAAAAAATAATAATGATTTTTAGACCGACTATTTTATAAAATATATGCCGTATGCTTATGTGGCAAGGTGGGACTCACCACTTTTTCTCTCATAAAAGTATTATGAGAGGGTTTCCAACTGATGTGGCGGCAATGGGATTGACCATACCATCTATGCTATCAGTCCAAACAGTAGTACTCTAAAAAAATGCGACTAATAAGATATTCTTTTAGAGCACGGCTAGTGAAGACTATTATCCACCAAAGCCATTGTAATTCCAAGGCCAATGGAGACCCTTAAGCATCAGAACCTAAAGTTTATGCACTAGATTGAGGGTAGGTTAAGGGGTTAAGGGTATCCGCAGAAATCTTACAAGGCGCAGAAGTTATCCGCGAGAAGGAGACCTCGCGGAACTGATCCGCGATAAATATCCTTAAAAAATTCTAAAAAAATGGTGAAATAAATACAAAATCCTAAAAAAAAGGGAAACAATGGGAATTGTGGAAATGTTATGCCATAACTTTTTAAAAATTTCTAAAAAAATAGGATCGTGAAAATCTTACGCAAGATTTCGCCCAATCCCATTGGCTTTATGCAACATCAGAACCTCAAACCCAAACTAAATTTTGGTGGGTTTGAAGAACAACACTAGCCTTGCTCTTAAGTTTGAAAAACGCACTACAGATTCTCCAAGTGGGGTCCCAGCTTCCAAAAATAATAAATACACGTGTATGTTGTGTTTTTTCCGTAGATTGATTTGAAGCTTTACAAATTACAGTATCGCCCTATACGTGTTGTGTGGCCAATGAATTTTTTTTCCATTGAAAGCTATAATTATTGTAATTTTATCTTATTTGAGAGTAAATACTTTTAGGCCCATAAATTGATAAAAGGAATATTCTCAGTAGGATTTGCATTGTGGGCCATGTTAGATAATTAACCATATTGATGGCATAGAACGAAAGGCCAAGAGGGTAAGCTTCTCAGCCGGCTGACCTACTAATCTAGTGTTTATTTTTGCTTAACTGGATCTGACTTAGTTTGAATCTAATTCGTCTGAATTGTTCATCCTCTTTATTTTAAATTCAGCTCAATTTTTAGCTTAATACTTTTAGTTTTGAGTCAGATTTGTTTTTTAAAAGGAGTTAGATTTCAATTCAGCCATTTTCTATGTAGACCCTCAAAAGTAGTGGTGCAATATCAAGTTAATAAGTTATGGATTTACTATTTAACTAATAAAATTAGCACAAAAGATTATAAAGAAAATAAGAATTCAAGAACTTAACTACTAAATTGTCTAGCAACTCTTTGCTATCTGATTTATATTTTAATTAGTTACTAGTAGGAGATATGGAAGAGGCACCCCAAGTAGGGAGAGATTAAAGTTGACTTTATAAGAGAAAAGTAAGGTAAATATTTACCAATTAGGCTGGGGCACATAGAAAATTTGGAAAGAGAGCTAAACTAATTTTCATATTTTGGGTGGGGCACAAATGTCATGTGGCTCCGCCCATGTACGTAAATGACAAACAAATTACGGGTTCTTGTTGGAGTCTCTTCCATTAAATTTTATTCAACAACGTACTATCGCCAAATACCAAATATTACTAAAAACTTATCGGAGATATATATATATATTCAATCAAAATTCAAACAAAATTAATTGTTACAAACAAATTCCGGATTCTTGTTCTAATTAAACTGTAAATAATTTTACAATTAAACTTGAGAAAACGATTAAATAGGCTACAATTTGATCCCATCTATTTTTATTTTGTCTAAAACCTCTTTTGTTGACTTTTTTTACTGTTTAGTCTTTTTATTATTATTTATTGATATTTTAATCTTTTCTTGTAACTTGTGTGCGTCTTTTGATTTTTCTTATTATCAATTTTGCCCTTCTTTCCTTATTTAAAAACTTTTCTCCCCCCTCATCAATTATTTTGCGCTGGAAACTCTAAATATCGTTTGCAAAAATCAATTTACAAACGTACTTTAATTATATCGTTTGCAAAAATTAATTTGCAAATGTACTGTAACTGAAATTTTACTGATTCTAGCTCCAACATTCTTTCCTTCATATAATTCTATTTTTGCATGTGTATTTTACTTTCATTGTGCACCTGTAGTTTTTGTAATTGGATTTCTTCTTCTTTTCTCATTTTATCTTCTTTTTTCTTCGTTGCTAGTATTTTTTTTTCTAATGTCGGCTAACACATTTGATATTTTCTTTGCTTCTTTGTTACTTCTTAGTTTTCTTTAATTATGTTTTGCATACATATAAATGTTTATTTATGTTCATAGTAGTCAAAAATGAATTTTTTCAAAGTTCAAAACCTTTTTTATTGTCTTTTTACTGTAGCGGATGTACTTTATATTATTAGCGTGCGATTTATTAACCGTGAGGGTATTTTAGTCTCTTAAAAAATGTGCGTGTGATTTCGGTAGTTTTTAGACTAAAGTAAAATAAGTTTTATTGCTGGGATTGAACGGTCTTAATCCCTATCAAATGGGACTAAACCCTCGTTCCTCCATTAAACTTTCATTAAATTTTATTTAACAGTTATAGCAGACTATTAAAAACTAAATTTATAGGAGTTTAATTATATATATGTTGAATCAAAATTCAAACACATTAAATTGTAAATGACAAACAAAATATGGGTTCTTTTTGAAGTTATTGTTTCTTATTGAGGAGTCTTTATCTATATTACAAGCCAATTTACAATGAGAAATTCAAACATCTATATTTTTCTGATAACTAAAACCTCAAAATGTCATTGGGACATTTCATCACACAGGTAGGTGGCATTTCTGAAAAAGTCATACAAGATAAGAAAAAAAAAATCACTTCTTCTTTTATTAAATTGAAGATAAAAATCAAAACAAGATATATTAAAGAGAGACATCGAGTTGAAAGATGGAATGAGCGGAGGGAATGGAGAGAGAAAGTAGAGATATATAGGATGATGATCCACTAGAGATCGATCTCCAATTGCAAAAAATTGAAAGAGATCGATATTGAATGGAGAGAAAAAAAAGACCATCGGATATGGAATTCAGGTTTAGGGTTTAGGGTATCGGTTTAGGGTAACTTGAAACCTTATTATTCCGTAAGGATAAACTTATCTATTTACTTGGCCATTTTTTGGCAATTTGTTTTGAGTTTTGAAGTATTAAGACAAGGGAAATATTTTTCTCAAAACAGTTGTAGATTGATTTAAAAAAATTACAAATGGCCAGTTTTGGATCCCCTACAAAGAGCTAGTATGCTAATGGTCTCATAACTCATTGGTCCCGGTCCCACCGAGTTGAGTTCCCGTGGCTACTATTTGATCGTTCTCGAATGAATGATTGGTTAATTAAATTTTTTTTTCTTTATATCCAAGGTGTCTAGACCACTACATAGAACAAAACAATTAATTATATGTCCCTTGCTAGTAAAATACTGGTCAGAATGCAGACCTAATTAATTATGTGTCCATGATTGCTTGCTTTAGACCTAAGTAGCTTACGTATAAACAGAGAGAGAATAATTTTGTCCATGGAGCGTATATACCCTTTCCTGCATGCATTTTTTCTTTCATTGTATTGGGTTTGGGGAGGTCTAGGTCCTTGTCCCCCTCCCGCCAGGATCCTTTTTTATGATTACTAAATTCTAACTCGCTCCGCCGAGGTTCCAAAAAAAAAAAAAGTATTGTTCACACTACAGAAACCCCTCAAACAGTAAATTGCTACCTTTTCCTAGATTCATTTGCCTCTCAGAAAAAAATAAAATAAAAGAAAATAAAATAAAATAAAATAAACAAGCTAAGTCAACCTTGGATCAAGTCCAGATCGTCCGATCCAAGCAAGTCGACTCAATATGGGACGGGACAATCTGGACTCGGATGCCGATCCTACAAATCATGCTTATGAACTCTGGTCAGTAGAAACACAAGCTCTCTAGTCTCTACACGTGCATTATACCTATTTCTTGCTTTGGCTTTGTACCAAAGAAATGCATTATCATGGTAACCTTTTGTCTATTAACACTACTTTTACTCTTACACGTTATTTACACTGGTATTTGATCTCACATGGAGATGATCAAAGGAACAAAATTAATCGACATCAAGAAGATCATTGTCACAAAAGGTAGTCCTTGGATCATCTCTACTCAGACCCCAAGCAAGTGTAAAAAAAAGTGTAAGAATATAGATAGAATTGGAATATATAAAAAATTTAAGCATGTGTTTGGTCAGATAGAATGTAGCAATAGTAAAGTTCATTGTTAGCAATTTGGCATACGGCTAAAATTCGGGACGGCAAAATTACGAGTATTATTCGGTTAATAAGAATTGTGATACGTCCCAACATTCGGTCAATCATTCGTCTTATGGAAAATATTCGATTTAGAGTTAATTCGTGTTTAATATTTTTCACATGTAGAAATTCGGCAGTAAAAATTTGACAATATACCAAGTCTTCTAGATGCTTCATGGAGTTCCGACTGTGTCGATGAAGAGAGAAATTGAGAGAATTAGGGTCCTTATAGACAAAGAGAGAAAATAAAGAAGGGTCCTTAAGCAATTAGCANAAGAATATATATGAAGTTTTATATATGTAAGTTCGATGGAGAGTCGTTTTAGGGTTAGATGGAGAGTTTAGACCAAATGATAACAGAGGGGGGGCCTGCATGGGCCAGATTGGGGTCCCTTGAAATATCCCATCATCTATTCGGTACATATGTCTGCTAGCACCTCTTTAATTAATTAATTAATTAATATTTTAATTAAGCATTACTCTTCTTCTTCGATCCAAATATAACAACATATTTATAATTTCCATAACAACACAAAAAACTGAACAAATTATTATTAAGAAGTTAGATTGATCAGCAAATTAAATGGGTCATCATTCATGCTGCAACCAACAGAAGGTTAAGAGAGGTCTTTGGTCTCCCGAGGAAGACGAGAAGCTCATTCGTTACATTACCACTCATGGCTATGGTTGCTGGAGTGAAGTCCCTGATAAAGCAGGTCTCTCTCTCTCTCTCTCTCTCTCTCTCTCTCTCTCTCTCTCTCTCTCTCTCTCTCTCTCTCTCTCTCTCTCTAGATCACTCATTATGTTTGGTTATATATATTTATAATTTGGTTTAAATTGGCACGCCGGGGTGCATGATCAGCAGGGCTTCAAAGATGTGGGAAAAGTTGCCGTTTGAGATGGATAAACTATTTGAGGCCGGACATCAGAAGAGGAAGGTTTACTCTTGAGGAGGAGAAGTTGATTATCAGTCTTCATGCTGTTGTTGGCAACAGGTTTTTCTTCTACCTAGCAGCTAAACCTAATATTAACTTTATACCTCTCATCCTACCTCATCACTACACTGCACTACACTACACTACTCACATTTTTCTTTTCTTTCAATTCTTTCTTAATTTCTTACTTATTAAAAAATAAATACATGTGAGGATTGACTTAATCATCGATTTTTTTTTTTGTCGTGGCGGCTTATTAGTTACGTGCCCTCTTAGCAACCCCTAATTCGATATATGGCGGGACATTAGAATTATAAAATGCATGAACTGGGTTAGGAAAAATGATATGCTGAGCCTGAGCTTATATATAATTACAACTCAACGTCAGCTGATGTCGTGCATATATATTAATTGTTGGATTTAATTAAGTGTACAAATTCACCCTAATAATCCCTTTTTTGTTAAAAAAGATAAGGAAATTTAAGAGAATTGACAAAGAATTTTCTAAAGAGATGGTTAATTTAAGTCGTTTAGGAAGTAAAATTAAACTAGAATATTAGAGTACTATTTTGTCCACCTATTTTTCAAGGCAGTGTACGTTATTTTTCTTATATATATATATATATGAACATTAAAAATTGCAAAGTTAAAAAAAAAAAATTGAAATTAGAATACGCTCTCCATTATGACCAATTTGTAAGTAATTTAAATAAAGCTTGACTAAAATAATTTTTAAATTAAGGTTAATATATTTAAAAAACACGTTTTAGAGTTGGGTTTAATGAGCGATGCTATATTGCTATTCAGCCCAACGTACTGATCTGGCAGTAACTCAACAAGCGTTTTCAAGTAGTCTGGTGGATTTAATAGCGTTTTCCTTCTTAAGAACCCGCCCATAGAACTCACATTGCCTATTGATCCTAAGAAAAAAAAAATGCTTATATTTATTAGTACCCTATAATATAGATCGATATTGCTTTTTTGTGTTCAAAATTAATTTGAAGGACCACTAGTTTTTAATTTTAAACAAGGAAGGATATCCATTATTATGCACAGAGGTTGCTATTAGAAAGCACGAACACTACTCTAAAAGAAGAATGTCTATGTCGCCATGTCTCCGTGCATAGTACTTCATAATGTTTTTAGTTGAAAAATTAAAAAATAACATTAAAAAAATAGCATCTATAATTTGTTTGTATCCATATTTAGTCGTTATGTCTATACTTCCTAGAGGTTAGACTGCTAGCAACAGAGTCAACAGACTCATTTGGGCAGTCGTTAGATTCTTAATTTGTATTGCCAAGTAGTACAATATTATTAGCATATATATAGTTTATGAGGGAGGCTATTACACCCCCTCTTAGAACACCTCTTTATAACGCCCCCTCCTGTGGGGTCTACATACGATGTATTCCGGGGCTGAATTTTTTAGAAGATGCTCTTCTCACCATGTATATCATCATATTAAAAAATCACTTCGTTCTAAAATTTCTAACCCCTTCAAATTAACCTTTAAAAATTAGTAACTATTTGGTAACTATTTGACCCCTCAAATACTTACTAATTTTTAAGAAGTACTTTGAAGGGATTAAAAGTTTTAGAACGAGTTAATTTTTGAATATGATGATATACATAATGAGAAGAACATCCTCTGAAAAAATTAACTCCTGGATGCATCATATGTGAGCCCCACATGAGATGGCGTTATAAAGAGGCGTTCTAAGAGGGGTGCAATAACCTCCCTCATAGTTTATTTGTTTGCCCACTCTTTTTGGGACACATGTATGTACCAAAGGAGTAGAGCTAACAATCGACCACGACAGCGACAATGATGGACTTTGACAACCACTCGTGGCGGCCTGCTTGCGAAACTGATCATGATGATTCGTGAAACACAATATTCAATTTATTAATTTAATTTAATTTAATATTGGGTCGATATTGATGCGCCCTGTTAATTTGCAGCCCATGATTTAAATTATTTTCCAAATTCATCTGATGGCCGCCTTCCTTATCGATCATCGGTATAATTTAGTTGCAAAGCGAAAAGGACGAACGGCTCTCAAGCCCTTAGCCACCACCAACCAACCAACCAACTAACCATACGTTGGTCGTAGCCCGTCGTGGTAGGGCAGTATGAAATTTGATGATTAGATGTTTTCCGAATTCCCCTATTTCAATAACTCTAAATTAATTAGACACGGCAAATGCTTTCCTGCTAAAAATATTAATTTGTCACAAGCATGTGGTCGATCTATTTATGATTGCCAGTATAGTATAATAGTAGACAAGCTAAGGATAATTAAGTACTTGCCAGCATGTCAACTTATAGTTAAAAGGGTAGTGTTGAGGAGCAGACGACAAGATAGGAGCATCCTGAGTCATTAGATAATCTAGCTAGCCACATACATGGCCCCACATGTAGGTGTACATGGAGTTTAAGAATAAGGTATGCATGGAATATGTTTATTATATGGGTGAAAATATCAAGTCTCATAGAATATTTCTACCATATAAATCATCTTCTAGTCTGTTTAGACAAGGGATTTTAGGGAGAGATTTTGTGGGGACCAGGGATTTTGAAGAAAAATATAACATGATTTTTCCACCAAATCTCTAGTCCCCACAAAATCTCTCCCCCAAATCCCTTGTCCAAACAGACTATTCATAGAAATCAGCCCCTGCTTCATCACCATATCGACATCATAGATGAGTGTAAGCAGAGTCTAGCTAATAAAAGCAAGTGGGGTGTAGGAATTTTTATTTATTTTTCCTCTTGGTTATTCTGATCAGGGTGATCTAGCTAATTAATTAAAAATCTCTTTCACTCATTAATCATTAATCTTGATAATTTTTTGACATACTAAATTATGGTGGTGATAATTGAATGTAGGTGGGCTCACATAGCAAGTCATTTGCCTGGGAGAACAGATAATGAGATAAAGAACTATTGGAATTCATGGATTAAAAAGAAGATCCGAAAACCTTCTTCTATGCTGCCTTCATCATCAACAACAACAACAACCACAACATTCCAACCCAATAATAATGTTGATCTTGTTCAATCAGTTAATTATGGTTCATCAAATAATCAACTAAATACAATAATGAATCATCATCAACAAGATTATTCAACAACAAAGTCACTAGTTCAAGGAACCATATCCATGTTTTTATCTTCTCCAGAAACTTGCAGTACCCATTTCATGTTCGACACCAGTAGCACTGCAGTACTTGATTTTCACGACGTCGCCATGGACCTGAATTGTTCGAACTCATCGCCATGGGTTTTAAACCAACAAGAAGTTCATTGCCTTCCTACTCCTCCACCTGCTTCTCATCCTCCAGTGTTTACAGGTGGATTAATGGATTCAAATTATCTACCTCCATTGTTGGAGAATATAGAAAATATGGTACCCATGGAGGATGTGCAATCATGTAGAGTGGATATTAATGATGGTGATATGAGTACTATAGAGAGCTTACAGAGACAAGAATTGAGTGATTGGGTGGAGTCTCAACAATTGCCAGGATTTCTAGTTTGGGAGAGTGTTGAAGCACAACTAAGTGGGGAAGGAGTTGCACCTGCAACCTCATCAAATATGGGAGCTATGCTATCTTCTAATAACTCTTCATCTTTGTAGTGAAGATGGTGAAAACTCTCTCTCTCTCTCTCTCTCTCTCTCTCTCTCTCTCTCTCATGGGTGGAAGTTATATTTAAGAAGAGTGAATAGTCTTTTTTTTTCTTTTACCAAACCAAAGAGAAAATTTAAACTGATTATTGATCGATGATGATGAGATACCTTACTACATCCTTCATTGTGATGTCAAGTTGTGTTTGATGAACTATGTATCCGGTTTCACATTCTCATTTTTCATCCATTTTGATTAACAAGGATCTAAGAATCCTGCTTGTATTTGATTTAAGTATTGTAGATTACTTAATTGAAATAATGTTATAAATGAGACCTTTGCATTGCACAGGAGTGGACCCCTCAGACCTCAATCACTACTATATATGTATGAGAGGGCTTATTGCGCCCTATCAAAGCCCTCACATTTTGTGAGGCCCACATGG
The DNA here is from genome assembly GCA_002174775.1 of Macleaya cordata. NCBI lineage: Eukaryota > Viridiplantae > Streptophyta > Magnoliopsida > Ranunculales > Papaveraceae > Macleaya > Macleaya cordata. The sequence goes on along the minus strand of MVGT01004349.1, from coordinate 278,599 downwards.
AGATAGTCTAGGGACTAATTTTTAGAGATCATGTTCTCCTTACTATATATATCATCATATCCAATAATCAATTATTTTTAAAACTTCTAACCTCATCAAAAGTATATTAAAAATTAGCCATATAACTATTTTATAAAATCTGCCAAATTTCTAAAGGGCTGATTTGAGGTGGTTCGAAGTTTTAGAACGGGATGATTTCTGGATATGATGATATGCGTAGTGAGGAGAACATCCTCTCGAAAAATTAGGCTATATATGGATCATCTCCAGTTGGGCCCGACAAAATATTGGGGCTTC
>MVGT01004349.1:243369-278187 GCA_002174775.1 Macleaya cordata | reverse complement strand
GCTCGTCTCTCTTTCTTAATGTTGAAATAGTAGCTAAAAAATATAAAATACCTGACAACGAAAATTCGAATTTAATAGAATCTAAAAATTTTTGGTTGAGTCGTAGACTAGCTTGCTCTCTTAAAGATTCGTGGCTCCACCCTTTTTCATGCAAGTGGTTAATAGCAGCATCGCCCCTAGGATAAAACATTCCAGAATTCTTTCTTTTTGTCTGCACTATAATTTGCACAGAATATAGTCGGAAAACTATTACACTAAAACTTGCTCGGAATACTAGATAAATTTTATCAAATGAGAAGTCTTTTTTTTTGGGTGTTTTTCTCAAAGAAAACTTCACAATGTATAGGCAACAACACATTCAATAAGGGGAGGGAAAAAATTTCATTAAATCAATATGAGACCATATTTACTAGTATTAAACTCACATTTTCTAGTATTCAACAGCCAAACAATGGCTAGTTGAGCAATCAAAAAACGTGCCTAAATAATTAGGTGAACCAAATAAAGCCCAAGGCCAAAGGCCCATTCTTTATCCATCTAATATTTGTTATAAAACTTTTGGTTTCCCACCCTAGTTGGGCTTGAATTCCCAAAATTTTATCAATGGATCACAATTTAATTGTTGTAATAAAACATATTAATTTTTTTAAAAAAAATTACAATATACATTCGTAACAATCCCCCACTTCTATTTAAAAGGAAACATACTCGAGCAAGAATCTACAGAATAAGGCATAAATGAAGGTGTTTTCGATATGAACCCTCAAGTAGTATATATGCTCTAAAGTATAAGTAGATAGTGTGATAATAGTCTTGAACTTTATTTCTAGGATATTTAACGAAAGCATAACACACACAATTCTTGTAGTGTATAGTTCAAAATTCAGCACGTTGCGGACATGTGCTTCTATCCCAGTCATAACGATTGTTTATGAAGATCTTGCCCAAAGTTCCCATAGGAGGCAGCCCCACTCCTTATGTTCGTATAGGTGAGTCTGTCAAGAGTACCCCTATAGCTAGGTACTCCACTCACATAAAGTTATAGTCCACATTAAGAGTTATAATATAACTCAACCTCAACCTACTTCAAGATGTCATGCAACATATATATTATATAGGGATGCTTTTTGTATGATTCTTCTCATATCACACGATTCATTTTTCCCTTTGGACCTATTTAATGGGATTTCCACTCTGTTTCTCGTGCTAGTCCTATCATCAAAGAATTAGTCAGGTTCTCGCTAGTTCAAATATAATCCACTCTTATTGCTCCAGTAGTGAGGAATTCTCTAATGATGTTCGTGGGCGTCATTTGAATAATCATGTTCGTGAGCTAGCGATCTTGGGGTTCTTTTTGGTTTGCTCATGTCCGGAAGGCTAAAAAAAAATTTATTATTAATTGGCTCCCTCCTATCTTTGATTGGTGGAAGGTTAATATAGATGGATGCTCGCTAGGAAACCTAGTATGGCTGGTTTAGAATTCTAGAAGTTTTGTTACTGGTTGTTTCTCATTAAATTTAGGCATCCAGGCATCAGTTTTTGTTGAATTCACGGGAGCAATTATAACTTCTAGAATTGGTCATTTCTCTTGGTTGACGGAAAATTTGGTTAGAAAGTGACTCCTTGTACTTTATGGTTTTGGAGGATCCTTTTCAGTTCCTTAGCGGCTTTGGGTTCGTTGGGATAATTGCTTGATGTTGATTGGTTATGCTAATAGGGTTTTTCATATGTTTCGTAAAGGTAATTGCTATGTAGATCCCCTAGCTTCTTTTGTAGACTTTATTATTCTACTAAGAGCATAGATGAAAGATACTTTGTTACCTGTATAGTACTGCAATCCAATGAACCTGAAACATCGAATGGTTGAGGCGCAAACTAAGTCGTTTTCTTTTAGACATTTCATACCTCTACAGTCGATTAAGACAGGTGCCGAAGATAACATTAGTGATGCCCCTGGGATATAACAGCCTTAAGTAACCATATCTCTCTGTTTCTGCACTAGCAGAGACACATACACTTGCACTGCCCAATAATTCAAAAAATAATGAGGGAAGAAGAAGATAGAGGTTAGTTTATTTTTGTGTTCTTTAGTACAATCGAACTTCCCTTATATGGACAAAAATATAAACGTTGAGGCATAACGTTCACAATTTGAGTATTAAGGCTAACGACTATAAAATGGACATAAGTGTAGTTATTTCTTTGAATTATTTTAAAATAAAATTTGAGTAAAAAGAATAAGATGACCACACTACACCAACCCAACTCGAACTGGGATGCCCTAAGGGCTAAATCCTTATAGCCCAACTAAAAGCTATATAACCACAAGGAGAGTTTAACTCTCTTCCTATGTGGGACTAAAGTAAAGCGTACAATTATTTAAAACAAAGCAAAACCCAAGAGAGGTCAAGGGTTCAAAACCCATTGCAAACAAATAATAAAAACTTTAAATAATTTATTAAAATACGAAAATCCCCCACTATTGAATAAATTATCAAGAAAATTAAATAAAATGGGCAAGCAAGCCAGTATTAAGCTGAAATAGAAGTGTCATTCAACTTGAACTTTTACGTACTGTAAATACATTTAGAGTATAAGAGTTATAGTGGCAATGTATTGAACTAGGACTCTTGACTATACAATGTGTACATATGAACCATAGCTTCCTTTGTGCCCAACCTTTCTTCTACATCAGATTCCTTACGCTCCTCGCCACATAACTTCTTTAACACTTCTCCTTACCAAGTCAGTCACCTTAATAAATGTTCCTTAGCTGAGATCTACTCGTTCTTTACTTTCAAACTGTAACCTTTCCCTTATGACTTAATTACCTACCTTACCCTTCTTTCTTTATATGATAACATCTCTACTTATCTTCTCCTCCAGATAATTTATCTTTCTTTTTGGATGAATCATCTTTCTCCTAGATGAATCATCTCGTACCTAGATGAACCGTCTTGTTAGGAAATACCTTCACATTTTGCATACAAAATTCTTTCAAAAGTACTTGCTACTAGACTATCGAAGGTGTTGATCTTTCTTATTTCACCGATTCAAGGTACTTTTGTGACAGGTAGACAGATATTGGACAAGGTATTGGTGGCCAATGAATGTTTAGATTCACGTTTGAAGTCAAAAAATCCGAATTTAGCTCTTAAAATAGACATAAAAGGCTTATGATAGAGTAAGATGGGATTTTTTGTTTAATATTCTGGTCTTGATGGGTTTTGGTTACAAATGACGGGTATGGATGATGAATTGCTATTCCACAACTTTGTTTCTATTTTGGTGAATGGAAAACCTTCAAAATAATTTTTGAGCTCTCGTGGTTTACGGCAAGGGGATCCGTTATCCCCGTTACTCTTCCTTTTGGTGGCAGAAGTAAGTAATCTCATGAAGAGGGCTAAAACTCTGCAGCTGATTAAAGGGTTTCAACTTAAAGAGGAAGCGACACAAGTGTCGCAATTGCAATTTGCGGACTATACATTCTTTCTACTGGAAGCATCAAAAGAACAAGTCAAGACTATTAAAGATATCTTGTTGTGGTTTAAAGCAGCTTCAAGTTTAAGAGTGAACTTTGCAAAATGCTCACTCATGGCAGTAGGAGATGTTCAAAACATTGACAAACTGGTTTCATATTTCGGCTGCGCAGTTGGTAGTTTCCGAATGATATATTTCAGGTTACTGTTAGGGGCCAACTATATATCAAAATCTCTTTGGGATCATGTCATAGAGAGGGTCAATGAAAGATACTCCAATTAAAAAAGCAAGCTACTATCGAGAGGGGGAAAGTTAATTTTAGTTTAGACAACCTTAGTTACGATCTCTTACTACTTCTTAGCTTTGTTATCGATGCCAACGTTAGTTTAAAAGGTGATAGAAACAAAGATTCAAAACTTTTTGTAGAACGATTCAAAAGAGAAGAAGAGGATTCATTGGGTAGCTTGGGACAAGATTTGTCAACCTAAGGAATTTAAAGGCCTTGGAGTGAAAAATATTTGTCTAATGAATAAAGCTCTCCTATCTAAATGTCTATGGAGATTCGAGATAGAAAGTTCTAGTCTATGGAGGGTTGTGATTTGTGAAAAATATGGGGAGTGTAATGGAAGCTGGGAAGTTATCCACCTAAAAGTAGCATATAGCACATGGGTGTGGAGAGGTATCACAAACCTTCTTATGGAGTTTCGTCTGATCTGTAGGCTAGAGATGGGTAGTGGCAGCAGTTTAAAATTTTGACTTGATGAGTGGTGTACTCAGCAACCTCTTAAGGATTTGTTTCCAATCCTATTTTTAATCTTGTCAAACTAAGAGGCGTCAGTGGTTGATTTCTGGTTGGTTGATGGGCAGATTCCAGGGTGGGATATACAATTTTGGAGACTTATTAATGATTGGGAGGTGGACTCAGTTAGTGATCTCTTTTGTATAATACATGGTGCACCGGTGAATCCAAATAGACAATACTAGATAGTATGGCTTCCAGATCCAAAACAGGGGAAATTCTCTGTTTCCTCTTGCTATAACTCATAGGTTCCATCTTCTTCTATCGATTTCCCCACGGCTAGTGTCTCGAGGAGTATCCCACCCTCGAAGGTCACCTTTCGCGAAATGGGCAGCTTGCCTATAAAAGTTACTGATGATTGATAGTTTTAAATGCCGCAGAAGACATTATGCAAATAAATGTGAGATGTGTAGGTTAGAGAAGGAAACTGCTGACCACCTTTTATTCCACTACAAGATGGCTTGGTCAGTTTGGGCTTTTATGACGGATTCTTTCAACGTTCAGCAAACAAAAGGGAAGAAATTATGGTTGGCAATTCCACATGTGGTGATCTGGACCTTGTGGAAGATAAGAAACAATGAAATTTTTAAAGAGGAAGAGATGGTTTTCGAGAAGATTATTCTGTTATTGAAAGGCTTTATTTTCTTTTGGAGCTGTGGCTTAGATTGGGCAAAACATTATAGATTTTAAGGAGTTTGTCTTCAAATGGGAAGCTTTGTTAGAATCTTTGCAATATTTTATTTTGTCCTTTTGATGTTACTTTGTAACTTTTCTTCTCATTTAATGAATTCTTTGCATCTTTTCAAACAAAAAAAATCTCGACTATAATTAACAGGAACAAATTTGCAAACTAATTCGTGTTTCATCTTCGATCAAGTAGTAATAGGTCAGCATCCAGAAATACCCCTTTGTTGTTGAAGTTCATCCCACTATACAGATGCATAACCATTTAATTTAGTGGCAACGAGTTTCACCTTCTTGGGTCATCAATATTTCTATAGGCAAGTACTCGTTCCACTTTGTTCATCCAATCAATAAATTTATCTGGATTAAAACGACCATCAAATTCATCAAACAATATAATCAAGATTACATCCATTGGGTGCATCTGGATTGTAGTGCCCTCTTTAATTAGGAGGTCACAAATTATTCGGTCGCTCTGGTGAAGAATCAGATGTAGAATCGTAAACATATCTTTATAAGTATAACACCCGAGACTTTTCTTTTCTAAGTTGGAATGGACCCAAGGTAAGCCTAAACCCACGGGTTGAAGCAGGCCTTGTTAGTGGGCTAATTGTAGTAAACCCATTGGTTGACTTTATGGGGTAGAATTAGCGAGTCCTTGCCTACGTACTTATTTGCATGCATGCATAAATGAAATTGGTGCTTAGTCTTTTTATTTAAAGAAAAGATGTGGATGTGGCACATATGATGTGTGAGGACGTGGACCCCACACTTGGATGATCATGTTAATATGTGAGGAAGGTGAGAAAAATCCTTCTCATGTAAATATTGTCACTAATATTATCAGGGTTCTATGCATAGTATATAAAAAAATATATACAATAATAAAAAAAATTAGCTCGTGTGGACCCCATAAGCCTTAGCTAATATTTTATATTCTACATAAAATGTTTGTTCCATTTAATAAACATGTTAATGCTAATGGATGTTGTTTAAGGACTTATTAAATGGTTTTGTTGGTTCATTCTCTTGTATATTTCGATGTGAATATGATAATTAATATGTTCAGATCTCATCATGATTATATTTTGATTCATGATGCATGTTTTTTAGTATTTGCAAATGCATACAAATATATGATGCGTAATAAGTATGGAAAGAAAAGCATATGCATGAAAACTAATGAATCTAAAAAATGATTCGTGCCTTATGGCATTACCCATGATGGGTCCCCGCGGAAGACGATCTCGTGATTGTGGGTGGCTCCCGTAATAGCCGTAAAACTAAAAACGTTAAAGAACATACATGCTGTAAAAAAGATGATGCTTTCTAATGATTTACTATTGCTTTACATGGTAACGTTACTGTTCATGCATTATTGTTGTTTACTTATTATTAGCATGGTGTATGCTGTGTATATGCATATAAATGATAAAATTTGATATATTATGTAGGTATTATAATTGCCATGACATGTGATATGTGTATATGAAGGTTTGAGGTGATTTGTTATAGTTTCTTGATATTTCAAGACTAAAAATGTAGTTTTCACTTGTTACATAAAAGCGTGGCAGATTGTCTAAATGGGTGTTATAAGCCGTAAGTGATCAATAGTCTTATGTTTACTCATTGGCTATGTATGGTGGAGTTATTGTACCATGACTTGAGGAATTAAAGGTCATATTGGACCTATGATTAATATGTGTAAGTTATCATTTCATACATCCAAGTGTCGTAGGCAAGGCAAGTGGAAAGGTTTTCCCTGGGTATCCAAGGGTTGTAGAGAATATTACGTTCTAACGTTGTATTTAAATTTTGTTGAATCTTCCTATTGAGTTTTACTCATTAACTTTTCCTACTCTCCACAGATCCGAGAGTTGGACCATCTAATAAGTCGTAGGCAACGCGGAAGTAAGAGAGATAGATGATACGACAGAGTAGGTCTTGAAATTCCAAAGTGAACTAAGCTAAATGATATCACATACGATGTGATGAATATTACTTATTTGTTATTTATGATTGTTCACCGTGAATTTTCCTTATATGCTTTAGTTACATTGATGAGGTCTTGAGGATTGAGATTTTACTTATTCATTTCTCTATTATGCATGAATACGGACTGTGTTTATTGGTATAAACATGTTTTGAAGTTTAAGAACTCAAATGATGCTTTGAAAACTTGTATGATTTCTCAAAAATCAAGTGCATAACCCTGTAAAGTTTTACCACTTAAGGGCTCACGAAACCCTAAGTACTGCGACCTCAAAACCGAACCTTAAGTATTGAAAAAGTATAGAATTCACACATTATCTGTGTTCACCATGAATTCTTTGTAAAACTATTAAGAATTTGCTTTTCCTTAAAACATAAAAGTTGTAGCCTCAGATGTCTAGTTTAAGTGTAATTTTACTTAGATGGATTTGGGTTTATATGTTAAGAGCAATGATCAAAACACAGCTGCTGATGCAAACTCTAATAGATTATGCTATTAGGCTTATACTTTTGTTTACCTACTTCTGCTCTATAATAAATTCTTATATCATTACAAAAAAGGGATTTCTTTAGAATTATGGAAGTAGCCAGTGATGCATGTATGAGGTTTTAAATTGTTTTTTACTTGGGATTAACCATAAGACTTTAGTTGACTAAGTGTTTTGTACATCAAAGTTGACCGTAAGAGAAAATGCTAAGTGTTAAAACTCTTTTTCTTTCTTTCCCTTAACGTAACAGATCTTGGGCTCGGGTGATTAGGTCGGATCACAGGTTCCGAGGGCTAGGGTATTACAATAAGGTTGTTGTGCATGTGGAGGCGTTTGTACAACCTATTAAAAAGAGGTTCTCGTTGGTTATGGATTCTGCCCGAGTATTGAAGCCTACGTAGTCTCTTTCAAAATGGTCCATGTTAAGTAGCTCAACACCCTAATTAAACCCAAATCTATATAACCCATCAAAACCATTGTCCTCCCCATTTCTTCTTCCATTTTGACAAATCAGCAGGAAGAACCAGAGGATCAAGATCTTTGGGGTCATCTTCTCCATCTGCTGAAAGTTGTCACCGGGCATGAAGAAGATTCCGACGGTGATCACAATCGACTACAAGAGGAAGTAAGTGACAATAATGTCAATCCCGCTCCCGATTATATTCTCTTTCTCTCTGTTGCAATTATTGAAGGGGTAGCAGGCCTGAAGACGCATCTCGTGGATGCCGACAATGCCTTTGATGGCCATGTCTTCTCCAATTAACTTGACTTTGTGCAAAATCAGGCCACAAGGTAGGGGGTTCAACCTTATGGATTCTTGGTTGCCGTTGGGGAGGTTGGAGATGCTCTTGGATCTCTCTCTATTTTGGGGCCTCTTAAAGGAGTTTTTCTGGCAAAGGTGTTCGTCATCGTTGCTTCAACTCAAAGCCCTCACGATAGGAATTCCATCATGGGTTCTCAAGGTCTGTCGGCAGAGATGCAGGGTTTGCGCCTTGGCTGTGTTGGTGAGGGGATTCGGTGGATCGTTGAAGGTGGATTTCGTCGAGGAGTTTAGGTAGAAGTGGCACAGTTGCTCGTCGATCTCAAAGACTCACGGTCGGAGTCAGAACACTTTTTCGATTCCTGGCGATAGTCATTTCGGCTACCCTGATTGGGAAAAGCGAGGCTCCTGAGCATGTTATTAATCTCAACGATATCTCTGCCAAGTCGATCAAGTCGGTAGTCACCGCTGCTGGCTTTCCACGATTATTCTCACTCGTCATGGTACTTGGCATGTTCCCGGCGTGGTTTTCTGGCTCGACCAAGTCGCGTCTAAATCGACTGACTCAGATCGGACTTGATCACCATCTAGCTAACTATCCGCGACCAAGCTTGACACGTTATGGACTCGGTGCGACTCGGGCATGACTCAGCGGACCCGGCCTTGACTCTCTTGTCTTGATTGGTTCGACTAGGTGAACTTTGATCTATTTATTTTTTCTTTCTTTTTATATATTTTTTTCGCTTGTCTTTAAATCAGACTTGACTCTTGTGACTCGACCTTGACTCAGTCAACTCGCCTGACTCGGTCGTTTCGACTCAGTCGACTCTAATCTATTTATTTTTCTTTCTTTTTTATATATCTTTTTGACTCGTTATTGACTTGAGCTAACTCGGTGGTGACTCGAACTCAGACTTGGTCACCATCGAGTCGCCCATCAAGTCCGAGTCGACTTAAAAGAAATTAATTCAACTCTTTTTGACTCGTTATTGACATCATGGTTCCTGAATCTTACTGGCTCTAATTACGAATTTGATGTATTCTTGATTGGTAGAAGTGAAACAATTAACAGAATACTTAAAAGAAATTAATTCAACTCTTCATTAATCCTCAAAATCAACTGATTACAATCGATGGGCTAAGCTCTTATTTAAAAACTATTCCTACTTGCAAAAAAAATTAATACTGTGGAGGTATTTTCCAACAAGATGATTCGTCAAAAAAACGAGAAGAGATTCATCTAGTAACGAGGTGACTTGTTTTAAGGTAAAGGTAGTTCATCTGGTAATAATTTATTGTTGTCCAAGAGATAGGAAAGTTTGTTATTATATAATGAAGAGTAAATAAGATAATTAATTCAAAAAAGAGAGTTAAAACTTAATAGAGGAATATAACCGAATGACCAGCTGAGAAATAGTTGTTAGTATAGCTGACGTGGCAAGAAAGAGCGTTAAAGAGAGTCACGTGACGAGGAACGTGAATGAAGTAGCGTGATGAGGAACGTCAAAGGTAATCATGAGATGATCTGACGTGGAGTTGTGTAGCGTAAGAAGTGAGCTATATTCACCTATAAATAGGACGGTGATAGAAGGCTGATGAGAATTAAGATTAAACGAGATAAGAGAACACTTTCAGCCTCAAGTTATTCTTCCATTCATCTCTGTTTATCTTTATTCATCGATGGTTCCTCAATTCTACCTCTACATCTACAATCGAGGTGAGAAGATAGGAATTCTGATCTCTCAAATACCTAATTAGAAAATAAGACTACCTAAAATAGTAAAAGAAATCTAAAAGAAATTGGAAACTAATCCTAGAGCAATCTTAACAAAAAGGAACCAAATAATATCAAATCACATCATAATCATTCTAAATAAGAACTAAATCATTGCAAAAAATCATTAACATCATTTAAATATCAATAATCAATTTTTTTCATAAGTCTTCAGTGGTATGAATAAAAATATTCTATATGCCATGATGTATCTACTATAAACATATCTAATTCCGTTTGAAAAAAAAATATGATTGTTAAGATGGGTAGGCCACCTACCTCAAACTGCTACTAGGCTCAACACCTTATCATCCAAAGCACTAGAGAGACCCAGCTCACCAGCTAGAGAAATAAAGCAATAGAAATAAATATTAGGTTCTAACACTTAAAACCAAAACACCGAAAGAAGGGAACCAATACAAATCAAGCCATTTAGGCCTTAAATTCGGGCAACCCAAGTCAGAACAAGCCAAAATCATCATAATGGATAGTTCCTAAGGTCGTAGAGGCTCAAACATCTAAAAAAGGCCCTTAAATTCTGGTTACAAACTAAAACATATCATCCTTTCAAACATTTCAAATAACATATGAGTTGAACTAGGTTTCCCCGAAAAAACTATCTAAAAGTGTAGAAATTGTAGGAACATATTAATTCAAACAATTGTATTCATTGTTTAAGTATAAGGACCTACCGTTTATGTTTGAAATTTTGTGATCAACCACTGTGATCATCGTCTAAGTGTAGAGATCTAAACTACACAAAAATCGTACTTATTGTTTAAGAAGAGAAAAAGAATTGAAAGATTCCTTGAAATCTCAGAGATGAGTGAAGAAACTTACAACCGTATGTCTTTGTTTCATCAATCAATCACTTGAAACCTCAAAGATCAGTTGCTCTTGGAACACTAAATATCCATCATTCTTCTTTATTTTACACTACTTCAAAAACTCTATACCTAACTTAGGTGACAACTGTTGGATGATGCAGAGGATGATGGTCCCACGTGTATTAGCTGTTGCGGGGATGTAAGAATATTATTGGCATTTTGAAAATATGGGACTTAAGTGGTTCACGTGAGCAACACGTGAGGGCATTTTGGTAAAAGAAAATATCATGTGTTGCGCACGCGGTCACTTAAACTCCCTTTTAACAGAAACTGTCCCTTTGGGGTATATCCCTAAGTTCAATTAAGCTGGAGGTCTATCGCAAAAACAATTATTTTTTTGGGGTATATTGCTAATTGTTATTTTTTTGGGCTAATTTAGTTTACCCCCCAGAATAATTGGCCAATCAGACTTACCCCCCTCAAAGATCAGATATTGAACTTACCCCCTCAAACTCACGGTTTCTGTGATTCTGCCGTTAGAAGGCACACATGCGTCTCGCACACTCCATTTTTTAGGGGGGTAAGTCCGATTAGCCAGTTATTCTAGGGGATAAACTAAATTATCCCAAAAAAAATGGTGCAGAGTGAAAATTAACCCTGAGAGAGAAACTAAAATAGAGAGATGGGTGATGGTATTTTGGAACCATTGTGGAAGAAAAAGGTTCATCCCCTTCTTAATTTTTTTGACATTAGCTGCTCTTCTTTACCTAAACTTCGGTGACAAGTTCAGATTTTCGATCGTATGGCTGCCTAAGATGAACTTCGTCAGTACAAATTCTACTCGTTTCGTCATCACCAGTGATGGTGGGGAGGAATCACCATTGTTTGTCGAATTTGAGCTTTTAGTGATGGAAATGGTTCAAATTCACTTCAAATCTCACCTGGTGTTGTTGAGAGGGTTTTTCAGGTTCGTCCTTGTAAATTAGAACAATTGGTTAATATTTTTATCATTTTTATGTGGTCAATTATAGTGAAGTTCTCTTAAATTTTAAAGCTTTTGTCTAGATTTAATCAATTCATTGATGTCATTGGAAAGAACCCAATACAGAGAAGGAAGAGCAGTAGATCACATTCTCTAAAAATTTATGATGAATTTGAGGATGAAGAAGATGAAGTGGTGGTGAAGGAGTAGAAGTAATTAAGAATTTTGATAAAAAAGTAATTAAGAATTTTGATTAATCAAATTTCTAAACACCAACATCCATCTCTCTATTTTGGTTTCTCTCTCAGGGTTAATTTCTACTTTGCACTATTTTTTTGGGATAATTTAGTTTACCTCCTAGAATAATTGGCTAATCGGACTTACCCCCCTCAAAAAATGGAGCGTGCGAGATGCACGTGTGCCTTCTAACGGCAAAATCAAAGAAACCGTGAGTTTGAGGGGGTTAGTTCAATATCTGATCTTTGAGGGGGTAAGTCCGATTGGCCAATTATTCTAGGAGGTAAACTAAATTAACCCTATTTTTTTTTAGGCATGCCAACAAGTTTTTGGTAGGGGCCCATAAAATCACTTCTCAAAAAAAAAAACAGATGTTTATATTTTTCCAAATCCTACCCAAGTCCATATCCATGCCCAACGCAAGCCCAAGTCCTAGCCCAAGACTGTCCTATAAATCATATGTTATTTAGGGTTTTGTGGTTCCCTACTAAACATTTTGACAGGGAGGAGACGAAGCGAGATAGAGAGATAAACGAAAGAAGCTTATCGTCGTCTCCTTCTCATCGTATCCAACCATGGTAAGCAGAATGCCCTAATTTCTTCATCGGAAAGGAGACCCTAAATTTTTGTTTAACTTTAATGTTCCATCTTTTTCTTGTTTCCTCTTCAGATCATCCCAGAGAAGAACCGCAGAGAGATCTCCAAATACCTCTTCCAAGGTTTAATCTCCCTCTCTCTTTTTTCTCTCTCTAACAATTATGAGTTATGGTTTAAGTATTTTCATTTCAGTTATTTGACATTCTGTTTATTCTGTCTCGCAATTCTTCATTGAAATCCGATCAGAGGGAGTTTGCTATGCGAAGAAAGATTACAATCTTGCAAAACATCCAGACATCGATGTCCCTAACCTACAGGTTATCAAGCTTATGCAAAGCTTCAAATCAAAGGAATACGTTCGTGAGACCTTCGCTTGGATGCACTATTATTGGTATCTCACCAACGATGGAATCGAATTTCTTCGCACTTACCTTAATCTCCCATCTGAGATTGTCCCTGCAACTTTGAAGAAATCCGTTAAGCCTGCTGGTAGGCCAATGGGTGGCCCACAAGGAGATCGCCCCCGGTAAAATTTCAATACCAAATTATTTTGATGTTGATTTTACTGGTATTTTTAGTTTAAGTTTGTGGGTTTTATGTATATGGATTGTGATGTATTAAATTTTTTGTTTGTTCTTGAAAAACTATAGTGGCCCTCCTCGTTTTGAGGGTGACAGACCCAGATTTGGTGATCGAGATGGGTACCGTGGAGGTCCTAGGGGGCCTCCCGGTGAGTTCGGTGGAGAAAAGGGTGGAGCCCCACCAGAATTCCAGCCTTCTTTTAGGGTAAATTTTACTCTCTTGACTGTTGTTTGATTTTAAGATTTTATGAGCTAAGGTGTTCCTTTTTGTACTTGGGTTTTAATGTTCTATGTTCTTAAGGAATGCTTAGATCCTGTATTTACAATGTGACTAATTTTCTGTTTAGATATATATACTTATGCTAACTGACTTAAATGTATCAAAGAAGCAAAAAAAAAGTAGCTATATGGGATTTTAGTACTTTGGTTGTTCATATGAATCTTATGATTGATTTCAATGATTTGTTTATGGACATGATTATTTTTCACAATGTTTATGTTCTTGAATGAATCGTACTTTAGCAAATAAACCAATTGTAAGACAGCCTCATGTATGTCCTGAAGTGTTTGAGCATCTAAGTGCTTCTAGAGCACCGGCCAAATTCATACTGACTACTGAGTTGCAAGAACAATTGAGCTGATAATTAGAGAGCCTGCATAAACTTCAACCTGGGTATAACACAATTTAAAGGCATTCAAACTGGAACTGTTTTACTGTCATATCATTTATATTGTTTCTACATCTTAGAACAATGGAAATACATCACATGCTCGACCAAGAAGATATGTTTTGAAAAAAATTTAAAACTTGCTTGTTAGTTCAAATTCTACCTGAATTTCTATTTTTTTAGATGGGTATGTAAGTTGGACAGTCAAACCAAATGGTAGATTTTTCTTAACTCAACTCTCCTGAATTCTCTATTGCTGATTTACAGGGAAAAATTAATTAATAATTTCCATTGCTTATTTACACTTATTCCTTTAATAAAAATATTAGATTATTAGATTGCTTTAAATAGGTTTAAGCATCATGTTGAAAGATATTATTGGTTTTACTAGATTATTTAAGTGATTTTCGCCGCATTATGGCCTTGCTCTACAGTTATCAAGGGCTGTCATATTTGTTTTAGACTTCATTTGTTCATGAGTGGGTTCTACCCTCCTATATTCACATTTTGAATTTCCTTCTATGACATCAGTATTATCTATTATAGGGCCATGTGCATCTTGTAGCTCTTGTTGTAACACCTAGATGTTGTGTTGCTCACTTAGTTGTTGATTGGGTTTAAGCATCATGTTGAAAGATATTATTGGTTTTACTAGATTATTTAAGTGATTTTCGCCGCATTATGGCCTTGCTCTCCAGTTATCAAGGGCTGTCATATTTGTTTTAGACTTCATTTGTTCATGAGTGGGTTCTACCCTCCTATATTCACATTTTGAATTTCCTTCTATGACATCAGTATTATCTATTATAGGGCCATGTGCATCTTGTAGCTCTTGTTGTAACACCTAGATGTTGTGTTGCTCACTTAGTTGTTGATTGGGCTTGTAAAAACATAGTGTTATCATAAAAAAATTGGTAGCTAGGATTCTGTTACTTTAGTATGATGTAGTAAGTTTACCATAACGAGTCAGTTTGTAGAGGCACGTGTATTATTTGTGATGGGTTTGACAATTCCTACCATCATAGAGGTCCATTGCATCTTAACTTTTTACAGTTATCGAATAGAATAACATATGCATAAAACATGTAAATGGGTCCTTCATAAAAAAAACATGTGATTGGGTAAATTTTGTGGTATCTGATAGTATAACCATACTTGCTTGGGTATTTGATTATATAAGAAATCACAAAGCTTGAAGTTCTCAAGTATTTCAAGTTGCAACTCTATCATTCAGTAGTTGTTGATGCCTGAATCCGATTCACATACTAAGCACTTGCCGACTCTTCCATATTTACTAAAACTGTTGCTTTGAAATTTGCAGGGTCAAGGTGGAAGACCTGGTTTTGGTCGTGGTGGTGGTGGTGGTTTTGGTGCAGGACCTGCTAGCTCGAACCTTCCTTGAGAGGGGGGAATGTTTGTCCTTCAGATCTCATAGTTTTGTCAGTTTAGAAGCCTTAAATCCAAGTAGAAGAACTGTGATTTGTTTCATTTTGATGTAGTTCCATCAGTTTCTTTGGCTTAAAGTAACATTTGAGTTTCTTGTGGAATTTTGAATTTTTATTACTCAGTTGTGAATTGAAGACAACCGATTAATTACTTTTTATGTATTGAGCATCTCTAATCTTCAGCTGAATCTTTTTCACCTCAATTTGACCTTGATAAGCTTGGACCCAAAAAAAAAACAACCGACCCTCTATTTTAACATGATTTGCATCTTTCACTTGAAATATTTTTTGGTTGTTTTATATTCAACCCCATTCTTAATTTGATATTAGTGTTTCCCCCCTAACCAGAGCGGGAATGAACGCGGGTTGGAGTGGCCAATAAAAAGATGTCTCTAGTACCAAATTTCTTTGGGAGTGGCCCGCGATCTCTGTGTTGCCTAGAAAGACCACTTTACAATCCAGTGCTCTGAACAAGGCTCTGATTTGAATGCTCACTCCTACTTTCAATCTTAACGCTCAGGTCTAAATCTTTGTATGGAGGAAGAAGGTCAAGGGCTTTTGAGCTAGGAAGCCTCAACCCTAACTTTAGCCCTGGGTTAATTTTTCTACCCTAGCCTTAACCTTGGTAACTCTAACTCTAATAACTTTAGTTATATTAATCTTTTTTATTGTTTTGATTTTTATTAAGAGGCTGGTTATATAGCCTTCTCATATCACCCAATAAAGATATCCTGGCCCTTGTTTGTTGTGTTTGTTGGCCCTTGTTTGTTGTGTTTGTTGTTGTGTTTTTCAACGGTGGAGGTGCTGACATTGGCGAGCCAATTAGTACCTGTTTTGAACCGGCTTACATTGCTGGCTCGGCTAAGTGAAACACTCCTCTCCATCACGAACCTGTTGAGGAGAGAAAAAATTTCCCCAAATTTTTTTTGTGCCTTGGAGATTTGAGATCTGGAGCAGATTCGAGATCTGATTCGAAGTTGGAGATTTAAAGTATTTCTGCCCTTCTTTCTCCTTCTCTCTTTATTTTCTTTTTTTCTTCTCTCTCGCCGGACATCTGAATCGAACCCACGTCTTCTTCTTCTTCTTGATTCACTGAATCAGATTTCATGGTCAGATTTTTTTTGTAGCCCTAAATCATGTTACTTTCAGCCCTAACCCACTTCTTCTAATCGGTTTCCAGACTCAGATTCCATGAAGAGATTTTTAAAGCCCTAATTTTTTTTGTGTGAGTGTTATTTAGCTTAAATACATAAAAAGTACATAAATTTTTTTCTTCGGTACACAGAAATTTTTATTTTTTGAAAAATTACAGAGATTTTTGGGGATGTATTGATGAAGAAGAACCAGTTTTTATTTTTTAAACGCCAGATGCACAGATACTTATTTTATTTTTATTTTTTGTGATTATTTATTGATACATTTGAAATTGACAATTAGGGTTAGGTATCTCTTATATTGATAATTTGAGTTTTGGGTTCTCCTCAACAGGTTCGTGATGGAGAGAGGAGGGGTATGGAACAGATAAAAGTGGAATTTTTTTCCACCTACTTTTAGCCGAACCAGCAATATAAGCCGGTTCAAAACATATATTAATTGGCTCGCCATGTGTCAGCACCTCCACCATTGCAAAAACAGCACTGCTGTTTGGCCCGACCATATTACAAAACAAATGCCAGATAGCTTATGTGGCATGTGGGTCCCACTGCCACATAAGTTGAAAACCCCTCATGACACTTTTGGGAGGGAAAAAGTGGTAGGTCCTACCCTGCCACATAAGTATCTGGCCTTTGTTTTGTAATATGGGTGGGCTAAAAAGCTTTATTGTTGCAAAAACAACAAACAAGGGTCAGGATCGAGCGGTCTTTATTGGGTGATATAGGGGGCCTATACATCCTGCCTCTTTTATCAATGGGTAAGGTTATTTAAGTCCCCTTGTATAGCCTCCCTTATATAACCCCTCGCATCCATGAGTTAATTTTTGGAGAATATGTTTTTCTTAGACCTGTCAACGGGTTAGGGTTAGGGTTGACCCTAGCCGGGTTGGCGGGTTAACGGGTTAACGGGTCAAGATTGCTCAACCCTAACCCTCACTCGTTTAATAAACGGGTCAGTTTTCCAAACCCTAACCTTAGGCGGGTTGGCCCTAACAGATTGACGGGTTAATCCTAACTAAAATCTAAAAATTTTAAAGACTATTTATTACTCATTAATTATTGTTTTAAACATAAAACTCATTAATTAAATTAAAATTTTTTATATTTATTAGTTCAAAGATTAAATTACTAACTAAAACTTAAAAATTAAAATTAAAAATTAAAAATTACTTATAAAAAACTTGAACTAAATTGTTATTTTTTTAAAAAATATATAGTTCACAGGTTGGCGGGTCACTCGCTAGTTGGGCGGGTTCACCCTACTAATCCACGGGTCAAAAAATGTCAACCCTAACCCTATCCGTTTAGTTGGCGGGTCGAGTTAGGGTCGAGTTTGGCGAGTCGGGTTAGGGTCGGGTTAGCGGGTAGGGTCACCCGTTGCCAGGTCTAATTTTTCTCACTATGTATTTTATCATATTAAAAAATCAGCATGTTCTAAAACTTCTAACCCCTCAAATTAGCCTTTAAGAAATTTACAAGTTTAAAACTTTTATTTTGACCGTTGATTTAAAACGGATAGATTAGAACATGCTGATTTCTGGTAACTATGTTCTCCTCATCATGTAGATCATTGTCTCAAAAAATCAACCCCTAGATGCATTCCAGGTGGGCTCCACAAGAGGTGGGGGGTGGGTGGTGGTGTTTAAAGGGGCTATATAACCTCATCCTTTACTCACTGAGTTTTAATTAAGAGGGAGAAGAAATAAGTTTTAATTAAGTGATAACAAATGGAATTAAAATGGAGCTATAAGGAAGACTCAATTAAGGTTTTATATAGAGAGAGAATGAATGGAGTCAATATGATTGTATCAAAATCTTAATTAATGTTTGCTTAAGTGGGTTGGCTCCCGGGTTACACAAACTAACACTATTTTTTTGCGGGTTGAAAAACTCTAACCCTAGCTCGGCCCGTGATCGAATTAGGGTCGGATTAGGGTTGATTTTGCTAGGTCTAGACTCAAGGGCCCTGTCCATTGCAAAATCAGATGTTATCAGTTGCCCTATGAAGCTTTGTAGTATGGAGTATGGATTCTGCATCTCCTTGCCTATGTATGGAACCCTTCCTAATTTGAGCTCCATGAATGCAAAAACTAAAGTATACAGTGGAACCTTTTAAACGAGCCCTTGCTGGATCCAAAACCAGCATCGAAGCACCAAAATATGAGGTGCGGTTTTCTCCAATATGTAAAGGGTGGTTTTCTCCTAGATGCAAAGGGTGCAACCTAACTAACAACGACCAATTAAAAAATATCTCGAGTTCTAGAAGGCCCCAGAGTAGGAGCATTGGAGAACCAGTGGGAGCTGAGTGTCGACGTGACCAATTAAAAATTATCTCTAGTTCTAGAATGCCCTAGAGGAGGATCGCATCGAGCACTAGAGTGTGGTTCGGAATTTAGAGCGAGGGTGCGAGATTTTAGAGTGAGAGCGTCAACACTTTATAATGGTTTTTGTTACTTGGGGTTTTTGTTTTGATTAATGTTATTAGGGCTCCCAAAATAGTGAGGGTGTTGCTATTTTTTTTTTTGGCCTAAAACCCAAATAACAACCCTTCCTCTCAGTTATGATTTTTCTTGGGGATTCCCTTTCCAAAATAACTACACAAACCCCACCACAAAAACCAACTACACCCCACAACCTCACCACCACCACATGATTGCCACAACCACTACTGCCACCTCCTCCACCACTATCACGCCACCAACATGATCTCACCATTTTGAGAAAAAATAGTCCACTGGCAATAAATCAGAACAGATTCTGCATTCAATGCTAAAATTCCAGCTTCACGAAGTGCCACCACCACCCCTCACTGCTGCCACCATCACCACCACCTCACGCCTCACAAAAAATCTCCTCCCCCTTAACTATTTTGAAAATTTTTAGGAACCCCTTAATTGAGGAGCCCCCCATCTGAGAGTGGGAGTCCCAATAACAACGGTCTTGTTTTTTTTTTTGCCACTTATTACCATTAATTAGTGAGGAGTCCATACAAAAATGCAATTTATTTTTCACCCACCACTTAACTAAAAGCAATCAGATGCAAATCTTTAAGAGTGCTAGAAAGAGAGTTCCTAAAAACGTTTGGGGGAGGGGACCAAATTCCTTAAGTTGGTTGGGGTATGGATGTAGTTTTACTAGGGGGTGGTTCTCTAAAAATAGGATGGTATATTTCCACCCTACCCAAAAAAACCAATCTAACAAAAACCCTTATACACCAATCGACTTCTTTTCTCTCATTTCTTTCTTTCAACTTTCTCTCTCTAAAAAGCTATTTAAAAAAACGATCCCAAGCTCTCGATCTCTCCTAAATCGTTGAAAACAACTGATTTCGGGAAAAGATCGCAATGCTAAGGATGAAAAACGCATCAAATGGTTTATTTTTTAAAGTTTTGTGTAAAACGGCTCATCCTCTTCAAATTTCGACCAAACCAACAAAAATTTTGTTGAAAATTCGACCAGAGTTGGTCGATCTTTTATGAAAATTTTGACCATATCCGGTCGAGTTTGTAATGAAACTTCAACTGTGTGTGGTTAAATTTTCTATAAAATTTGAACCGTATAGCTGAATTTTCTATGAAATTTGAACTACCTATGGTCGAATTTTCAATGAAATTTCAACCAAATTTGGTCGAATTTTCACTAACATTTGGTTCCTCAACCACCAGTCCGGACCCACGACCGAGATGGGGTCGAGTTCCTCTTTCGAATTGGGCTTCTCAAGAAAAACTTCAGTTGTCGCTTCATTTACATTTCATTTTACGAAGAAGTTCAACCACCTATAGTTGAAATCCATGGTCGAAATTTTACAAAAAGTTCATCCATGTGTGCTCGAAATAAGTATAAAAATGAGATTTTTTATTTGAATCAAACATGTTTAAAAGATAAAAATAAGTTGTGAAATATTTGTCTAACTTCATTTGAGTTTGATTAAGAGTCTTTCATGGGATTTGAGGAGCCCAAACCTTTACCAAATGCATTTTTGAATTTTGGGTTAAAGAGAAAAAAGTAGGTGTTAGGTTAGTTTGCACCCTCACCACCGCCTAGTAAAAAAAAAAACAAAAAATTGGATCAGTGATTTTAGACTAAAAGCCCATTTAACTTGTCCATCTCCCAACATTTTAAAGAACTCCATTACCATCACCCATCTTTAATTATGTGCCTTAAATTAAGAGTGCTCTTATTGAAGCTCCCCTTTTGGTTGGGGGCATGCTCAAAAGTTAGGCCTTAAAGCCCAAGTTTGAACCTTCCCCTCATTTAGTGTTTTTCTTAAGGAGACTCCCCTCATTAAAGACAACTAAACCTTAACAAAAAAAAAAAATCCACGCCGTCATCGTGAGTACATACCTCCACGGTTATCATCTTTAAGATTTCCAAATTGATGAACTCCACCCAATGGTAATAGAGACTCAAGTATTCGATAACAAATGAAAAAGGTTTTGTGAGTGTCAGCTCATTATTTGAACCCACAAATCAAAAATATGGAGGAGGAGGAAGTTGTCATACAAACTCCATTAATGGAGGAACAACTATAAAAAAATAACTTCGATGAGGGTATTGGGTCTTCAAATCCCGCCCAAAACTCAAAATTGACAACATTTGAGGTAATATAAGTTTCTAACCCTTTTTTTTTTTTGTAAAATGAAGTTAGAAAAAACCCAGCGCACTGAAATTCGATCAAATCATGTTGAAGACGAAGAACCTTTTCAACAGGAACCTCTCTAATTTAATCAATATTTTTGACAAGAACCTCTCGAAATTGTTACATAATGTGTTTTAGGGATATAACACAAAAATTTTAAAATTTGTTTCGCCTACCTGCTTTTCTTTGTTTGTTATTGACTTGTGCTCTTCCATATTTTCATAATTAAAAGGTAGACGAAGATCAAACCAAAGATCCACTTGAAGACACTATTTTGAAGACCATTCCGATCTAATCTCATCGATTAGAGACTTAATTTTCTCACAGTTATATTTACAAGTTGAGCTTGATATATAGTCATGTACGTGAAGAATGTTGTTCGGGAGAATTAAGAAGAAGATAAGCCTGCTTGTGATGAGGAGAGGGAACAATCAGTTAGAGGTGGGGCTTCTCGTGAGAGGGGAGCGAAGAATCGTAGGGGAAAGCAAATCCAAGAGGAAGAGCTTCTTCACGTGGAGATGAAAAATATTTTATAAACATTTTTGAACTTGTTATTTTTAAATGTAAAAGTGTTGACGGAACTTGGTTTTGAATCATAATAATGTTTTGGATTATTTTTTTTATTAATTTTAGATCAACTTGTGTAGCTGGAAATATTAGGATTAATTGAAATTAGAGATTTTGGCAAAAAACCCTACTTAACAAATATTTTATGATTTAGCCCAACAAATATTTTCTTTTAGTCTAAGGCCCGTGGGTAACTGACTGAAACCCTCTTTTACACAGAGGGTTTCAGTCAGTTATCCAGGGGGCCTTAGACTAAAAGAAAATATTTTTAGGCTAAATACTAAAATACGTTTTAAGTAGGAGTTTTTGACTAATTTTTCCATTGAAATTTTTAAATTTGATAGCAACCTGTCGATCTTATTAAACATTTTCGACAATAATCTATAGATTTTACTTAATAGTTTCAACAATTTTGTGTCATTTTTCAACAGGTTGGTTGAAAGTCAATTAAATTTTTTAAATTCGACAACAATCTATCGAATTTATTGAACGTTTTTAACAACAACATGTCAATTTTTGTTAATATTTTCAACAGGTTAATATCATTTTTTAACTGAATTGCAAATACCCAATCTTTTTTTTGGGATAAAAAAAAGATAAGGAACAAAAATCACATGTATATATATATATCAAACTAGTTACATGTGTCAATGTGGTGACACTTACATCAAAAATAACAAAACTGAGATGTATATATACTTATATGATATATCAATTACTCAACCTTTGTATTAACTAGATTAAATTGACAACAAAATAAAGAGTAAAACGGTCCTAAGGCAGATGAGACTGGATTGGGACGGTCCTTCAAAATAGTGTCTTAAAGTAGATCTTTAGTTTGATCTTCATTTACCTTTTGATTCTGAAAATATGGAAGAGCACAAGTCAATAACAAACGAAGAAAAGCGGGTAGGCAAAATAAATTTTAAAATTTTTGTCTTATATCCCTAAAACACATTATGTAACAATTTTGAGAGGTTCTTATAAAAACTATTGATGAAATTCGACAGTTTCCTGTCGAAAATATTGATTAAATTCGAGAGGTTCCCGTTGAAAAGATTCTTCGTCTTCAAGATGATTTGATTGAATTTCAGTGCACTGGGTTTTTTTTCGAACTCCATTTTACAAAAAAAGGGCTGTTAAAAACTTGTATTACCTCAAATGTTTTTGATTTTGAGTTTTGGGCGGGATTTGAAGACCCAATGCTCTCATCGAAGTTATTTTTTTTATGGTTGTTCCTTCATTAATGGAGTTTCTTTGACAACTTCCTCCTCCTCCAAATTATTGATTTATGTGTTCAAATAACGAGTTGACATTAAGTTTTTTGGGGATTTTAGTAGTCCAAGGTAATTGGGGAAGGTTTTGAAAGTGATCAAGAAGCAGAAAGGGAGATTAGCAGCCGAACTCTACCACTTAGACAATTATTCTAGGGTTCACAATATTATAAATATATATGTGTTACATGACAAGGGAAAAGACATAAAACCCCTTTACAGAAGATATACAATGATATACACTAACATCCCCCCTCAAATTGATTGTGGGCGAACCATCAATTTGTCAAGAAGCATAGAAAACTTGGAGGTGGATAGACCTTTGGTGAACACGTCAGCAACTTGCTTGTCAGTCGAGATATAGAGAACTTGTAGTGAGCCTCTCATAGCACACTCTCTTACAAAGTGATAATCAATGTGTATGTGCTTTGTCTTGGAGTGAAACACCGGATTAGCAGTAAGATAAGTAGCACTGATGTTGTCACAATATAACACAATGGGTAAGAGAGGTTTGATATGTAAATCAGTTAAGAGGTATGTAATCCAGATCAGTTCAGCGTTGGCATAGGCAATGGAGCGATACTCAGCTTCAATGCTCGATTTGGCCACGGTTGGTTGTTTGCGAGCACACCAGGAAATCAGATTGTTGCCAAGATAAATGCAATAACCAGTAACAGAACGTCTGGTGTCATTGCAACCAGCCCAATCAACATCACTATAAGCGGTTACCATAGTAAGATCGGAGGGAGTAATGAGAATGCCTAATTCAATTGTTCCTTTAATATAACGAAGGATCCGCTTAACGGCAACCATGTGAGAATCAAGAGGACGATGCATAAACTGACATACTTGACTGACAGCATAAGAGATATCAGGCCGTGTTAAAGTGAGATATTGAAGAGAGCCTACAATAGCCCGATAATGAGACGGATCAACAAGAGGCGTAACAGTAAATTCAGAGAGTTTGGGGCCCATTTGGGCAGGTGTGGAACAAGGCTTGGCGTCGTGAAGATCTGTTTTATGTAACAAACTAAGGGCATATTTGGTTTGATTAAGATGCAGGCCTCTAGATATCCGAGATGCTTGAATGCCAAGAAAATAATGGAGATCCCCAAGATCCTTCATGTCAAAAGCACGACTGAGGGTCTGAATGAAGCCTTGAAGTAAAGTGGTGTTGCTACCTGTTAAAAGAATATCATTGACATAGAGAAGAAGTACGATAGTACCAGCTGAAGTGTGTCAAACAAACATAGATGTATCTGCTCTACTGCAGTGAAAACCCAGTTGAAGAAGAAAGGCACTAAAACGTTGAAACCAGGCTCTGGGAGCTTGTTTAAGGCCATAGAGAGCCTTGTTTAACTTACAAACATGATTAGGCTGATTTGGATCAACAAAGCCTTGGGGCTGAGCCATGTAAACATCTTCATGTAATAGACCATGTAAAAAGGCATTGCGAACATCTAATTGCCGAATAGGCCATGATTTTGAGACAACCATGGATAAAACAGTACGAATAGTAGTGGACTTCACAACTGGACTGAAGGTATCGGCATAATCAAGACCTTCCCGTTGAGAGAACCCTCGTGCAACTAATCGAGCTTTAAACCGTTCGATAGAACCATGAGCACGTAACTTCACTCTATAAACCCACTTGTTGGAGACTATTCATTGATGGATGAGGGGGCACCAATGTCCAAGTGTTGTTTTTCAGAAGAGCCATTAAATTCAGTTTGCATTGCATCACACCATTGAGAGTCTTTATTAGCCTAGGTAAAGGACATGGGTTCAGTAGGAATAGTGGGAAGTCTTGCTAAGAAAGCAGTTGGGATGGAGTATTTGGTGGCTGTATAGAGTTTGGGTTTACGAATAACATTTTTAGATCGGGTTAGCATTGGATGAAGGATGTTATTTTGTGGTGGGGCTGGTGGAGGGGGAGGAGGAGGCAGAGGTAGGACCAGGTGAGGAGGGTCGACTTGTGGGAGTTTAATGCTGGTGGGATATGTGGCTCAGG
Organism: Macleaya cordata; assembly: GCA_002174775.1. Lineage (NCBI taxonomy): Eukaryota > Viridiplantae > Streptophyta > Magnoliopsida > Ranunculales > Papaveraceae > Macleaya > Macleaya cordata. The sequence goes on along the minus strand of MVGT01004349.1, from coordinate 253,228 downwards.
TTGAAGAGGCGCTACTTGTGGGAGTGGTGGGACTGGTTGGTGTTGAAGTTGTGAAGTAGAGGCTGGAGACAAAGGATTAGATGAGCTAGAACTAGTTGAAGATAACCTAGGAGAGGTGGTAGGGGTAGGCAGCAATGGAGGTAGGACGGATGGGGTAGGTAGTAATGGCGGTAGGGTCTGAGGGGGACGATAAAATGGCGGTGCAATACTCGGAAGTAACACTTATGCAGGCGATGGTTTTGCTGGAAAGGGAGACCTGCAAGCTAACAAGGGAAAAAGAGATTCGTCAAAGACAACATAACGTGAAATGTATACATGATATGTATGAGGATCGAGACAACGATAGCCCTTATATGTTGGATCATAACCAATGAAAACACATTGAATTGATTTGGCACGGAGCTTATATCCGGACAAGAAAATCTTTGGAAAATTCCAGCTGTTTGAAGATATTGTTGAAAAGGTGTGCCAATAAATTCTCCTCTATTATCACTTTGCAATATTTTAATGGGTAAGCCAAATTGCCTTTCAACCATGGCATGAAAATAAATAAACCATTGCATTGTATAGATTTGTGCTTCATAGGATAAATCCAAGAGAATCGACTGTAATCATCAACAAGAATTAAATACCAACGATATCCACTTTGAGTGACAACTGGGGAAGGACCCCACACATCAGAATGAATAATTTCTAAGGGCACAGTGGCACGTGAAACTGATTTATTAAATGGTCGTCTGGAGCTCTTGCTTAAAGAGCAGTCAACACATAAAGGAGACTTAATTATTTTGGAGTCCAAAGACAAATATTTATTTGAATGCAATTGAGTTAATACTCTATGAGATGGATGTCCCAATCTGTTGTGCCATACTGTTGGAGAAATTCTGGAGGTGTGAAAAACTACTTTATTCTGATTGCCTCCAGTAGGTTGTAGCTGATAAAGATCACTATTATTCGTTCCTTCGAGTAACCGCCTCCCCGTGGCCAAATCCTTTATAACAAAACCCTATGGATAAAACACAAAATAACAATTATTATCACGAGTCAGTCGCGAAACGGATAATAAATTTTTCTGAATTGCAGGAACAACAAGCACATCTTTCATAAGTAAGGATGAACTAGAAGTTTGAAGATAGCCAGTACCAGTATGAGTGATCGGTGTTGTTGCCGCATTGCCTACCATAACATGATCAATGCCTTCAAATTGAGTAGGATCATGAAGATGGGAAGAAGATGCCGCCATATGATTTGTAGCACCGGTGTCGGCGTACCAATTAGGATCAAAGCCATTATGCAGCTGCATCATAGCAAAAGCTTGTGCAAGCTGATCTTGCTGTTAGAAAGGAGCCAGTTGGTAAGGAACATGTTGTTGAAAAGGCAGCGAGAGATAAGGCAGATTGTTGCGAGAATAACAGGTAGCAGCATGATGTCTAAATCGACCACATAACTGACATGGATCAACAAATCGAGGACCTCCATAACTGTGACTACCACGACCTCGTCCACTGATAAGTGCCAAATATTACATTTTTGAATACTTTTTCTAGGCATTGTTGGGACCCTTTTATGCATAAAATTCTACATTTTGAACAAATCTTGCATTTTTCATATTTTATTACTTAAGTGTAGTTTAGGGTGCAATTAGGGTACTCTTGCAATAAAAATTGGATTTTGTTAATTTTGTAGATAATGGGACCCAAATCTAACGGTTGAAGAAAGAAGAGTGGGTTTGATTTTGCTACCACATGTGTATCACTTTTAGTGATATACCAAATCATAAAAAAATCAAGTTTCATTCACCCACCACCCTCCACGTTCTTCTCCTTTTAATTTCTTTATTTTAATTTATTTTTTCCACTACACTCAAAAGAAAAGAATTAAAAAATCAAACCCACTCATAATTTTGTCCCATGTTTCTCAAGTTTGTCTCCCACTTTTCATACCCTTTTTATTACTTTATAATTTCTAACCCATAATTTCTCTCTCATTATTGCTTGTCTCAAAGTTATTGCAGGAGGGTGCAGACCACGCGAGCCAAAAACTTGCACGCTGCACCATTTCTTATGTGAGTATAATAAGAGAGAGAGAGACAGGGAGAGAGGGAGGAGAGAGCTGGGGGAGGGGAGCTGCGTAGGAGGTTTTTTTTTTTGGCCTTGAACCAGTGATTTTCAGGGAAGAAGAGAGAGAACCAGGGAGAGAGAGAGGAAGGAGATCAGTTCACCAGCTGTATCTCATTTTCTTTGTATCTTATGTTCTTCTCTTTTGTTATTTAGATTAGAACCATGATCTCAGTTATGGGGTTCTAATTCCTAGCTTAGGCTATGATGAAGCCCTAAACTTGAGTAGTTCTAGGATTTAATTGTATGGTTCCTTGATGACCTCTAATGCATTAATTTTATTTCTCATTTAAATCAGTTGATGAATTTATTGTTCTTTCACTATTTATGTGATGCATATGTAGTAGTTTGAGTTTATATAAATCATCAATTAATTGTGTCCTGATTTAATTGCATAATACATCACTTTTGATTATTTGTGCTGTAAGAAGACAAGTAATGCTTTAGAGTTGTATTTTTTTTTACCGAGAAATAATTGTCATCTTAATTATTTGAAGAACTCAACGATCCCATCTTCGAGAAAACAGGAGATTTTCATCTCGAGTGTTACTCGTAACTATTAATCGGGAACAATTAAATTAAATCCATAGAATTATAATAGTAAGGTGGTAGATTCTTAGCCTTTGCATTTTTTTCTTATCATATTATTTTCGTAGTTTTCATTATTGCATTTTTAGTTAATTCAATCCATCTCAAATCGATCACTATCACTTTTGGGTTAGTTTAGGTGATTTTATTTTTAGATTGCCAAGCACAAGTCTCTGTGGGTTCGACCCGTACTTGCTAGATCTACTTTGGTAGACCGTGCGATTGCGGTATATTTTATTTATTGACAGAAAAACCATCAATCAAATTGGCGCCGTTGCCGGGGACTTGACGGTGTGATCTAAAAAAAAAATTTTTACTTATCCTAATTCTTAGTTGTAGGATTTATTTTCAGTTGTTTAGGATAATTAAAAAAAAATTATTTCACTATTCACGGTACTGTTCACAGTACTGTTCATTAGGTTTAGTTTTTTTTTTGTTTTGTTTTATTAAAAAAAAATCTCCTGATTTTTCGTTCCCATAATTAGTGTCTTTGATGACATCATGCTGATGTCATCAAAGACATCATTCTGAAGTCATTTAAAAAAAAAGTTTCTATTTTTTTTTTTTTTAGGGGCTAGGATTTGTTTTTCTTTGTTCCTTTTCACATTTTCTGACTTTTATTTTGTTTTTGTTTTTACAGGATTCGGGGTGGACACTCTAAGAAAAGAAAAAAAAATAGGAAAAGAATTTGAAATTTTTGTTTTATTTTCTTAGTCTTGTAATTAGGATTTTGAGGTGTAAAAATATATTCTTTTTAATTTGTTTTGATTCTGGTTTAACCAAAACACCTTTTGTAATAAATAGTAAGGAAGGAGGACAAATACAATCTTGTCTCAGCCCCTCGGGTTAGCACACTAGCACAGGAGTTACTGGCCCGAGTCGACTCAACCGATTCGTCACCCGTCTAGAACGGGAGGTAAAATATCTAACACCCACGAAACTTCTGTCAGTGGGTTACTGGACGCTTTTCTGTGGTTATATATTGAGGAACTGTCGTGGTTTGGCCGTTGTAGTAAGGGCATTAACCCTAAAACAAGATAGGAAACGGATTTCATCACCGTTTTCCTGCCCATTTAGGTTAATCTTTCCTCGTTAATCACGATCCTATCCCTTGGAATTTTAATTTAAAATTAATTTAGACATTGGCCTTAGGGTTCCAAGCTCATAGGACCTCTTGAGAAAAGAAAGAAATTTGTTGTTCACTTAGACCATTCTGATGGAAAGCTAGCGATATAAGGTAGTTCCTAAAAAGGACGCTCTGAGAAAGAGAAATGACAGCCTAAGAAAGAGGTGCCCAAAGCTTGTTCAAGCTTACCGACTTTCTTGGAACTTACCTGTATCGGGGTGCATTGAAGGAATGCCTATGTTAACAATTGAGGACTAACTTGGAACATGAGAGGAGCTGTCTAGATCATCTAGGATAAAATTTGGCTATCCCTGGGTTAAATGCAAAGTTAATTAATTGAACTGCTAGAATTTATAGGATTGTTTTGGTTGAGTCATTGTTTGTGTTTGTGCAGCATCCTAAGTTTCTTTCTTTTCATTTAGGTTTTCTTTGTTTTATTTAAAAAAAAAAAAAAGGGTCAATTTCACCAATTCTGAGGGCCTCTTGTTTATGAACAAAAGTGAGTGGGTACGTTCAAATCGTCGTCTAGTCAGAACAGAGGATTTGTGTGGACTTATTGATAAACTTTCATTAAGTGATACAATGGGTGAAAATCAAAACCAACCCTTGACACTAAGGGATTATATAAACCCAACTAGGACAAGTCGACCATCATGCATCCATTTACCTCCTCCTCCTGATGACTTTGAGATTAAAAGCAGTACCCTTCACTCACTACCAGTATTTCGTGGTGCTGGAGATGATGAAAATCCTTATACTCACATTAGAGAAATTGAAGATATATGTGGAACTGTTAGAAGTTCTAGAATGCCCATTGATCATTTGAGATTAAGGATATTCCCATTCTCCTTGAAAGCAAAAGCTAAATCATGGTTGTATGCTCTAGAACCTGAATCTATCACTACTTGGGAAGAAATGACTAGAGCATTCTTTCACAAGTTTTATCCCAAGCACAAAACTACTCATATCAGACAAAGTCTTAACAATTTTGTGCAACAAGAGGGAGAATCTCTTTACAAATACCTAGAAAGATTCAATGACCTTTTGTTACAGTGTCCTCACCATGGTTATGAAAAAATGAGACTGGTCCAGATTTTGTATGAAGGACTAGATTACCATACCACAACCATGGTTGAATCACTTTGTAGTGGAGGATTCCTTAGCAAAAATGCAGAAGAGTGTTTGTCATTCCTAGAGGAAATAGCAGAAAAGACTCAACAATGGGAAACCATGAGAGAACCTAAGAAGACCATAGTTAATAGGGGTGGTATGCATAAAGTGGATGCAAACTTTGAATCTGAAGCAAAACTCGCGTCTATGGCAAGACGAATTGAAGCTCTAGAGCTAAGTCAGTCTAACCGTAGGACCTTTAAAGAAGTTGAGAGTAGGAATGAGTCCACGCAGGCTATATGTTGCAGGGATGAACCCAACACTTTACCATGTTCGATTTGTGGTGATCCTACACATGAAGGATTTAAGTGCACTTCGTTTTGGAGAGAAGAGAGTGGTGTAAGGCAGGCCAATGCTCTTTATAATAATTTTGGGAATGGAAATCGCCAAAAGTATGATCCTTTTTCCAACACGTACAATCCAGGGTGGAAGGATAATCCGAATTTCTCTTGGTCTAAGGGACAGGGTAATCAAACTAGTAGTTCTACTAATCCCCCTGGGTTTAACGTTCCTAAGCATGCACAACATTCTTCTGATAAAAGGATATCTACAATAGAGGAAACTCTCGCCCTGTTAGCACAAAATAGTGTCCAATTTCAACAAAGCACTCAACAGTTTCAGCAGACCACTCAACAAAATTTGCTTGCTAACACGCAATCTCTTGCGAAGTTAGAATTTCAAATAGGTCAAATTTCAGCTGCCTTGAGTGAGAGGGAAAAAGGTAAGTTTCCTAGTCAAACCCTGCAGAATCCAAAGGGTACATTTGAGGTTAGCACATCTGGTAGCAAACCTACTGATCATGTTCAAGCAATTATTACCCTCAGGAGCGGAAAAGTAATTGACAACAAGGTGGGAATTCATGAAGATAATGAGTTAGTTTCAACCTCACCTTCGTCTTCACAGGATTCACCAAATGTTGAAGAGACTGACCAAGTCTCAAAATCTAAAGATGAACCTGTTATTCCTGATTCCACACAATTTTTTGTGCCTAAAGCTCCATATCCTCAACGTTTGGTTTCACCAAAAAAGGGAACACACTTTAATGATATGATGGAAATATTTAAACAAGTAAATATCAATATTCCATTATTAGATGCAATCAAGCAAGTTCCCGTTTATGCCAAATTCCTAAAGGACCTTTGTACACAGAAGCGAAAGCTAAATGTACATAAAAAAGCATTCCTCGCTGAGCAAGTAAGTTCAATCATTCAGAATAGGACTCCACCAAAATTTAGAGATCCAGGATGTCCTACCATTTCATGTGTGATAGGCGATCATATTGTAGAGAAAGCATTACTTGATTTAGGAGCGAGTGTGAACCTATTGCCATATTCTGTCTATGTTCAATTAGGTCTTGGCGAGTTAAAACCAACTTCAATCACACTACAGTTAGCAGACAGATCTGTCAAAATTCCTCGTGGTGTGATAGAGGATGTTTTGATCAAGGTTGATAAGTTTATTTTTCCTGTGGATTTCATTGTCCTAGACACCCAACCAGTTCAGAACCCGAGCAATCACATACCTGTCATTTTAGGTCGCCCATTTTTGGCTACATCCAATGCGATCATCAACTGTAGAAATGGAGTTATGAAGCTATCATTTGGTAATATGACAGTCGAGCTTAATGTCTTCAATGTTAATCAACAATCTTGTGATCTTGAAGAAGTAAACATGATTGACATTTTAGTTCAGGATTCATTACCACAGACTTTGTCAGATGACCCGCTTGAAACCTGTTTGGCCCATTTTGGCTTGGACTTTGATGAAGATAGTATTATTAGTGAGGTGAATACATTGTTAGAATCCACTCCGCTAATTGATACTGATAAATGGAAAGTCAAAGTTGAACCTCTTCATACTTCTATGTCAACACCTCTCCCATCTGTAGAGAAGCCACCTCAGTTAGATCTGAAACCATTGCCAAATACTTTGAAATATGTGTTCCTAGGATCTTCTGAGACCTTGCCTGTCATCATTTCATCTAATCTAGATAAAGATCAGGAAGGTAGGCTCTTTAATGTGCTTAAAGAACATAAGGAAGCTATAGGATGGTCAATTTCAGATCTAAAGGGTATAAGTCCCAATGTTTGTATGCACCGAATTTATTTAGAGGAGGATGCAAAAACATCTAGGGAAATGCAACGTCGACTTAACCCTAACATGAAAGAGGTTGTTCGGGCGGAAGTACTTAAGCTATTAGATGCAGGTATCATTTATCCCATCTCGGATAGTTCTTGGGTCAGCCCAGTTCAAGTTGTGCCCAAGAAATCAGGAATCACTGTAGTCTCTAATGAAAATAACGAATTAATCCCTACCCGAGTGACCACTGGGTGGCGTGTCTGTATAGACTATAGAAAATTGAACAAGGTCACAAGGAAAGATCATTTTCCTCTTCCCTTCATCGATCAGATGCTCGAGAGATTAGCGGGACATAGCCACTACTGCTTCTTAGATGGTTATTCTGGCTATAATCAGATCCATATTGCTCCTGAGGATCAAGAGAAAACTACATTTACTTGTCCATTCGGAACTTTTGCTTATCGTCGTATGCCTTTCGGGTTGTGTAATGCACCCGCTACTTTTCAACGGTGTATGATGAGCATCTTTTCTGATATGGTAGAACGGTTTCTCGAGATCTTTATGGATGACTTTTCAGTTTTCGGGTCATCTTTTGATGAGTGTTTACATCACCTTACACTTGTGTTAGTTAGATGTAAAGAAAAGAATTTGGTACTAAATTGGGAAAAATGCCATTTCATGGTTCGTTCTGGAATTGTATTAGGGCATGTCATATCTGATAAGGGTATAGAAGTAGATAAGGCTAAAGTTGACCTCATAAAAAGCCTTCCTGTCCCAAGAACAGTAAGAGACATTAGGTCATTTTTAGGCCATGCAGGATTCTACCGTCGCTTCATTAAGGACTTCAGTAAAATTTCTAGACCTCTTTGCAATTTACTTGCAAAAGATTCTGATTTTGTTATTGATGAAGCTTGTTTAGAAGCTTTTAAGAAGCTCAAGTCTCTTCTCACTTCTGCCCCAATTGTCCAACCACCTGATTGGAGTATACCTTTTGAGATAATGTGTGATGCCTCCGATTATGCGATTGGAATTGTTTTAGGACAACGGAAAAATAAATTACTTCACGTGATTTATTATGCTAGTAAGACCTTAAATGATGCTCAATTGAATTATTCAACAACAGAAAAGGAATTATTAGCAGTTGTCTTTGCTCTAGATAAGTTTAGATCCTATCTTGTAGGTTCTAAAATCATAGTATTCACTGATCATGCTGCCTTAAAGTACCTTCTTTCGAAGAAGGATTCCAAACCTAGGTTGATCAGATGGATACTTTTGCTACAGGAATTTGATTTAGAAATTAGAGATAAAAAGGGTTCAGAAAATGTTGTAGCAGATCACTTATCTAGGCTTGTTCTTGAATCTTCAGATGATATAGAGCCTGTCAATGATATGTTTCCTGATGAACAGTTGTTAGTTGTTTCTCAATTACCTTGGTTCGCAGACATAGTGAACTATCTTGCTACTGGACAAATGCCTCAGCATTGGACTAAGCAAGATTGCTCAAAATTTTTAGTTGAGGTTAAGCACTTCTTTTGGGACGATCCGTACTTATTTAAGTATTGTCCCGATCAGATCATTAGGAGATGTGTCCCAGAAAGTGAACAAACTAATATCATCTCTTTTTGTCATGATCATGCATGTGGAGGTCATTTCAGTGCTAAAAAGACTGCTGCAAAAATTTTGCAATGCGGCTTTTATTGGCCATCATTGTTTAAAGACACCCATGCATATTGTGTTGTTTGTGAGCGTTGCCAAAAGTTAGGGAGTATTTCACGTAGAAACATGATGCCCTTACACCCTATTTTAATCATTGAGCTATTTGATGTGTGGGGCATTGATTTTATGGGTCCATTCCCTAACTCTTTTGGCAATTTATACATCCTTGTTGCTGTTGATTACGTGTCAAAGTGGGTTGAGGCTGTTGCGAGTAAAACAAATGACCACAAGATTGTGGTCAAATTTTTAAAAGAAAATATATTTACACGTTTTGGCACGCCTCGAGCTATTATTAGCGATGGAGGTAAACATTTTTGTAATAGGCCATTTGAACATTTGATGAAGAAATATGGCATTACTCATAAAGTTGCTACTCCATATCACCCACAGACTAGTGGTCAAGTTGAGGTGTCCAATAGAGAAATCAAGAACATTCTTGAAAAAACGGTCAACCCCACAAGAAAAGATTGGTCTTTAAGATTAACTGATGCTTTGTGGGCTTACCGTACTGCTTTTAAAACTCCAATTGGAATGTCTCCTTACAGACTTGTGTATGGAAAGGCATGTCACTTACCCGTTGAACTAGAACATAGAGCTTACTGGGCTATTAAGCAATTTAATTTTGCTCTAGATAAGGCGGGTGCTCATAGAAAGTTACAACTCAATGAGTTAGAAGAAATCAGGAATGATGCATACGAGTGTGCTCAGAAGTATAAGAACAAAATGAAGGTGTTTCATGATAAAAACATTTTGAGAAAATCATTTTCACCAGGTCAGAAAGTTCTTTTGTATAATTCTCGTTTGCATTTATTTCCGGGAAAATTACGTTCCCGTTGGATTGGTCCTTTCTTTGTCCGAACTGTTCATCCTCATGGAGCTGTAGAACTTGAAGATTTTAAAAATGGCAATTTGTTTAAAGTTAATGGACAGCGATTGAAGCCATTTTTAGAGATGATTTCTCCAGAAGTAGAGGAAACTCTTTTGAAAGATCCTATTTATCAGGATTGACCTCACTTGGTCATTTGTACCATATCTGTAGTAGTAGGATTTTCTTTCTCTTGTT
>MVGT01004349.1:228833-242938 GCA_002174775.1 Macleaya cordata | reverse complement strand
ACCGAGAAATAATTGTCATCTTAATTATTTGAAGAACTCAACGATCCCATCTTCGAGAAAACAGGAGATTTTCATCTCGAGTGTTACTCGTAACTATTAATCGGGAACAATTAAATTAAATCCATAGAATTATAATAGTAAGGTGGTAGATTCTTAGCCTTTGCATTTTTTTCTTATCATATTATTTTCGTAGTTTTCATTATTGCATTTTTAGTTAATTCAATCCATCTCAAATCGATCACTATCACTTTTGGGTTAGTTTAGGTGATTTTATTTTTAGATTGCCAAGCACAAGTCTCTGTGGGTTCGACCCGTACTTGCTAGATCTACTTTGGTAGACCGTGCGATTGCGGTATATTTTATTTATTGACAGAAAAATCACCAATCAAATTGGCGCCGTTGCCGGGGACTTGACGGTGTGATCTAAAAAAAAAATTATTACTTATCCTAATTCTTAGTTGTAGGATTTATTTTCAGTTGTTTAGGATAATTAAAAAAAAATTATTTCACTATTCACGGTACTGTTCACAGTACTGTTCATTAGGTTTAGTTTTTTTTTTGTTTTGTTTTATTAAAAAAAAATCTCCTGATTTTTCGTTCCCATAATTAGTGTCTTTGATGACATCATGCTGATGTCATCAAAGACATCATTCTGAAGTCATTTAAAAAAAAGTTTCTATTTTTTTATTTTTTTTTATTTTTTTTAGGGGCTAGGATTTGTTTTTCTTTGTTCCTTTTCACATTTTCTAACTTTTATTTTGTTTTTGTTTTTACAGGATTCGAGGTGGACACTCTAAGAAAAGAAAAAAAATAGGAAAAGAATTTGAAATTTTTGTTTTATTTTCTTAGTCTTGTAATTAGGATTTTGAGGTGTAAAAATATATTCTTTTTAATTTGTTTTGATTCTGGTTTAACCAGAACACCTTTTGTAATAAATAGTAAGGAAGGAGGACAAGTACAATCTTGTCTCAGCCCCTCGGGTTAGCACACTAGCACAGGAGTTAGTGGCCCGAGTCGACTCAACCGATTCGTCACCCGTCTAGAACGGGAGGTAAAATATCTAACACCTACGAAACTTCTGTCAGTGGGTTACTGGACGCTTTTCTGTGGTTATATGTTGAGGAACTGTCGTGGTTTGGCCGTTGTAGTGAGGGCATTAACCCTAAAACAAGATAGGAAATGGATTTCATCACCGTTTTCCTGCCCATCTAGGTTAATCTTTCCTCGTTAATCACGATCCTATCCCTTGAAATTTTAATTTAAAATTAATTTAGACATTGGCCTTAGGGTTTCAAGCTCATAGGACCTCTTGAGATAAGAAAGAAATCTGTTGTTCACTTAGACCANAAAATTCTCGTAGTCCTGGACAGCTAGCTTGGCTTTGAATCAGTCTTTAGTTGGTTTGACCATTTCTTAGTGATTATCAATGTTAACTTGACTTTGGAAGAGCTTGATTACTATTCTTGCATAGTACAGATTCCACTTGCACTCCAGTCATAAAGTTTTGAGAATCTCTAGTAAACTAAAGCATCTCTTATTTGTGGAGCTTGAAATCTTAATGCTTTAACACTTTCAATGTGACTTTCCCAACGAGTTTGTGACAATGGCTTAAGCGTGATGCCTCCCACCTTTTCTTTAAGAACTTTACACCACTTTGTAGAAGATGAAAAAAATGAATAAATACGCTGCAAAACTACGAAAAAAGAAACAGCTTTAGAACAAGACTCAGCCATATCACAAAGTGCAAGATTAAGACTATGACAACCACATGGGGTGTAGAATGCTCTGGGATTTATCTCGAGTAGTCTTTTCTGCACACCTTTGTGGTTACCCTTCATATTAGATCGATTGTCATATCCTTGTCCTCTTACATCACCAATATCGAATTCAAGTTTGCTCAATACATCTTTAAGTACTTCAAAAAGTCCTTGTCCAGATGTGTCTTCCACTTTTATAAACTCTAAAAAGAACTCTTTTACCTTTATTGGAGTTGTTGAAACATCCACACACCTTATCACCAAAGACATTTGTTCTTCATGACTTACATCTGGAGTACAATCAAGTATAACTGAAAAATATTTTGCTTCTTTGATTCTCTTAACAATCATACTTTTCACCTCACCTGCCAATATTCCAATCAATTCATTTGGATGATGTGACTAAGGTAATTGTAATGAATTTCACAGTTCTTAATACACTGAAGATGGTCTTTCATTTTTTTATCAAATTCGGCAATCATTTCAATGGTGCTCAAAAAATTTCCATTATTCTCTTCACCAATCTTCTCATTATCTCCACGAAATGCCAAATTACTTTTAGCAAGAAGTTTCACAACAGAAAGTATCCTTAGCAAAAGAAGTCGCCAATGTTTTTTCTCTTTCTTAATTTGTTTTTGCACATCACTATCAATAGTCTCATTCTTTTGCAATCTTCGTTCTAATTCAATCCAACTACCCATGTAGTGCATATGCTCCTAACTATTTTCATGACTTTTAAGTCACACACTAAGATTTTTCCAGTCTTTATATCCTTCTGCAGCCAATTGATGAGTAGTGTTCCTATGATGCTTAAAAAACTTACAACAAAAACAGTATACCCTATCTAAAGCATATGAATACACTAGCCATCTCCTATCTCGCTTCTCCCCATTGTTCAAATTCCGAACGTAATACACTGTAGAGAAATGTCTACCATGATCATCTTTTGGAAAATGAAAATCAATATCACTACTTCTCATATGACCTTTCTCTACTAGAAAGTCTCTCAAATTGTGTCCAATGTTGTCCCAATTCCCCGGACCATAAATATTTAATGGTCCACATTCTTCAATGAAGTCTTTTTCTTGCTCAGTCTCATTTTCACCGATTTCTTTATCTTGCCCATTCTCATTGTCTCCTATAATTTCATCTTGTTCATTCTCATTCACACCCATATCTTTATCTTCTTTATTAACATTCACCAAATCTTCCTGTTCTTGACTTCCATGTTCTTCATTAGGATTCTCATCATTATCATTTGCAGCACTATGAACGCATTAAATCTAAACTACATATGTTGTATGCGTTTTCTGTGGTTGAAAGTATGAATCTAGGTTTACATGAGGATTACATGTCTTTTAATATTATTGTGCATGAAAACGATTATATTAGAAGTATGGTTATAAAACCCTAACTTTTATATAGCATGAACCCATTTTTACTTGTGATAACAAGTGAAATCGAAGGCCTGAAATCGCGCAGGACATAGATCTGAGGAGTATCGATACTACCCAGCAGATGTGAGGCATAAGGAGTATCGATACTACCCACATCTGTAGCCAGCAAATGTAAGGAGTATCGATACTAGGAGTATCGATACTGCTAGCCTTGTTAGTAAGACTCATCTTTTGTCGTTAATAAACTTGCTTATGTTCATGCATGTGATCCACAGGATGTAGGATGTATATGTTTATGTTTAACCATGTATTAGTAGTTGTGATATGTATCTTGAAACACTGGGTTAAGTACACTTTGGATGGTGATCATAAGAGAATATGTTTAATATGCAATTATCCTCCATAAGCTTGATGTGTGCTTAAATTACTTGTTTGGCTTATGTGCAAACATAGTTTAGGTCCTATATAGGCCTGGTCCTCTCCAAGCGAGGTCTACGGAATCACTTGACATGTAAGTAACGCCGATAGGATTACCAGTGTTCGGGGGACGAATTTCGAGGTGATTCATCGGATTCACGTGGCGCACGGCCAGTGTCTCAATTGAACTACAGGGACGGGTGAAACGTGGGTAGTAACTAGGCACACCACACGTTACGAGAACCAAATCTTAAGCAAAGATCATAAAACACAACAACCGTTATCTTGTGCTTCTCTTTACCATGTTTAATCGTTTATTGACATATCATATGAAATATTGTGAATGTACTCTTGTGAAACTCATGGTTCTCCTGAATCTAAGCCAAGGGAACTGGTGAACTTGCTGGCTAGGTTTTGACCTAGCACCATTAATCTTTTCAGGTCCAGGTCATCAGGCGAATAATCAGTAGCGATGATGTTCGTAGTTCGAGAATAAGTCTTCGGAGTTTTCTTAGATTTCTTTGAAGACATTATTTATTCTTTTTATCAAGTTTAGTTGAGTTTGGACATATGTTTAGTCCACTATTCCTTGAGATTATTCGTTTATTCGTTTGTTCATATGACAATTTATCATTGAGTTAATAAAAATTATTTTAGCTTTATTTTTACTTGTGTATTGAATGTGAGTGCAAGCTTCTTATTAGCTTGGTGTAAGCGTACACCTTATAGCTACAAGTTGTTAATGGTTCCGCCGGAATACCTAGTTGTCATTGAGTAAGGGCTGCAGACCTGAAATGTGAGGGTGGGGCATTACAGGTTTAATCCGTGCCTCTAACACGACAAGATAGATTGCTAAGATTTATTTTTCAAGTTGTATTATAAGATAGGTGGCAAAGATTTATCTCTTAAGCTGTTGACCGCTCTGTTTTATAATAAAGTTATATATTAAGAGAGAAATTTAGTGGTGTAGGTGTGGAGGCAGAGGTGGTAGTGGCGACTGTTTTTGTTATTTTATTAAAGGGTCGGGATTGGGCGGGGACTTCAGACTTTAACAAAAGGTTTTGAGAAAGTGTATAAACCACTGATTTCAAATTATCCAACGGTCCCACTTGTTGATGACAACAGTGTTTAAAGAACTTTTAATGTTTTTTGGCTTGTGCCAAACCGAGCCACCAACCTAAATTTGTTAGGAGATACGAAAATAATTCTTCCACCTAGTTATCCGTAGCATCAAACAACCCTATTTTAGAAAGAGTGTTGTTATTGCCACTTCCACTTTTGATTGGTTGTAGCCTAGGTAAGTTTCTTTTAAATTCTTCATAAATTCACCCAAAGTTTCTTAAGTCGTGACCTTCCCCGTTCCTAATTAAAACCTTCCACTACAATCACTTCCACTACCAACCACTAGTCCACCACCATCACCACTAGGAACGGAGCCATATACAGACCTAGGGGGCCAATGGTCCCCCCAAGCCTTTTGGATTTCCCACTTTTACATGTTACCACTTTGTATGTGCAAAGCACAAATTAAGTCTTTTATTGAAATGGCCTCTTCAAAAATTTATATCTTTCTATCGTGGTCTCTAAAATAATATAGTTTTGAATGACAAAGTTTATTTCCACTCCACTTTTTCCTGTTACTACATAACCCCACTTATTTTTACACTCTATATACACATGGTCCCATAAAGAGATGATGTATGTCACACCCCGATTTTCGGAACTCTAAAATCCAACCCGATTCAATGAGTCCGGAAGGCGAGGCGTGAAGAGTGTAAATGAAGTGTAATTTAAAGCAATGAATAAAATCGCTTACTTTCTCCTTTTGAAAGATAAACCAGTCAATTTTTTTGTCAACATTAATTACAATTTAGTAGTCAAAGTAAATTTAAAAACAAAAATAAAAACTGTTAAAAATATTTTTCGTACTTAACTGCACATACTTCAGTAAAATGGTCATAAGTTCTTAATCGTAAATCCGAATTGTACAAATTAAGTCATTCTGGAAAATAGATTTAAATTCTACAACTTCAGTAGAAATAGACCGAGCCTAATTCGGATCATAAAATACTCAAAACTGGGTCTCAAGTTTACTAATAGATTTATACACAATTTCAGAAAAATAACTTTGAATTTCTTATAATATACAAAAATCATAAATTTGAAACTGAAATTACTCCCTGATCAGATATCCGAAATACATGTATAATACCATTTTGGAAGGGAAAATTTGAGATCTTTATTTGTTGCAGAAATAGGTATTGATCAATTTTGAGCTAAACATACCCAAAAACGTGATTTTCTAAAACTGACACTAACAATTACGAAATTTATACAAATTTGTGTAAAATATAATTACTTTAATTTAAAGACATGAAAATTAAATGAAAATTAATACAACATTTGTTTTGCTCTAAATTCAACATAAAAATAGATAATTATAATAATACATATCATAATTCTCATAAACAACCCATAATCCCAAGTGATATAGTAGTAATTATTCTTAAATATATAAAACATACTAACTCAAGAGATCCAAGCTATCTCTTTGAACTGCACCTCCTAAAATCTTTCACCCTCAACTTGATCTGTAGGGGGAAAAATATTGGGTGAGTAAAACTCAGTTGGTGCAAACTATCCAAAAATACTAGATTTGAAATATGCAGAAATTATCATATTAATGCATAAATAGAGATTTCTTTTTAAATCTTTCAATAATTAACCATTAATTAATTATTTTAAGTCCATTACATCGGTGTCCACTGTCTCCTCAAGTCGGAACTCAACGGTACCTGCAGGTGTTATGGGGGTCTCCCATTACCGATACCATCTAGATTTGTTTTTAATCTAGATAACAAGTTATTAATAAACTTCCATTAATTCATTTTTCTTATGAATAAAACCTCAATCCTTGCATTAAATAAATAAATGTAACCATGCAAGATAAATACATTTCATATGCAATTTCATAACAAAAACATAAAATTAGATTTTGTTTATAGTAGGGATCCCACCTACCTCAATTTGATGCTAAAATCTTATCACCTACTTGATTTATTACTTTCGGATGTGATGATCGATGATGTAAATCCTTGATTTCTCAATGATTTTGATGATAATACTAAAACTATTATAGATTTAATAAGAGAGGATGTAGATGAAGAATAATGTTATGGGAAGTAAGGAAAATATGTATATTGGGGAGAGTAATTAGAGGTGTAACAGGGGTGTAAACATAAAATAAAAGAGGGGATTTTATGTTTTGAAGAAGGAAATAAGGGGGGTTTATATAGGAAAAAAATTTAGAATTTATTATTATTATTATTATTTTAATATTTAATTTTTTAATATAAAAAATAATTTTATATTCATGTTAGTGGGCTGCTACAGTAGCCGCCGGCTACTGTAGCGCAGCCCACTTTTTTTGATTAAAATATTATAATTTTTTTATTTTAATTAATTAATTAATTAAATTTTTTTTTTTTAGAGTTAACTCTCTTAATGCTTTCCATGCAATTACCATGCATATGAAAAATTTATTTCTCAAATCAATACACACCTAAATGGGTATAATGCCAACATAACTATTCTAGGCAAGTGTAAAATTCATACTATGGAATTTTTTGGGGTATTACAATGTAATGGACAATTTTTTGGTCAGGCTGATCAGTTCACAGTGTAAATCGTCCACACAAAAGATCAAGTCTTAATGAAACGTCAATCTCTTCAAAAATTGATTGAAATTTAACGATAAAATGAATAGGTCAGAAAACTTAAAATTCGAATCAATTTTTTATGTTCAAAATTTTGAGGAGATCTACATGTTGATGAGATATCCCCACAAAAATAGCATTTTCAATCATTTCTACTTAGCCCCACAAGCCAGTGTAAATGAGATATAAGAATAAGCAGGATGTCAATTAAAATAAAATGGGGTGAAAATAAAATTTTCTGTTAAAAATTGGCCCCTGCTTGCAAAATTTTCTGGCTCCGCTGCTGACCACCACCACCACCATCAACCACCATATATCCTCATTTCAGTATCAAAGAGTCTTCCACAAATTAAAAACTAGAAATTGAACCCAAAATCCAAAGGCCGAAACTAAAAATCAGAACCCTAGGTAAAAAGGACTTGTTATTGAAGTGGAACTAAAAAACCTAGAAACCCAAAAATTAGTTGCAACGTCTCCTACCTCCATTAATCAAATTTTCTGAAATTTGGTGATGAAACCCTCAAATTCATCAATGTATCCTTAATCTAAAACTCAAAAACTACTTATATTTCCGAAAATTTAATATTGCTGCAGAAGTGGTTACATCTACTACAGAACAACCAAAAATGTAACAGTAAAAAAAGAAAAAAAATCCTAATAGTAAAATTGAAAGACACGTTGAAATTTTATCATAAACCGTGAAATTTGGAACTAATTGCACATTAAAATCTAGAAACTAATTTGAGGTGAATTTTGAAAGATGGTCTGAAATATATTAATCAAACGTTGGAATCTATTAATGATTGATTAATGATCATTAATACTATCTTTGTTCCCATACATACTATTATGTTAGGAAATTGCATGTAGTTTACAGTTAAAAATTGAACAACATAAACAAAGAGCTAATAGCTTAACTAATAAATTTATATCAAGTAATAGGTACAGGGGTTTTGTGTCCTTTATTAGTTTTATTTTTTGTTTTATAAGAGGGATCATTTATCAGTTGCAAAGCTTAGAATATAAGTTTCATTACCTAAGGGATGTGTTCTGGGAGCCCGCCAAGTAGATACACATATAACAGCGCTGGGAGCAATTGGAGCTCAAAATGATATCCAGGAACAGTCTGGTGAATGTTAAAAACTGCCGGAATTTGATTGCATAATTGGAGAGATTGAATTACCGATCGAAAAAAAATTGGAGAGATTGAATTGAAATTATGAAAACGACCAGCCTTAAAGCATCTCCAATCGGGCTCTTGAATTTGGGCTCTAAAACAGAATTTGGCTCTATTTTTTAGTGCCCAACAATCTTTGTTATCCAACCCACGACGCTCTAAAATTGGCTCTAAATTTTTTCCCTCCAAAAATAATTTCCCACCAAAATTCTCAATCCTACACAAACTACCTCAATTATTCATATTTTTCCTCCAAAAATTATTATCTACATCAAATTCATTCCCATCTTTCTATTAGATTTGAGTGAGTAGTGAAAAAAAAGAAAAAAAAGAAGAAGAGAGAAATGAAGTGAAAAAAAGATTAGAATTTTAAATTATTAAACATTTGTCAAGTGGAGGGATATATAGTCTTAATGTCAAAAACATGAATAAATAAGTTTTTGTTAAAGTTTGTGGCAAAGATGTAAATATTTTTCAGGATATGATTGTCAAAATGATTAATTCAATATATGACACAAGGTTACAATTGAAATTCCAAAAATATGAATACTGTTGGGCTCTATAATTAGAAGAGCTCCATATTTGAAGCCCTTCTTTGAGTTTTAGAGCCCGGACTTTATATATAGAACCCGGTGGAGTTTGTTTTATGGGCGGTTGACTTCAAAAAAAAAAAAAACAAAAAACAAAAAAACACTGTTTGACAGTTCCAGCAGCTAATTGGAATTTGGAAGATAAGTTTTCACATTATAAAATACGGTGGTTTGATGGTGGTGGGGCTTGGAGCCAAAAAGCATTAAAAGTTCTTTAAACACCGCCAAATTATTATGTGGAAATATACAGTTCTATTTTTAAAGAACCACCCCTATTAAAACTAAATTCATCCCCCAATTAACTTACAAAATTTGATCCACCCCCAACCTCTCTATCTCCTAAATATTTTGGGAACTCCTTTAACAACACCTATTTGAAATCAATAGTTTTTACACTTTGTCAAAACCTTTTGTTAAACTCTGAAGTCCCAAATCCCAACTCTTAATTAAAAAGCTTTTGTATATACACATTATAAAATACAAGTATTGAAAGCCCGTGCTTATAAGCACGGGTTAAGCACGGGCATGATATTAAAAAGATAAAATAAAAAGATATAAATAAAGAAATAAATTTTTTATTAAATTTTAAAGGTTTTTAAATTATAACAGATAAGGATATTATCCATTATAAGTGACGAGCCCCCCACACGGGTTGGATGTCCAAACGCACTATACACGTTTTTCTCTATGTGCGCTTCGCGCGCATCCCTACACGCATTTCGCGCGCAGTATGTTATTATTAAAAATAAATAAATTTGCATGTGGTGCCACTTGTAGATGAATCCTGGACTAATATGATCTGAACAGTGAGGAGATCATGTACACAAAAAATTATCCCTTAGATTATATTTGAGTGAGTCCTACAACTGATATAAGTGGAGTATAAACTAAATGTAAATGAAATAAATATTATGTGGGTCCACTGGTGACTATGTATACTCTAATGTGATCTAGAAGTTGAAGAGATCATTGTAAAAAAAAAAAAATCAGCCCTTCGATTGACTCTATACAACTCTACTGGCAAGTGTAAACCAAATGTAAATAAATAAATAATGTAAAAGGACATATCCGGTATTTTTAAAAAAAAAATTTAAAAAAAAATTGTGAGGACATTCCTATAGCTCATTGAGCTGTAAGCACGCTCTTTATCTGGCGGCTCCCCCTCCCCCCTTTTCTCTCTATGTCACACGTACCTTTTTCATATACTCAACGGCGTAGGGGGCTGCATGCAGCCGTTACTATTGGTTGATGCAGCCCTTATATAGTAAAAGATAATAAAATAAGGTTATATAAATAAATAAATAAATTAGCATAATTTAGTAAAATAAATATTATTTTCACGCTCGTTGAGCTGTAAGCACGCCCCTTATTTGACGGCTCCCCCTCCCCCCTTTTCTCTCTCTATCTCACTCCTACTTTTTTCAACTACTCAACGGCTTAGGGGACTGCATGTAACCGTTATTATTGGTTGATGCAGCCCTTTATATAGTAAAAGATAATAAAATAAGGTTACATAAATAAATAAATAAAACTAGTATAATTTAGTAAAATAAATATTATTTTCACGATAATAATAACACTTTTATTAATAAGACTACTTAAAATAGAAAATTAGTTAATAAAAATGGTAGGAATTAAGGAACTAATGCACAAGTTAAATCAAGGTGTAAATACATCACAAATAACGTGTTAGTAATATATCATCAATTAATAAAATATTATTGTCAAAGAAAATAAAATATTTTTTTATTATTTAAGAGAGAAATATAAAGAGAGACGGATGATTTTCATGAGCGTACCTATAGTGTAGAATGGGTACCAAACCAAACAGAACTACCCCAATTAATGTACTTTATGAGAGAGGGAAATTGAAAATAGAAACGGAGATTGAATTATAGACAGAGAGACGACCTTACTTGAAAATAGAATGAAGTCTGAACGATGAATCATGACCATATGATCAGAGCGTGACAAAATGGCTCTTAATCTATTATTTAGATCATGTGGCTGTAGAGGATCGTTCTCAACTTATCGTAAGACGATTAGATGGTCGCGCAGTTGTCTTACAGGCTTAAACTATTTTAAAATTGATAAAAAAATAATAGATCGAAAGAAATAGCACATTCCTTGACCTTTAATCATATTCAAGTAAGGAGAATGGAGAGATTAAGAATTTATGGGCTATGTTACTACATTACGAAATGTCGTGGCTAGTATTGGTAACTCTTCATGTGTTACAATCAAATATAAATTTAAGAGAGATAATGCGCGATTGAGAATTTACATGTCTGTTAGTGGTGCTTGTTAAGTATGGAGTACATTTAGGAAACGGTTTGATAAGAAGGTGTGATTGGGTAAGTAGGTTTAAAAGTGGGATTGCTTGTGTTGAAACTGTTTAAAATAGATGATGATGTGGTGTGACAAAAAATTATTAAAAAAACAACAAGTCTATTTTTACATGGTGGGTTACAAAACCGGTTACAACATTTAATGATTCTGACAAATTATGACATTTACAGGTTTGGTCTTATCAAACCTTTAATTAATTTCTAGTTGGGTTACAAATGTTTAAGGTCGGGTTTCCACCTTAGTGGACTCCGCGTAATACCAGTCACAAAAACTGTTTAGTTTTCATCTGATGAATGAACTTTTATCCAACGGTCCAAATAACAACCCCTAAATTTTTTTCTCTTTTGTTTGATTGATTGTAAACAAACAGAAAAAAGAAAAGAAAAACCGAACAGAAAGAAGAAGATGAGGTAGAACCTAGGCTACCGTGGCTCCCTCCGGCGCTCCCTCTCTTCTTCTCTCCATCGCCACCGGTTGAATTTGCTACTAGAATCTTGCCGGCGAAATATCTTTCTCAATAACAAAGCTCTTTTCTGAAATATGGTCTCCCTCTTTCTCCTCTTAGAAATTAAAGTGGTAATGATCTGTTTTTATACTGCTCTCAGAACTTTGTTTTCTTCGGTGACTGAAAGAGTTGTATATTTCTAAAAAAATTCGATTTCCCTCTCTAACATCTCTTACTGCTGATGTATAATACTTGGATATAAATTATTGTTTTAGGGATTCCGATTTCTTTTTATCAGTACATTAGGATAGGATATATATATATATATATATATTCATAGGAATTAGGGTAGGACATAAGTTCTTTTTTTTAATAGGAATTTTATGTAGTTTGTGGACTGCAATCAATCTTTGGATGATAGATTTTGTTTATAAATTTGGATATTAGGGTTTAATGTTCCAACTGTGGTTATAAAGGAAGGATATGGACCCATCATTAAATTTGGGTTAAAATTTGTTTCCCATTACCATGTATATAATAAACTAATAAGGTTCTAGAGCTGATTTTTTGTTAATTCTTCTCTGATTTCCCATTCTCATTTCTAGGTTAAAATGTTCTATCTTATGGTTAATCTTTAATATTTTGGGAGTGCTAGCTGAACCTTATGTTTGCTTACGTGAATGAGAATTTGTTACTTTCCCTTTCTATAGGTTCTTTGCTTACTTGTTTCTCATGTTTGTTAGGCCTCCTATACCAATCACCAAAATTAGAAGATTCAGAACTTGCTTGCATTATCCTACTAGAGCTTACTTGCATTATCCTGATTTTATATCCTATATTGTTTAGTTCTTTAAGCATCTGAAGAATACCCATGTTATTACTTCATTCAAAATAATTAGCAAGAAAATAGCATTTTGATTTTTGAATGTTTATGTCAGAACTAATGCTTTAATCTGTTTATTTTTGTAGGTTTTAATCTGCACTATTATGTATGTATAGGAATGGAGGTGGAATCATCAGATGTGGAAATATTAGGGGACGATGTAGTAGATGTGGATCATGAACTGAAGAAAGACCAAAATAAAATAGTTGAGCCGACATTTCTGTCAAACTGGAAATGAGGAGAAAGAATCGAGTTTGGGTTATGGTGATTTTAATCTGAACCGTTGATTGAAATCAACGGATCAGCGGTTTTGCAATTGTTAAAAAAAACTTGGGATCCCGTGCATTAAAATAGAAAATAATTTTTTTTAATGTAAATTCTTGGGTCCAGTTTCGGACCCACATTCGACAAAAACAGGTTTTACCCGTCTCAAAATTTAGCTTGGAAAAAAAATCAGAGAGTTTGTCAGGCCACATCATTTTGCATTAAATGTGGTAACCAGTTTTGTAACCCTCCATGTAAAAATAGACTTATTGTTAAAAAAAATCTAAGATTCTATGTGAGCGAAACTGTGAAAGGGGATGAATTTAAGTGGGACCCAGCAGTGTAAACCTCAGAACTATTTAGAGAGATTAGGTGTTTACATTGTGTTGTGACTTTTGAAATGTATAGAACGAGGTATATCGCCGTGCCTCCGGCACGGCTCAAAACCTCCGGAGAGAGAGAGAGAGAGGGCAGGGCGCAGAGAGGGGGAGGCTGAGATCGAGAGAGAGGTAGAGAGGGCAGGGAGAGAGAGGGGAGGGCAGGGGGGCTTATGAAGCAGCACAATTTATGAAAAGGACAACTCTACCCCCCGTCCTGAATTGTATTATAGACAAGTCTTAAAGCCCGTACTACGTACGGGGAATTTTTTTAAAAAATTATGTTAATAAATATGAATTGATTAGCTTAATTTGTAATATTGTTATATTAATCATTATTATGAAGAATTACAATAACCATTGAATTATAATTTGTATCAATAATTATTCTTTATTACTAATATGGTAGGACATAAATTTGAATGGAGAGATTATCGGACATAAATTTAAATGGAGAGATTATTGGACGTGAACTTAAATGAGATAACAAATATGGTATGAGGGAGACTTTATTATATTTTAAATTACTTCTCATGAGGAGACTTTTGTGTTTGTTATTTATTAATAAAAATGGATATAAAATTCTGAAATGCTTTTATTTGGAGTTTTAAAGTATTTTTTTTTCAGAAAATGATTTTACAATAATTGAAAAACAAAACTAATCATCAATTTTTTTATTGGCTTGATTGATCAAGTCATACAATTACTTGCTCTTTCAGAGAGAAAGAGAAAA
>MVGT01004349.1:198103-227936 GCA_002174775.1 Macleaya cordata | reverse complement strand
ATTCTTATTATTATATTTATTATACTTTCTTCATTAGTATCTAATTAGCCTAATTTTAGGAGAGAAGAGATAAATTTTAGGAGTAAGCTATAAAAGCTTTTTTATGAGATATAAAAAATCATCAAAAATTAAAAAACATTGTGTGGGCATTGTTATTTTTTATTAAAGTTTTTAATAGCTAGAAAATATTTTAGGAGAGAAGAGAGAAATTTTAGGAGTTTTAAAAATTAAAATATGTTTTAATTATTAGTATATTTGTGAAAGAGATTTAGAAGATATATTTTAGGAGGAATTTAAGGAGAGGAGTTTTTTTTGGTTAGCTTAATTAACATGATAAATGACTAATTAAAGAGAATTAATGAGTGACATAGAAGGATATTTTGGGAGGAATTTAAGGATAGGATTTTTTTTTGATAGCTTAATTAACATGATAAATGACTATTAAAGAGAATTAATGAGTGACATATATGGTGCTTGTGAGGGAGCTTGAAAGAGAGGAGAGGAGGAGTTAAAAGTACCATTACATAATAGGGTGGGTTTTTTTTACCGTGAGCTGACGGTGAGGGTTTTTTTGACCCAGGGTTTCCACTATATATATATATAATAGATTGGTGATGATGTGACGCAACAGTTTTTGAGAAACTCCGAGAGTTTGTTTGGGAGCGCCACGTGGCGTGGTTAAGGTTCAATTATAATATAATAAAGATACAACCTACATTTATTTTCTTTAATTAAAAACTTATTTTATATATTTATCAATTATGGGAGTGGTTTCGGTGCCATCACTAAATTATCGTTATTGTTACATTTTTGGGTTATCATGGCTGGTGAAGCCCACATACAGATGAGCCAAGGGCTGATTTTTTGTGAGGATGATCTACATGGTGAGGAGAACATCCTCACAAAAAATCAGTTCATTCTAAAACTTGCAATCTAGTCATCTATCTTTTTAAAAATTAATGGTGATTAAATCATTTATTTTTACCATTAAAGTGCATCAATGGATGATGGGGTTACAAGTTTTAAAATTAGCTGACATTTAGTGATAATGATGGATATAGTGAGGAGAACATTATCACAAAAAATTAGTCTTTAATTCATCTAAATATGGCCCCCACATGCCATAGAAACAATGATGGCAATATAGTGATGGCATCGAAACCATTATATACCAGGTTTAACCCGTACCTTCAGCACGGCAAGATGAGGAGTCAAAATTTATCTTTCAAGTTGTATTATAAAATGGAAGGCCAAAATTTATCTTTTAAGTTGTAGACACGTATGTTTTATAATATATATAGGTGGTAGAGGTGGGTGTGGGAGGTGTTGGTCGTGCAGTGGTAGTAGGGGTGGGTCTAGTTATTTTTTGAGCGGTGGATTTAGTGGTGGATTTAGAGAGGAAGGGTTTTAAAGGCTTATCATTCGATATTTTGGAAGACCTCTTCAACAAAGCTTTCCTTCCTCACCCCTCCTTCCACCCAACCCTGAAATCCTACTTCCCTAATATCAACACCCAAACAAAATTAAAAAGAAGTAGTTGGTGCTAACGTGTACCGAAAGTTAAGTATTCCTTGGAGTTTTTGGCTATTTAGAAATGCTTGTATAGTTTTTAGATTGAAATATTATTAAAATTATGTATTTGGTTCTTAGGGTACGACTATTTCTTATTCTTTTTTTGTTGAAGGTCTCTTCAGTGTGTAGATATATAGGGAGGGGATACTTGACCCCGGGTCTTAAAAAGCCTCTATTAAACTCCTGCATTTTTAGGGCTTACATGGGATGATTCAAGAGCTAATATTTGCTGAGAATGGTCACCTCACTATTATCCATCCTCACAAAAAAATCAGCCAATTATAAAATCTCTAGCCAAATAATGATTAAAAAGGTAATGGTACAATGGACATTATTTTTATAGTTGATTCAAACTAACTTTTGATGTGATTTTAATGGGGTAATATTTTTAGAATGGGTTGATTTTTTCTGAGGATGATCTACATGGTGATGTGAACACCTCACAAAAAATTAGCCCAGATCATCCTATGTGGGCCTTAAAAATGCAGGGACTTAATAAGGGCTTTTAGGCATAAATATAGTAGGAGTCGTGCTGACGTCCCAAAATGTATCATTGTCGATTTTATGATGATGAAACAATCTTTTACCATTTGTATCATACTTTCCTGTGAATTAGCTATAAATTTGAGATGTAGATCAAAGTTTCAAAGTCACCATCCCTTCTCTTATCCTCCCACCATCATTGGCAACGAGATATATAGAGATTGTGAAGATAATTAGTAGTATAATTAAGGAATATAATAATTTTGAATTTTAGATACTAGTAAGGTAACAAATTTAGTAATTGTAAGAGGGAACGTTTAGACAATGATGATTAATAAAGATGTATTGACTTGTACTCGACTAGAGTCGATCATCATTGTAATAATGAAGACTAATAAAGATGTAGGATGTTGGCTTTCTGATCATGGACGCAGGGTCTTATGACTGACCTCTATTTTTTAAAGCTAGTTCAATATGCTTCATTGCTGACCACCTTATTTCTTCGTGGCCGTAGTTGCCCACCCTATTTTATAAGAAGAGGGATATTGCACAATGCCTTATTGCACTATTACTGTACTATTTTTTTTTTCTTTTTTGTAGAGTCCACCAAGAAATGATAAAGGGCTAATATCTAATGAGGATATTCACTTCACCATGTGGATTATCATTTTCGAAAAACAAGTCCATTCTAAAATTTTTAATCTCCTCAAATCAGCCCTTATAAAATAGATAAATTTTATGCATCTTTGTTTGACCATTGATTTCCAAAGGACTTTTGATGGGGTTAAAACATATGATGATCTAAATAGTAAGATATACATCCTCACCGAAAAATAACTTTTCTAGCGTCAAATTTGATGCACCAATAGATAATAAAAAGTGTATTTATTGTTGATCTTTTAAAACCTCGTAGAAGACAAATTAATTCACACACAAAAAAAAAGACAAGAAAAGTAGAGAACAGTAAGATCGTGGAAGGCTGGAGGTGCGAAATCGATAGGTTCAATTTCTCTCAATGACTTGCTCAATTGACCCAGTCACCTCTGACTCGGTCAATATTGATTTGCCCGCCCCGAGCAAAATTTCTGAATCCGCCACTATAGGCCTCAGTTTTCAAAACCATCTAATTCCAAACTAGTATTGATGGTCACATTAAGATTGAAGGTTTAGTATTTTATTTAGCATAAAATGAGTGAGACATCCTTGCAAGGGGAAAAATAGTAAGGAAAGGGCATGCTTTTTGTTTATATACGCACAATCCTTGATGCACGTTAACGCGATGTAAAAAGATAGAAAACCTCTCTAGTGAATAAAAGGTGGTGCATGTTAGCAAAACCCTTTTAATTAATTTTAACATAAAATAGCCATAATTTTTAAAATATAAGTTAGATTTGAACATATTTTATGCTATTAGAAAACATAAACATTTTTCAAGATCAAGATCAAGATCGGACATTAATGCCAAGTTTTTTTAAAAAAAAAACTCATAAACTCATTTACGAAACTATAAAACCCAAATTGTTATACTACAACTTTTCAAAAAAAAAAAAACCTATTCACGAAGCAATAAAAAAAAACCTATTCACGAAGCAATAAAATACAGATTGTATCCAAACTATAAATGCAAATTTTTAATTTGTATATAGATAAATTTTAAAAAAAAACCCATTCACAAAGCTATAAAACCCAAATTTTATGCAAACTATAATTTGTATATAGTTAATTTTCTATAAAAAAAAAATTCACGAAGCTATAAAACTCAGATTTTATGCAAACTATCACTTGCATATGCAAGTTATAATTTGCGTTATTGCAAGATTTTATTTTTTGTGAATTTGGTGTTGTCGTCTAATCTCATTTTGAAGATCTTGAAAAATGCTTTACAAAAATATAGATTTTATTAAAATCCGAATTGTAGATTGAAAGTTATAGCATTTTGAATTTTAAAAAATATTATTTTCTATCTCAGTCACGTCATCGGTCCCCACATAAGCAAAAACAATTAGAAGTCTACCCTTTTAACAAAGGAAAGGGTAGTTTAGATACCAAAAATTTACAGTTTTTAAAAGAAAAAATGAACTAACTACCAAGCTTACAAAATGCTAAAAATTAGGGACCATTCTTACAAACCAAAAAGTGCATGTCCTCGCCATCAAAATGTTAGAAAAAAATGGCTTCGAGCCCAATATTTTTCCTTAGGGTTGTCCAAATGGGTGATTTTTTTATAAATATATTATTTTCACTATTTGGATCATATCTAAAAAACAATCAACTCAATTAGATACCTCTAGCATCACGAACACTTAATCTAGAATTTAATACTATGAATGAACGAACTGACATTAAAAGTATTTTTTCGGAGGGTTAGAGATCTCTGATTGAGCTAATTTTTTGTGGACTTCATATATGTGATAATAATACTGCATCTACAAAAAGTCAGCTGATTTGAAGAATTCTGACGAAAAAAAAAAATTTCTACAACGATCTTTATCATGAGCCCTAAGGGCACATGTCAACAGGACCCAAACTTAAAAGCAAAAGAAGCGATTCAATCAAAAGTACCTTCAGTTCCAGTTTTACATGGAAGACTCATAAAGAAACATTCATTGATGAAACAAGAATTTTCTGTCATACAAATGCTCCTTTGTGTCTATCCTAATCTAAAATTATGAGCATATGACAACGGCACTAAATAAATTTTTTTTGAAATTGAAAGTATAGAAAAAATAAAAGAATGAATGAATAAAAATGAATTCTTGTTACTCACCAATTTGAATTGTGTCTGCTAATTTACTTTCTGTTTCATCTGCACTTTGTTTGCTGATGGTGACTACTACAGCTTTCTCTTTTTTGTATTTGAAGGCCTCATTAGCCAGTCTTTTCAACACCCAATCTTCGAAAAAAATCCTTATTCTCATGCAGACAATCAACGACAAGAACGAGAAGCCTCTCGTGTGATCTGAAGTTTCTGCAAAAATGATTCTAGAATAAATAGGTTGATATTATAAACAAGCAGCGCAATAATTATAATTTCCTTTTCTGATCAATAATTTTCACAAACTTGGGAGTTTTTGTTACTCTGAAGCAAAGATGCATACATCATGGTATTGCAAGGTGTCTGCCTCAAGCATGTGCATAACTTGTCCCATTTTAGGCCTCTGTAGTGCTTCTGGATCAACACATTGAAGAGCAATCACAAGAAGTCGTTTTACTGCTTTTGGAGAAGGCAGTTCGAGCAATTTAGGATCCGTTATTAGGTCGAATCTTTGGTTCTTAACCATTTTCTTTAACCAGTCCACCAAATCCATCTGTAAACTTGATAATTATGTTCAACTCAGCAAGTTCTCTTAAACATATGATAATACCAAAAGATAGGTTACAAGAGGAAGTATCTAAGTGTTTCATGATTCACAACCTCTTCAGGAATCTTCCCAGTAACGATCTCCAAGAGAAGTACTCCGAAGCTATAAACGTCACTCTTCTCATTCAACAAACCAGTGCAAGCATATTCAGGTGCAACATAGCTAGGAAATACATGAATAAGTTAGCAACGGAGTTTTGAAACTAGTCAACTACTCATCTATACAATAGTTAAACATCTATCGATACTAGAGTTAAACTAAACCCCTGTTAAGGGACTTTTGACATCACACGCCCCCTAAAAGATTACAAAAACATTAAAAAAGATATGTAGGTATAATGTTTTCTTTTTTACACTCTCAAACCCTAACAAGTAGGGTAATTTTGACTTTTTATCCTTCACTAAATTTGGGTAACTTAACTTCTAGCTATCATAGTTGATATATTTTCCAAAAGAAAAATATTTTACTTATCATAGTTGACATAAATATACATGAAAACCAAATTAAAGATCTTAAATTATACTGAGTTACCATGTATTTAGAGCAAGTCAAAGAGGCGGCTCCAACTAAAATCAGTCTATAAACCCCAACTATTCAAAATTTCGAATCCATATAAAATTCAATAAAATAGAGTTACCCTATATCTAATTAAGGATTTTTCTTATGAAAGGTGACGTGCAACACACATGCCTGTAGAACAAAAGAAATGGAATTCCAAATATTATCAAGAAATAGCAGCAAAAGCAGAAAAAATTTAAGCCAGTTAACAAACCCATATGTTCCCATCACACGAGTCGTCACATGGCTCATGTCAGAACTCAAGAGCTTGGCAAACCCAAAATCAGAAACTTTAGGATTCCATTGTCCGTCGAGTAGTATATTGCTAGACTTTACATCCCGATGGATGATCTTCAGTTCAAGACCCTCATGGAGGTAGGTCAATCTGCAGAAATATATTCTTTCTGAGTTATATCTGGATGTACTTAGATGGAAATATAAAAGAAATATAAAATGTGATTTCTGGAGAGCAAAATTGTAGTACGCTTTTGCAGTTCCGAGAATTATATTCATGCGGGTACCCCATGATAGAGGGTTGACTTGCGCTACATCCCCATGAAGCCACTGGTTGAGATTACCATTCTCTAGATACTCATAAACAAGCATCCTAGTCCAAAAGTAACAGACAGAAGATAAAAATTCTAAAATTGCTCAAATCTTCAACCAAAAATGAAAAAATAAATAGATTCATAAGTGATTTCAGACCAAATGCAATCACACTATAATACATATCACTACCTGGAAGCTCCCTCAACGCAGTACCCAAGCAACTTAACCAGATTCTTATGTCTAATATTCCCGACTGCTTCCACCTCAACTTTAAAATCCTTCTCAGCTCGACCTCTGATAATTCAAATGCCATTGTGTTTCATATTCAAGCAAGAGATAAAACAGCAATCCAAAACCAAACTGAAAACTAATATTTTTGCACAGACTCAATCATTTGCAGTAAAAAATAAAGCACAGATACATACTATCAAAGTGTAGCAAAACAATTTTCAAACTAAGAACTAATGAGATCAGTGTTGATTACTTGATGCGAACAGTTTCTCCATTGAAACAAAATACTAAACAAGGTTGCAAAGTAAAGGAGCTGTTTTCTAAAAATTATTCTATTATGTATCAGTAAACAGAAGAAAGATTAAAACAAAGAATACTGAAGTAACTATAGTAGAATTACCATGCTCAGCATTTGCAATATTAACAATTTTGAAAAAAGAAAAGAAAAAGAGCAAACAATTGACAGCTTCGTAATATATATATTCAAAAGTCACTTTCATTACTTACTAATATAACGTAAGATATTTTGTTCTTACAATAATTAAATTTTTTTACTTTATGAAGAAAACGGATTAATAATTATCACTATTATATGAGTGAGAACACACAGTTATATAACATTGTGAACCACTCTGATCATGTTTAAGTGGAAGTCATAAACTGTTATGCTAATAAATATATCCAATTGTTGTGGAGTTTATTGATGGGAACCTCTCCAACTTGAAGTAAATTTATCAGAGATAACAAGAAGGTCACAATCCACATCTATTTAAACATGGAAGGTATGGGATCCATCATCCATTTTTTATGTTTTTGGTTTCTTTATGTATTGAATCTTGGAATTCAATCCTAAAAAAATATTAAGTTCACGAATAATACTTCAGATTCAAAAATATATGATTTTACCAAATCTGTTATGCTGAGCATTTCAAAGAAAATGAAAAATTCATCTTTAAGAAATCTAAATCCTAAACTTGACTGTATAAACAATCCAATATTGCGTTTTACTTGAGCATAAACCATTCTTGTTTTCTATATTCAACTAACAACTGAATCTTTTGCTTTACTAGACATAGCTTAGGGGGACTTCAATTTTCAAATGTCATCACTCATCACCCAATGAAAGGGTGAAGAAGAGATTCATATCTCAAGAAATAGTTATTCTATTCATAGAATTAAAATTTAACCCCACACAATTTTCCATTTTCTTTTCTACAGAATAAAACAGGGTATAGTTGACTTGTGCCCCATTTTAATTATTAAGATCCCACTTACTCTTACACTCCATTTACACTCTACTTGTAAGACCCACATGGAGATGTTCCAAGGGCTGATTGTTAGCGAGGATGATCTCCTCACCGTATAGATCATCGTTGCAAAAAATAGTTTTTGAACAATCTAATTTGTTGTGAAGATAATCTACATGGTGAGGAACCTTCCTCACAAAGAATTAGCCTTTGGGTCATCTATATGTGGCCCCATAGACGAGTGTAGACGAAGTATAAGTGGTGTGTTAATAATAATTAGAAGTGAGGTGAAAGTGAAGTTTCCCTAAAAACAGAAAAATTCACCACAAACCCAAGTATAATTAAGCAATTTTTTCTCCTAAGATAATATAATCAGGCATGTTAAGATATCAAATAGTCAAAACAAATTTGTTCTCCAAACTAAATTCTGCATAAAAGACTCAAATATTTTTTTTTTAATAATCCTTCCTTCAATAAAAAGCGATAACAGAAGATTAAGTAAGAAATAGATTACCTAATATTGAGCAAGCTTTTCACTGCCACCGGCGTATTATCCTGCAAAACCCCTCGATAAACAATCCCATAATTACCTTCTCCAATCACATTGTAATCAGAGAAATTATTTGTCGCATCTTTAAGTTCTCTCAGAGTAAACAAACGTCCCCACTCCAAACGAGACACCTCTTCCGGCACCGCGGCCATTAAATCTAATTCAATCTCAGGGGTTGATCGAGTCTCTCTATACCGATCAGACCACCGTCTTCTTCTATCAGAAAACACCTTTTGATGCTCTGTTTTTTCGATATCGATTTGGATTTCAGGAAGGGGAACATCAGATTGATCAGGAGCAGTAGTAGAAGAAAATTTCTCACTGGGGATAATTGGGTTAGGGTTTTTGGTACCGAGCCTGGCTTTACTGACGTTGGATTTAGTAGATTTTTTCCTGCAACAACAACAGATGATACAGAAGAGGATGATGAGAACAATGAATACTCCAATGCCGATTCCGGCTAGGACCCATAAAGGGATACGGAGTCCAAAGATGAAAATAGATTTTGAGACTTCTCTGTTTACTGTGTCTATAATCGACATGACGAGTTTAGAGAGAGAAAGTGAAAGGGAAGAAGGATAGTGAAGATTTTAAATTTTGTTACAAGTTATGTTAGTAGTTCGAGACTTTGAGTAACACAAAAAAAAAAACTTGAACTGTTTTTTTGGGAAACGGATTAATTAAGTAACCGTTGGATATTTTCTCATCTTTTTTCTATCTTCCGTTTTTTTCTCGTTTGAATATTTCTCAACAAATCACATAGGGACGTGTGACCTCCCATTAGTAGAAGTGAACAGAATTCGACTGGAAAAACAAATTGAGCTGAAAAAAAATAAAAATTGATTGCTTACCCAAGTGCCACTGTTTTGGTAGGATTTGAGGATTGAAATGGCTAAGTCAATGAAATTTGTTTGATTTGTGTTTATACCACTAAGGAACTTCAATAATCCCGAAAGGATCGTGGGAAACATTCCCTTATTTTATGTTTCGTTCAAGAGAGAATAGGAATAAGATTTCTGCCACATTTTTATTTTAGTGTTTGGTTCACGCGGGATAAGAATCCAAAAAAAGGCTAATTTTTCTCTTATACCCTTCCAAATGTATACTATTAAAAACAAGTATAGAAACAAAAAATTAAGTCATATTTTTCATAACTCATGTATACTCGTTGGCTTATTTACACTTTTAATCATAGAGTTAGATTAAAACTCATACCCGTTGGATGTTTCAAATGGAAGTCTCTCGATATTTTTCTCTTCTTCTACTCAATTTTCTCTCTCCTAGAAAGCAGTCACGATTAGAAAAAGAAAAAGAAAAGAGATTGAAGTGTTTAAACTTGATTTGGGATTGTATTTGTAAATAGTGAAAATACGAAAGGGTAAGATTATCTTAAAAAAGAACATTGTTGATTCCGGAGGAATGGGAATGGTGAGAGATATAAAATCTTGAGATTAAATTTGTCGTTGTGGATCTCACTTCTTTACTAAAATAGCAAAGCAGTAAGTAGGATATAGAACCAAATCAAGTAAAGAACCAATGAAAAGAAATTAATTTCAGATTAAACTAATGAGATTAAAAGAGGTGATTAATTGAGAATGATTTTGGAATTGTTGAATTAAATAAATAAACTAAACTAAACTGATAATTTAGGAATAAATGGAATGGATTCTCAAGAGAATGGAATCCACCACCACAGATCCATGCAAATAAATTAGCATTCACTTACTTTTTATCTATGTATCCCCACCAGGATTTCTTCCTTCTTCTAATGTAAATAAGAACAGGCATTCTATGTATTACCTAGAAGGCAATCACAAAGAATCATTTCCTTATTTTTAATCAATTAAAAACTGAAGAAAAAGAATATAAACTTCATTAACAAAGAATTATGATTCCCCCAATGCTCCAGAGGAGACGTTAATCATTGAGATCTTCATAGAAGTCTCTCTCGAGGAAAATATAAAAAAATAAAAATAAATAAATACTAAACTAAAAGCATTTCAGCCATGGTGGCTTCATCCCTCTCACGAAATTAAATAAAGCTAACATAATAAATAAGAAAGAAAATTATAAATAAAAGTGCATTACTGAAATAAATGTGTTACAACTAAAACTGAAAATTAAACTCTCTATTTCTCTCTCACTGTACTACAACTCTCAGTACACTGGAATGAATACAATTGATGGAAATAACCTCTATTTATAGTTTTCTGGAGGCTGCACCAACAGTTGAGATAATTCTGGAGGATCTAATGGTCTTCAAAAATTATCAACAGTTGAATGCCCCAGATTGATTAGGGTTTTGAAATAGACGGTTAGGATAGCAGATGAATGATAAAAGGCTAATTCAAATTTTAATATTGAATTATAGATCTGTGTGAAGATAGGATAAGACAAATTTGAATTTGAATCTTGGATTTTCCTGATGATAATGGTCCAGTGCTTCTCAGGTTCTGATCCAGTGCTTCTCGGGATCTTAGAAAAACTCCAAAAATATTTAAAATTCTACAGCTTCTAAGGATCGGACCTAGAACTTATTCTGTGAATAGCTAGCACTCAAACCATCTTAACCAACTGCCTCTTGTGTTGTAAAGTAACCATTTTTCTTTTATTTCTCTTCTTTGGGCTGATCCTCATGCTTTTTGACTCATCTTGTAGATTTTTAGACTTAATCCCTACAAAAATACAAAATGATCACTATTAGTTCTTCTTTAGCAACTCTAAGGCTTAGTAAAATGTTATTTGAGGGTTAAATATTGTAGTTTTGAGTGCTTATCACACTACCCCCAAACAACATTTTGCTAGTCCTCAAGCAAAAGAGAGAAGAAAAGAGATAAGCTACTAAAACTGAACAAAAATTCTAACTATACAAAAACTAATTGTGCCACTTTTGCTGGTCGCCTTCGATTGCATTTATCATATGCAACAATCCCTTAAACCCCTAGGTTTTTCCTAGTAGGCGAGATGTAGCCTCGTGAGGGTTTGCAGTGAATATACCCACAAAATTCAAAATAGACTAAAAAGAATGGTTTTTTTCCCTATTTTCTCAGAGAATTTTTCTGCCATCCAACTAAATGAAAGACAAAGGGTGTAAATATAAAGTTCTCCAAATTTAGATACGTACTTAAAATGGCATAAATACAAACTTTACATCTTAAGTATGCAGAAACAGAGTATAAGTGAGTGTGAACAACCATCCTAATACAATTTGAAGTATACAAGTAATAGAATTCTTAAGTTGCCTTTGGAAAAGACGCTTCGACTTCAAATCTCGCCAGGTTATTCTCTCTGAAAGAATCACTCTAGGATGGGTAATTTCTCTATTGCATATGAGGAAAAGAGTACAAAATTCAAACATCTCACATACTTTGAAGAACAATGGGTATAGAAAAATTAGAGTAGTTCCATAGAAAGAATGTTGATCACTTGAGAATGTCGAGTTGCTCACCATAGCGTCTTCTCATCTATCCTCTACTTCCTATCATACCTTACTATAGATCTGAAAGGACTTTATTAGCTTGTAATAAGGCTTGAGTAGGCTAAACAAGAAAATGAGAAATGAAAAACAAAATGTGTTTTTGAAAAGGTAGTACTTCAAAGTAACTTGAATGAAACTTTTTCATTGAAATTGATAGCTCTTTTTGTGATTTTTTTTTACTAGTCACTTTTGAATTTTCCAACAAAATCTATCTCCTCAAAGTATCTCACATATTGGCTTTTTATTTGTCCCCTTCCATCTATTTTATTTCCTAACAATTTTCAGAAACACAAATGGGTACGATTTTTTTTTAAGGAGTAAGTAGAGGTGGTGAACAAAGAAAATGCTAACTTTTGCAAGGCTCAAAGTGGTTTCTAATGGAATTATTCTGCAAGGTGGTTTAATAGGCCCAAACGAGAAATAAAAAATGCCTTATGTCATTTCTAAGGATTAGTATGATACTCATACTTCAAAAAGACTACAAGACCTATGTTTCTCGCAACTCGAAAATGATGTCATTCTCAATGATCAACCAAAGTGAAGAATAATGAGACTATACACAAATTAATACGCTATCCAAAGAAAATGCGAGTTATCTCATAACTCAGAATTACATAAAACTCTATGCAAAGGTGAAAGGCTCTAAACTCACAGGGTTTAAGTTTCTATTATTATTCCTCTGGTTCCTCAAAAAATTAACTACTTTTCAACTCAAATCATACTAAGTGGCTATTGTGCATAATAATTCTGTTTTCAAGTACTTATGACATAAAGATTATACTTATAACATAATAGTAACAAACTAAACTTCAAACTATACATTAACAACACTTAGCTCTCATAAGTTGAATCATCAGGTAATCTAATCTCATCATTGCTAGGGTACTAAACCTAAAAGCTTTTTTTTTAAGAAAAAGAAGAAAAATTTACTCTATTTTTGTTGAAAATATTTTCAAAAGAGGTACAAATTTTGATAATCTCCTACCCCCAAACAAAAGACAACACTGTCCTTAGTGTAAAAAGTACGAAAAGATGGGACAATGTATTAAGTTGAAAAGGGAAAGAATAAAATTGGAACATATTACCTCAATGAAATTGTATTTAGCGGCACTCACCCAACACTAAATCTGGACAACACCTTAAATGAAGCACACATAATAGAATCAAATGAAATCCTACGCTAATGAAGTTGTAATCTATGTAGTTACGGAGCTAGTGAGATGGAGTGAAAAAAATCTAAATAGAGTTCTCAAAAATAAATCCAGACTAACTACGTAGATACATATGAAGTTAGGGTTGGCTCCCAGAAGCGCTAAGTTTAATGTCTTCAGCCAGACAAAAATGGGGTACACCCCCAAACAAGTCCTTATTGGTATTGAGGATCAATAAGTAAGACTTCCTCAATTTCTTGAAGGTGAATCTCAAGGAAAGTCTTAAGACGATGAGCATTGACTTTGAACAACTTACCATTTTTAGGATCCTCTACTTTAATAGGACCATGACTTGCAATGTTACGAACGAGATAAGGACCAGACCAACGTGACCGTAATTTACCTAGAAACAATTCCAGACGAGAATTATATAGGAGGACCTTCTGACCGAGGAAAAATTCCTTCCTAAGAATGTGTTTATCATGTGCCAATTTGGTTTTTGCTTTATAGATAACTTTCATAGGCATCATTTCTGATCTCTTCTAATTCACTGAGCTGGAGTTTCTTATGGTCATCGGCTTTATCGAAGTCAAAATTCATGGTCTTAATAGCCCAGTAGGCTCGGTGTTCTAACTCAACAGAGAGATGACAAGCTTTTCCATAGACTAACCTGTAAGGAGACATGCCTATAGGGTTCTTAAATGCGGTATGGTACCATAAAACATTAGATAGCCGAAGTGGCCAATCCTTTCTATTGGGGTTAACCGTTTTCTGTAAAATTTGTTTAATCTCCCTATTTGACACTTCTGCTTGACCATTTGTTTGTGGGTGGTAAGATAGGGTAACTTTATGGGTTATCCCATACTTAAACATGAGGCCCGCAAAGACTTTATTGCAAAAATGAGTACCATTGTCACTAATGATGGCTCTAGGTGTACCAAATCTAGGCAAAATCAGTTCTTTGAAGAAATTCACCACAACTCTATGATCAGCGGTCTTGGTGGCTAAGGCTTCAACCCATTTGGACAAATAATATACTGCCAGAATAATATAAGTGTAACCGTAAGAAGGTGGAAAAGGACCTATGAAGTCAATACCCCACACATTAAATATTTCAACAACAAGGATAGATTGTTGGGGCCACTCATTCCTTTTTGTTATTCTCCCTAATTGTTGACATTTAGGACAGGCTGAACAATAACTATGGGTGTCCTTAAAAAGGGTAGGCCAATAAAATCCCGAGTGCAATATTTTTGCAGCAGTTCGATTTGAGCTAAAATGGCCACCACAGGGCCGATCATGATAGAAGGAAATGATAGACTGTTGTTCATAATCGGGGACACACCTACGGATAATTTGATCTAGACAGTACATAAACAGGTAGGGGTCATCCCAAAAGTATTCCTTTACTTTGGCTAAAAACTTGTCTCTCTCTAACTTAGACCAATGACTGGGAATTTGGTTGGTCACTAAATAATTCGCAATATCTGCAAACCACAGTACTCTAGAGATCTCAAATAATTGCTCATCAGGAAAGTAATCAAAGATAGGAGGTGAATTTGGAATAGACTCAACAAGAAGTTGAGACAAATGATCTGTGACCACATTCTCTGAACCTTTCTTATCACGGATTTCAAGGTCAAATTCTTGAAGGAGTAGGATCCAACGTATTAACCATTGTTTGGCATCTTTGTTAGAAAGAAGATGCTGCAATGCTGCATGATCACTAAAAATGATGGCCTTAGATCCGATCAAATATGATTGAAACTTATCGAGGGCAAAAACGACTGCCAACAACTCCTTTTCGGTGGTCGAGTAGTTAAGTTGGGCGTCGTTAAGAATCTTACTTTCATAGTAAATCACAGATGCTAACTTATCCACTCGTTGTCCTAAAATAGCCCCTACTGCAAAATCTGACGCGTCACATATAATTTCGAACAGAAAGTTCCAATCAGGTGGACGGATAATGGGTGTGCAATAGTAAGGGCTAACTTTAACTGATCAAAAGCTGCCTGACAGACCTCACTAAACTCAAAAGGGGCATCCTTAGCAAAGAGATGGGTCAAAGGCCTAACTATCTTACTAAAGTCTTTGATGAACTTCCTATAAAAACTAGCATGACCTAAGAAAGCCCGAATATCCCTCAGATATAGGAATATGAAGATTGAAAATAATTTCTATCTTGGTTTTATCTACCTCAATCCCCGCACTAGAAATAATGTGACCTAAGACTATCCCCTTCTTTACCATGAAATGACACTCTTCCTAGTTAAGAACTAGGTTAGTGTCACGACAATGTTTCAACACAAGAGAAAGATGGTGTAGACATTCCTAAAAAGACGAACCAAAGACAGAGAAGTCATCCATAAAGACTTTAAGAAAACACTCGACTATGTCGTGAAAATATTCATCCTGCACCGCTGAAATGTAGCGGGTGCATTGAGAGGCCAAATGGTATGCGACGATGAGCGACGTGCCAAAAGGACACGTGAAAGTGGTTTTCTCTTGGTCATCCGAGTGAACTGAAATCTAGTTGTAACTAGAGTAACCGTCTAAAAAGCAATAGAAAGCCTGACCTGCTAGTCTCTCTAACATTTGGTTAATAAAAGGAAGAGGAAAATGGTCTTTTTAGGTCACACTATTCAGCTTCCTATAGTCTATGCAGACTATCCATCTAGTTTGAACTCTAATGGGGACTAATTCATTATTTTCATTAGGGACCACTATAATTCCTGGTTTCTTGGGTACTACTTGGACTGGGCTCACCCATTGGCTATCTGAGATTGGATAAATAATGTTAGCATCTAGAAGTTTGATAACTTCGGCTCTCACTACTTCCTTCATGTTAGGGTTAAGCCATCTCTGAGGTTACCTGCAGGTTTTAGAGTCATCCTCCAAGTAGATCCGGTGTTGGACCACTAATGGACTAATGCCTTTGATATCACTATTGTCCCACCTATGGCTTCCTTATTTGCACTAAGGACCTCAAGTAGTTTGGATTCTTGGGCTTGGGTCAGGTCGGAAGCGATCACTATAGGTAAAGTTTCAGATTCACCAAGGTAAGAGTACTTTAGATTGTCCGGTAATGGCTTCAGCTATACCTTAGGTGGCTTCTTCTCATTTACAGAAGTTGAGACTTCTAATGGTGTTAATGGTTCAAACTGGGCCTTATACTTGGGTGTATCTATGACTAGAACAAAGTCTAACATAGAATTGACTTCTCTTAAATAACTCTCTTCATCGAAATCAATACCAAAATGTGTCAAACATTGTTGCAGTGGGTTCTTGGGATAAGAATGCTCAAAAGTTTGACTGGACAAGGACTCAATGAGACAAACTTCCTCAAGTGACTCTAAGTCACCTGGTCGTTTTATTAAGCTAAACACATTCACTTCTACTTTCATGTTCCCAAAAGTCAAAGTCAAGTTTCCATTTCTACAATTGATCAAAGTATTTGCAGTTGCTAAAAATGGACGACCTAAGATAATGGGAATCTATTTACCTTGGGTGGGGTAATGTATCTAGCACAATAAAATCTACAGGATAATAAAAATCAGCTACTTTGACAATTACATCCCCTATGGATCTTTACTGATCTATCTGCCAATTGAATTCTCACATTAGTTTTCTTAAGATCATTCAATCCTAACTGCTGATAGACTGTATAAAGTACCAAGTTCACACTAGCACCTAGATCTAACAAAGCCTGGTCTGCAAAATATTCTCCTATCCTACAAGTGACAGAGAGACTACTGTGGTCTTTAAATTTGACCACAGCTTGATTTTGGAGAAAGGATGAACAATGTTGGGCTATAAAGGCTTCCTTGGGAATGTTGGTTTTCCTTTTGACTAAGTGTGGATAATGAAGCACTACTTGGTCCAGAAGTACCATATCTTAGTGCAATCAGCGCATTGATGTACTTAGCACAATGTACCAGACCTGACATTACTTTCTTAGTAAATTTGTTAGCCAGGTTTAGTTCAACACCAAAAAGGAGACATTGGACAGGTGTAAAATAAATTCTTTGATATCCCCTTGGAACAACAGACATGTGCTTATTCAATTTAAGAAACCCATTCAATAACTCACAGATAAAAGGATATGTTGATGCTGGATATCTCTCTGATCCCCACAAAGCTATCTCCCAATCTGAGCATGTTTTTACAAGTGGTGGTACAACATTTGTATGGCGATCTAACAAATAAAGTCTTCCAGCCACTTCTTTTAGTCACTCAAAAATTATCACTCTATATGAAGCCAACAGAGAATGTGTATGGCTTAGGTCATTAATTGGACACATCAGAAGCTCTTGCAATCTACCTCCATCAGCGATGAACCATTAGTGATCTTTGAAGACAACGCTGTATGTATATCACAAGTCAAAGAAGGATACATCAAAGGTGAAAGAACCAAGCACATCTCTCCACAACTCTTTTATTATCACCATCTCCAAACGAGTCTGGAGATTGATATCCAACAGATACAATCATGTGAGAATTATGTTGATCTATTCACTAAGTCTCTACCAACAACGACATTCAGAACGCTAGTTTATAGAATTGGTATGAGACATATGTATCATCAAACAGATTGATATTGAGGGATTTCTTTATCAGGGAGAGCATCATCATCATACAGGTATAAGCTGGACATTATCGCGTTGCACTCTTTTTCCTTTGCCAAGGTTTTAGTCCCTCTGAGTTTTCTTGTCAAAGTTTTTAACGAGGTAGCTTATATGCGAGTTCAATACTGTCCTAAGTTTATGTTGTAATATTTTTCTTCGCTCAGGGTTTTGGGCCTTTGGGTTTTTCCTGGCAAGCGTTTTAATAAGGAAACTATCTTAGAATAGTGGATGTCCACTATGGTTGACAAGTGGTTGTCCACTATGGAGACACCAAGCTCTTAAGGTGTCAATCTTTTAAGCTATATTGAGGACACTAGGCCACTTACTTGGTTATTAGTCATCTATTAAGTGTCACCATTCTAAAGAAGGAGATGCCACCATTTGACACATGATTGCATGGGCATCCTCCCTACCTATAAATAAGTAGTACATCTTATTGTTTTGTATCAAGTTGTAAGAAGAGAAACAATCCCTCGTGAATAAAACTAAGTCTTCCCTCTACTTTTCTCTCTTTACATTTTAGTACCTACACTATTTTGTCTTCCAGAGTTAGTGTAGTTAGTTTCTATAATAGCATTTTAATAATTAGAATATTCTATTATTTTTATGAATAATATTACATTTATTTACAAATGTATAGTGCAAATAATATATTATTAAATGCCTAAAATGTGTTACGGACGTGCATTGCGCGTGCCTTCGGGCTTATAAAAATGATAGGAGAATAATAACACTATTGTTATGACATGAAAACATAGTAAAAAATTTAAATTTTTTTTAAAAACAAATTTAACTGATATGACTGCTGAGTCAGACTAACCGACTCGACTGAGTTAACAGTCACAGCCGAATCGAGACTGAGTCAGCCGAGTCAAGAACGCTCTGAGCTTGGTGTTGAATGGTTGGGTAAGTGCCGACTGAATTCGATCCGATCCGGCCGAGTCAGCGAACCATATTTGTGGTAGGGTGACTATATACTTTCATCCTTGCACACTAATATCCACGCATAATGTGCGTGCCCGTCTATTAGTATTTATCACACAATATTGAGCTGAAAACCCTCCTTTTATAACCGATTCATGTAGAGGACAAGCACTTTTTGTTTTGTAAGCTTAATCCCTACTTTTTAGCGTTTTGTAAGCAAAGGAGTTAGTTCCTTCTTTTATTTTAAAACTGTAAAAAATTTTGGTACCTAAACTACCATTCCCTTTGCTAAACACGTAGACTTCTAACTATTTTTGTTTGTGGGAACGGATGACGTGGCATATAGAGAAAATAAATTTTTTTAAAATTAAAAATGCTATAACTTTTAATCTACAATTTAGATATTTGCCAAATTTATAATTTTTAGAAAGCATTTTTCAAGATCTTTAAAATGAGACCAGACAACAATACTAAATTAAAAAAAATCTTAAAAATTAGACTATGAAAACACATAGCTACTTGCATAATAAAAACGCCTATGCAAATTGTTTGCATAGTAAAAAACGAATCAAATTATAATTTGCAACAACTATTTTAAATACTTTTGCGCATCTGCACTTCTCTAAGTCCCTATGCAACCAGATTGCATAAGAAAAAAGCTAAAAAATTACATTTTAAACAATGCAAACTATAAATTGCATCAGCTATTTTAAATACTTTTGAACATCTACACTTCTCTAACTCTCTATGCAACTAGATTGAATAAGAAAAAAGCTAAAAAATTACATTTTAATGCAAACTATAATTTGCATAGTTAAAATAATGCAAATTATAATTTGCATTGGATATTTTACATACTTTTGAGCATTTGTACTTTTTTATGTTCAGAAAAGTATTGTAGTTCATTGTATGCAAGTTCAAAGTTAACTGATGTATGCAAACTTTAATTTGCATACAATTATTTGAGTTTATAGCTTGGTAAATGGGTTTTTTCTGGATTTTTTTTTTGAATTTGGTATTCATGTGTGATCTTGTTTTAAAGATCTTGAAAAATTCTTTCCAACGGTATAAATTTTGTTCAAATCCGATTTATATTTTGAAAGTTATGACCATTTTTATGTTAAAATTTATT
Organism: Macleaya cordata; assembly: GCA_002174775.1. NCBI lineage: Eukaryota > Viridiplantae > Streptophyta > Magnoliopsida > Ranunculales > Papaveraceae > Macleaya > Macleaya cordata. The sequence goes on along the minus strand of MVGT01004349.1, from coordinate 208,074 downwards.
AATTGGGGTTTGGTAACGTGCACCGTCGTTATTCAGCAGATGGATTTTTCGTCTTTTTACATCGTGCTAACGTGTGCCGAGGACTGTCCATACATGAAAAAAAAGTATGTCCTCTACTTCAATTTTTTTCCAATGCAAGGACGTCCTATTCATTTTCTGTATTTATTAAGGCTATTTAACACCGCTTTCATATATTCATGGCCGAAAAATCTCCACGTTGTGCTTATCATACACAAAATATTCCAATACAAAAATCTAAATGACGTGGTGATATTTGGGATAAGAAATAGGCGATATAGATGTTATTGACCAACACCATATTTCCCATACTCAACAGAACACTCCAGAAGCACGTCGAGACAGTCGAGTGGTTGACGAGACGAAAACTCCTCACTTCTCGCAATAGTTTAGATCAATCAAGAAGAACCCAGAAACTTCTCAATCAATTATAAATACCAGTGCATGTCCTCTCTGTTTTCTCATCTTGAAAATTCCCACCGAAAGTGTCTTTTTTCTGCATTTAATCACAACCATCCTAACAAAACCCTAAGCTTTCATTTTCTTAAAAAATTTCGTCATCTGTTTTTTATTATTTGATCTTTCAAGAGATCGTTAATGGCGGACGTTCAGATGGGAGAAGCTGAGACATTTGCATTTCAGGCTGAGATCAACCAACTTCTAAGTCTCATCATCAACACTTTTTACAGCAACAAAGAGATTTTCCTTCGGGAACTTATCAGTAATTCTTCTGATGCGTTGGATAAGATTCGGTATGAGAGTTTGACAGATAAGAGTAAACTTGATGCTCAACCAGAACTCTTCATCAGACTTGTTCCTGATAAAATTAACAAAACTCTTTCAATCATTGATAGTGGAATCGGAATGACCAAAGCAGGTAACATTGATTTTCAAAGATTTAATCCGTTTTTTTCTTTTTTTTCTTTTTTTTTTTTCTTTCTTTCTTGTGATATTGTTAATAAGACCTTGCTCTTAAACTTTGAGATATTAGAGAGAGAGGGGTGCCACAGTCTATATTACAAAATTATGTGGGTCTAATTAGGGTGGATCATATTCATCTAACATTCTCCTAGTCCTAGGGTAAGGGAATTATCATAAGAACATGTAGAGCTACTGCTGAAACTGGACTTGTTTGGGTTTTTTTCTGGCTCTAATACTATCTTAAAAACTACTATAAGAGAGGGTGCCACAATGTATTTTGCAGGTCTAATGGGGATGGATCAAATTCATCTAACAATAGTTTTTTATTTTTATTTTTTCTGGGTTTTGGAGTTTGGATTAATATAAAATGTATTTGATTAATTTGGAAATTGTTATGTGGGTCTTATCAGAGATGGATCGCATTCATCTACCAATTTTTAGTTTTTCTTTTTCGTTTTTTTTTTTAAGTTTGGATTTTTAATTAATCTTGGTTTTTGGAGTTCGGAATGTTCGATTTGTGAAGATTTGGGGACATAAAATGAGTGTCCAATGGGGAATTGGGGATGGATAACATTCATCTAACAATTTTTAGATTTTCTTTTAATGATTTTTAGAGTTGGGATGGTTGTTTATATTGTCGTTTTGAAGTGTTTGGATTGTTAAATTTAATGTGTGTTTTTTGTAGATTTGGTGAATAATTTGGGAACAATTGCAAGGTCTGGAACAAAGGAATTCATGGAGGCATTGCAAGCTGGAGCTGATGTTAGTATGATTGGCCAATTCGGTGTTGGTTTCTACTCAGCTTACCTTGTGGCGGAAAAGGTTATCGTAACGACGAAACACAATGACGATGAACAGTACATTTGGGAGTCTCAAGCTGGTGGATCTTTCACTGTTACAAGAGATGTTAATGGTGAACAATTGGGCAGAGGAACAAAAATCACTCTCTTCCTCAAAGAAGACCAGGTAAGATTTAGATAATAGTAACTAAAGTTGTTCAACTTTCTAGGCAGTTTCAGATATCTTGAGTTTGTGTCCTTTCGTATTGAATTTGAGCTGAGGATATGAAGATCATAAAATTTTGATATCCTGATGTTAAAAGCAATTGTTTTTGGGATTCAAAGTTTTAGGGAGATTGGGAGAGTAACTTGAGATTTCAACTTTTTGGAATTGAACTTTTTAGTATTGTAACTAAAGATTAATTGTAGGAAGAATTTCTCAGAATTCAAAGTTTGCTGTGTTTTCTGATACATGTTTTTTTTTTTTTTTTTTTTTTTTTTTAATACTGAATCTGAGACTTGGAAGGATGAAAAGAACAGAAAATTTTGAGATTTTGATGTAAAATTCAATTTTTTTTTTTTGGGAATTCAAAGCTTAGACTTTTGAAGCAGAGTAACATAAGTTGTATGAAGATTATTGTGTTTTCATCTTTCCTTTTTTATTGAATTTGAGATTTGAAGGACAAGAAGAAAAGATTAGTCTTGAGATTTTGTTGTAAAACTTGATCATTTTCCGTGCAGATGGAGTATTTAGAAGAAAGGAGATTGAAGGATCTTGTGAAGAAGCACTCTGAATTTATCAGTTATCCAATCTACCTCTGGACTGAGAAGACAACAGAGAAGGAAGTGAGTGACGATGAAGATGAAGAAACCAAGAAAGAAGAAGAGGGTGACATTGAAGAAGTCGATGAAGAGAAAGAAACAAAATCAAAGAAGAAGAAGGTTAAGGAGGTTTCTCATGAGTGGCAACAAATCAACAAACAGAAACCCATCTGGCTGCGAAAACCAGAGGAGATCACCAAAGAAGAATATGCTTCTTTCTACAAGAGTTTAACAAATGACTGGGAAGATCATCTTGCTGTGAAGCACTTCTCTGTTGAAGGTCAGCTTGAATTCAAAGCGATCCTTTTTGTGCCGAAAAGAGCTCCTTTTGATCTCTTCGACACAAGGAAAAAGATGAACAACATTAAGCTTTATGTTCGGAGAGTGTTCATAATGGACAATTGCGAGGAACTCATCCCTGAGTACCTTGGATTCGTGAAAGGTGTGGTTGATTCTGATGATCTCCCTCTCAACATTTCCCGTGAAATGCTTCAGCAGAACAAGATTCTTAAGGTGATAAGGAAGAATCTCGTTAAGAAATGTATCGAAATGTTCACTGAGATTTCTGAGAACAAAGAGGATTATAACAAGTTTTATGAGGCTTTCTCCAAGAATTTGAAGTTGGGCATTCATGAAGATAGCCAGAACAGATCAAAGCTTGCTGATCTTCTCAGGTACCATTCAACAAAAAGTGGGGATGAGCTGACAAGTTTGAAGGACTATGTTACTAGAATGAAGGAGGGCCAGAAGGACATCTACTACATTACTGGTGAAAGCAAGAAAGCTGTTGAAAATTCTCCATTTTTAGAGAGGCTGAAGAAGAAAGGATATGAAGTTCTGTTCATGGTAGATGCCATCGATGAATATGCTGTGGGACAATTGAAGGAGTACGATGGGAAGAAGCTTGTTTCAGCAACAAAGGAAGGTCTAAAACTAGACGACGAAACCGAGGAAGAGAAGAAGAAGAAAGAAGAGAAGAAGAAATCGTTTGAGTCTCTTTGCAAAACCATAAAGGACATTTTGGGAGAGAAAGTGGAGAAAGTGGTTGTTTCTGATAGAATTGTGGATTCACCATGTTGTTTGGTGACTGGAGAGTATGGATGGACTGCAAATATGGAGAGGATAATGAAGGCACAGGCGTTGAGGGACAGCAGTATGAGTTCGTACATGTCGAGTAAGAAGACGATGGAGATTAATCCAGATAATGGGATTATGGAGGAGCTGAGAAAGAGAGCAGAGGCTGATAAGAACGATAAGTCAGTGAAGGATTTGGTAATGCTGTTGTTTGAGACTGCGTTATTGACATCTGGGTTCAGTCTGGATGATCCGAATACATTTGCTGCTAGAATTCACAGGATGTTGAAGTTGGGATTGAGTATCGACGAGGATGAAACTGGTGAGGAGGAAGCAGAGATGCCGGCTCTGGAGGAAGATGTGAATGAGGAGAGCAAGATGGAAGAAGTTGATTAAGAGAAGCGAGCAGATGATGGTCGTGTGTTCTGTTGATGCTGTGGATATTACTAAGATAAAAGGTATTAATTAGTAGTGTCAAGTAAATGGTGTTTTTTGTTTTATGTTGGCCTTTGTTGGTGTCTGCTATTTCTGATCACTTGCTGCATTGCCTTGTGGTATATAGTCATTGTGATCAACATTTTCAATTCTGAAAGAATGTGATCTTGTATTGTCAAATGTCAATATATGGTCTTTCTTTGTTTCCTTTTTTCAAAACATCTGATTTACATTTTTCAGTTCTAGTTTGCTTTGCCAAAGTTTGAACCAAGAACATACCCATACAATTGCTCGCTTTATATGCAATCTATATGGAAACTCGGTCCTTATCATGGTTAGCAATTTGGCATACAGCAAAAAGTTCCAATTAGCAAAGTTCATGTATAATTCATTGTAAAGGCGTTGGAAATTCGGTCAAATGTCATCCAAATTTGATAAAATATTAGTGCTACCATAACCGAGGATTGCTAACCAGACTAGACCAAAACTTGCAATTATTAGTTAATATAATCAAATAAGTGAGAGAAGCAGGATTAAGGAATCAATTTGATTATAGAAATACCTGTAACAGACTAGTCTCCATTGCCAATATGGTAGATGAAGCATAAAAGAAGCAATTTCTAGGATTCCTCTCAACTGTTCAGAATGTTTCGTTCTAATGATCAAATTGGTAAACCACTGTTAGGAACTTTGCTGAACAAAGTCCAAACACCGTCTGCCTCTTATGATTTATAAAAGTTTTGGTTCAAGAATGAGAACAAGCTGAGAAAAGTGGTTCACTTGTTTACTTTTCTGCCTGGTAAAGGAGCTTACAAGAGTGAATTGGCTTCTAAAATTTACTAGTAAAAACTGTAACTTAGTATTATAAGCATCTACAAATGACAACCAGCAATAATACATTATCTGATCTGCACTTGCATATAATTTGCAAAGGTCAGATGAGATTTATTATTTGTTATCGTCATGTTCGTCCATCGGGGTGTAAGACAGTAAGAGATGGAGCTGTTACAGTCACCTTAGAATACGTCTAATATGGGAGAAAGAAAGAAAATGAGCAGATCAAAGAAACCTATTCTTTCTATTGTTTTTGTGATGATCAGCACTCCAAAACTCATGAAAAGTATATCTAATTTGTAGTCTGTATGGGTTGATAGAAGAGATATGTTTGATAATAAGCTTACCTAATTTGTAGTCGGTATGGAACAAGAGGTTTAATAGTATAAGCGAAAGAGGTTAGCATCAGATTTATCTTAATACTCAAGAATCCAACATTCCTTGCAATTCATGTCCCAAACAGAAATGAAAGGAACTGATATTTCTTTTCCTGCGACACCCGGAACACTGTACTCAGGTGCCTCAATGCTCCTCCAGTGAGTGACTATAAACGATTATGACATCGAGGTTCAGGGAAAATATAATTTAGTAATGCAGCTGATTAAAACAAGATGATTAAAAGAGGAACTTTCTAAAGTACTCAATCCATCTACACTTCCAGCATTAGCTCAAGAGAGATTAAAATATATAAATAAAATTCAGAATTTATAAAAATCAGAAACAACTGGTTGCCAGGCTCCAGAGTGAAAATGTGCTGGATTACAATTCAAAGGATGATCACAGTGTTGGTGCAGTAGGCTTGTGAATTTGTACCAGATTGTCTGTAAATTCTGTCAGTGTAATCTCATGTACCTTGTCGGGGACTGAAAATTAGGGTGCGGTGACTGAACTACAAGACTGAAACAAAATGCTCTTAGGAATTCAGGATTTAGTATTTCGTTGTATGCAAATTGTATCGTATGCTCTAGTTCACGATTACTTGGTGCTTTCTCAGCGTTCTCTGGAATGGGGATGATATAAGTTATTTTGTTCGGAACTGTTTATGGGTACTGCAACTTTGCATAATTCTGATGTCTCTACGTTTGGAGATGCATGGGCATTGGTTCCAATTCGCACGGGGTGCTGTTCTAAGCCATGCTCTGAATGAATCTCTACATCACATCAACATTATAGCAAATGCAAACATGACAAAAAAAATGGAAGTAGATTTCAATTTGTTATTGATATGGAGCAGAGAAGGATAAAATCGATGATCTATAACAAGTGCTAAGGTGACTATAAAATCCGTGGATGGGTGATGTGTCAAACAAGGCCTTTGACTCCACACATTCAATTCCCATATCCATCTACACAGGTAACACAGCTAGTATTTGAATGAGACTACCAAAACTCAATGTTCTCTATCAATTTTTATTTTTACCAGTTTAACAGATCCAAGAAAAAAGAGTCCTAGACTAGAGAGTTTAATAAATTAATTTGCTAAAGTTTTATTTTTCAAAGTTGCATCTAGCTTTATACAAAACTTTAGGTAGATGAAGCTGAAGACAATATACATAGTATTTAACATCTACAATCAGGATATATGAAAGAGTTCCTGATATTATATTCCTCTGGCAGACTCACCATGTTACCGCTGAGTGCAAAAGCCTTTAATCTTGCCTGTTGTAATGGCTGAGTGGATCTTGGAGCTAGCTTTGGAGTTCATTAGACCGATGGATCCCAATCCAGAGAAGATGAGAGAATCTTCGACAAAGACATGAAAACATTGAGCATTGTTGGACGAGAAGTCAGATCTGGAGCCACACAGTCCATAGCAAGTTGGGCCATGGAGAAGACTAAGTCCAACGGATAATCTTGCTTTAGTGATGGATCAATGAAGTTTATCAGCTTTTCTCTCACATTCTCTCCTTCAAGCACCATCTTTATTGATTCAGACAGTAATACATCTCTTTCTGTCTTTTCATTGTCCGATTCAGATGGAGTAGCTGCTTCCCTCCCCGATAAGAGCTCCAAAATGACCACTCCAAATGCAAAAACATCCAGTTTAGGCGTGATCACCCCATTCTCAAGATACTCTGGAGCCATATATCCTTGAGTGCCAACTACATGCATAGTCAATTGCATTTGCTCACCTCCTCCGCCGCCGCTGTCCACTTCCTCTTCTTGATTATTCTCCATTACTATACTTCTTGCCACGCCAAAATTTGCAATCTTGGCTCTCATGTTACCATCTAGGAGGATGTTACTACTTTTCAAGTCCTTGTGGATGTAGGGTGGATTTGCATCGTTGTGAAGGTAATTAAGCCCATCTGCTACCTGGTACGCAATCTGAACTCTTTGTTTCCATCCAAGACTATGATATTTCTTGTTCTCATCATGATTATGATGAAGCCAATCGCTGAGGGACCCATTTTCCACAAACTCGTAGACGAGAAATGTGTTACCCTCATGGATACAGAAACCAGACAGCCTAATTACGTTGGAATGATTGATTTGTTTCAAAATGTTGATTTCGTTAGAGACATCTCCTTTCATCCTCTTTATAGCAGCATTATCACCATTCATCACACCGCGATAAACAGATCCCTTGATTCTGTTTTCTTCTCTGAAAAATCCAGTGGCAGTTTGCAACTCTTCAAACCTGTACAAAATCAAAGAATCCATTGCATATCGAACACCTTCAGACGAAACAGACCAGTAAGAATCTCTGTTTCCATGACTTGTCTGCTTCGAATTGTATTCATCAGCAGAAGAATCACCAACCACCACCACCCTCTTTACTTCTGGGAATGGCTCCTTGCTTTGTTTAGACCGACGATGTCCCAAGAACCAAACTAGAAATCCGGAGAGGACTAAAAGCAATAAACCAGATCCAATTCCAATTCCAATCCAAACCCATTTCTTTGATGAAGTATTATTAGTTTTTGGTTCAATAGGGGGAGTTGGGGGCAGAGAAGATTGGTCTGTGGGTGGAGGAATCAAGGAAGTAGCTTGGATCATTTTGGGCTCGCTTTTAAGCGGAACCAATACGGTCGTGAAGGGAAAAATTGTACTGTCCGGTTCCAACTCATTCGCGTCATATACGCTCTGCGGATCAACACCACCACCACCACCACCACCACCACCACCGCTAAAGGTTTCAGCAATTGAAGAAATAGAATCACCCCAAGTAATCAAATAAGAGAGCAAGTACTTAACACCAGCAGCAGTCTGGTTTCTACTAGGGCACGCACATCTAAGTGGTACTACCAAGTTTAATCCAACAGACAAATTTCGACTTTCATAATCAGGATTCCGAGTCATCAAAGCTTGGCAAGTGGTGAGACCTTGGTAAGTATCATTAGCGACACTAAAATAAGTCTCAGAGGAGTATTTCAAGATGTATCTAGTGTTGTGTTGATATAAATTACTACTTGTAGAACAAGAACAACTCACAGGAACAATTACCAGCTTGTCCAGTGGGATCTTGTCGACGTCGGTGATGTTGTTGATTTTGGCAATCATTGATGGTTCTGAGCCCAAGAGGTACCCAATACTGTTTGCTGAATCGTAGTTGGGTGGGTGAGATCTGAAGGTGAGGTATGAAGTGCAAGAAGTATCTGGGCCATTACAGGAGTACCCATTCGTGAAAGAGTCGTTTTTGTAGTTGTAACAATCGAGTTGTTTGTTGTTGATATAAGTTTGTTGGGCATTACAGAAGAAGAAGAAGAAGAAGAGAGAGAAAGTGAAGGTGAGAGCAGATGAAGAGAAGAACCCCAACTCCATTAAAAATGGACAATTTTCAATTTGGGAACTGAAATCTTCAAAAAACTAGAACCCTTTCTCTTTCTCTCCTCTCTCTCTAGTTTTAGTTTGGTTGGTGAGCCATATATAAATTTTTCACAGCTGAGAACAGCAGGAAACTGCTAATTAGTACTCCTGTCACACTCTATGGTGACTGGTATAGGTTAACTACAGTGGAACTGGATGGATAATTGCTCAAGTTATTAAACCCAGTCCACGCGTAAAACAGGAAATCAGAATTGACTTTTATTTGCAAAACGACCTAAATTTCAACGCGTTTTTTCTTGACTCTCTTAAACTCTGTTCTCGTTTGCTTGTAGAAAGATGGGCGATGTGAATGAAATTAATAAAGACAAAAGGTGAACAGAGAAAAATCATCCGACTTTGTGGAGACTTTGATGAACAGCTTTTAAATCTCTAAAGGATTCAAGTAAGAAATGATATTTTTTAAGTTATTGGGTTGTTGTTGTGGTGGTTTTGATTTATGTTTCTGTGTCTGTATCTGTAAGGAGAAGATGAGAGAGGGCAAGGATCGTGAAAACGCTTGGATCTCCTCACTGTCCCACCAATAATTCATCAAATTAGTTGGAAATCAACGGCATAGCTTTTTTTTTTTTTTTTTAATAGTGGGATTTTGTCCAACGACAAACACAAACAAAGGCTTAAATGAGGAAATGGTAAGAGACTCTACCAGCTAAGCTACATGACACTTGCAAAATATATAGTTCAATCACCAAAAAAAGTATTCCAATAAAATTTTGATGGAAAGAGAGATTGTAGATTGATATTATTTTGAGCATATTGTCTTTACCCCCAATTCTTAATTTATAAATCACTTACCCCTCATTTCTTTCAAATAATCACTTCCCTCTCAGTTACCGTCATTTGACCATCCGTTTGGTCAATTTTAAGTCACGTGCACTACATGTGATGTAAAAAAGGACTAAAATGCCCTCCCTTTGAACTAACCCAACCCAACCCTTAGACTTGGGTTAAAGACACATGGCATTATCCTAAATCCCGTCAGACGGACGGCGTAGATCAAAACACACTTAATTTTGATCGCTATCTCATAACGGTCATCCCCCTCCCTCTATTAAAACCATCTTCTTCCTACCAAAAAGCACACCTCTTATTTCCTACTTGTGTATCTATAGATCACCATCATTAAAGGTTTTTCAAGGTTTTTTTTGTTGATATTTCAAGAATGAGAGGGGGAGAATGTTCATCTAAGGTTAGTATCAAATCCTATTTTGCACTCAAAGATAAAAAAAACCACTGCTTTCTTCTTCTCTTTTCATTTTC
>MVGT01004349.1:175018-198076 GCA_002174775.1 Macleaya cordata | reverse complement strand
CAATGGGGCCTAAGTGAAAAATAATCAGTGACTATTTTTTCTGATTTGAAACAGGTTTCATGTCAAGCTTGTTGTAGGGAAGGACATAACTCGATTGATTACCCCTGGGTTTACACAAGATGTAGGAAGCTCGGGTGTGATGGCATCCGAAAATTGTTGTGATCCTCTCAACCCACTTCTCTTGATAAAAAGTTCTTTACCTGCCAACACCCTACCTGTAATGGGTTTCAATAGTTTGAAGAGGCAATTAATAGAGTGGGTTTTTTATCAACTTAATATCCTTACGGAGATAGTTGTTTTAGTTGCGGGGTAACTGATCACTGGATCAAAACATGCCCCTGGAGAGATACCCCTTGTACTGAGCCAAACTGTAATGGGAAGAGAAAGCTAAAAATTTCAGGACTGAACACAACTATGAAATCATTTATCTCAAATGCCATAAGTGTAATATTTTTGAGTGGTTGAGTGATGTATTAGTGGCATCAAAAGCTAAAGAACTTCAAGGCAATGTGGGGGATTTATGTAGTTTTATTATGAATAAGATGAACCTTAATAAGTAAAGAGTGCCCTTTTATGCATGAAATGTTTGCTTCTTGTTCAATGAATTTGGTTTGACAAATACTAATATAATATAACATAACCTCTTTAATACAACATAACCTGTTTAACAAAGAATAACACCACTTGCTTAACACAACATAACATATTTAACAAATACTAACATAACCTGTTAACCATATCCATTATAGTTCAAACCACATAACAAAAAATCACAAATAAACATATTGTTTTAGAAAGCAATGCATGTGTCTAATATGACCACCATGCCAACATCCAAAAAAACTCATAAGGAAGAGTAAGTCCTCATAATCATCCACACACACGTCCATGAAAGAAAGATAAAAAAACCCAAGATAAATAGTTTTAGTTAGAGGCTCCACCTCCCATGCCACTAACACCTGAAGAAGAAGGTCCCTTCTTCTGTTATTGCTGATCTTGCTGTTGTGGGGTTCTAAAAGTTGAACCAGTCCATTTTTGTTGCTACTGTGGAGCACCTTCAAATTGACATTGTTGGTGCAGCTGCTGATGCTGAAAATGAGAAGGCAGTCCATCAAAACTCACAGATTGGTGGAAAGTTTGGTGAATCCTTCCTCCACTCATAGTCTGTGATATACTCTGCTGCACATTTACAGTTCTACCTCTACCCCTAGTCTTAGATGCTCTACCCAAACCCTCCTGGTTCTAACTCTGATTCCTAAACCACTGACTGAATCTTGTGTTGCCATAGATCCAGACCTACCAGTAGATGCACCTCTTGCTCTTCTTTCAGTTCCAAAAGTAGTTGCACCCCTTGCTCCGATACTAAATCCAGTACAAGAGATACTATGTTCTTATCCTGTTTGACTTCTACAACCATAAGCTAAGCCACCCCTGGTCCTCACCTTCTTGCACTTCCCCCTGCATGTTCTCATATTATGCCCAATGAGACCACAAATAGTGCATTTCCTTTAGTTGCTGCTACTGCTTGGATTCTCATCTGGGTCTTTTATCCTTCTCATTTTGGGTCTCCCTAGTTGGGTGTAAATATATGTATTAAAACCCTAGGGTTTGAATAGAATATAATATTAAAAGGGTAAGTTTGAAAGTGGGGCATGTGAAACATAAAAGTACTAAATAAAGTAATTTATCTTACTTTACCCCAGTCTCTCTGGTCTGCCAGTGGGAGAATAAAACGAACATAGGTAGTCTTGTAGGTGGCCACATAGTAGTTTGCACTGCAATATCTGTAAAGGCATAAATGAATAGAATTTAGTCATTAATGAAAAGTTATTACGAATTTAAATAATTTTCAAAAGTAAATAAATAAAGAGGAGGGATATTGCAACATATCTTATTGCGACATTATTGCAACATACTTTTTATGGAGCCCACATGAAGATGGTTTGAGGGCTAATTTTTGTGTGGGGATATTCTCCTCATCATGTAGATCCACTTCTAAAAGTTCTAACCGCATCAAAATTTTATCGGAAATTAAAAGAAATCAACGGTGTAAAAAAATGTCGAATATGATGATCTACATGATGAGGAGGACATCCTCACAAAAAAATTAGCCTTCGAACCATCTTCATGTGGGCCCTATAAAAAGTATGTTGTAATAGTGTCGCAATAAGGTATGTTGCAATATCCCTCCTCATAAATAAATACTTACTCAAGCTAATTAGACCTTCTTAGAGATAGTGTTGCAACAGCATGCACACATGGGAAAACCTTCAACTTCCAACCCACGCAAGACAAGTCCTTTTCTACAAATCCACAATCCACTTTCCACCACGAAAGCTCTCAACCACCACTTTTGTGCAGTAGGGATATATATTACATTTGGTACCCTTATATTTATATAAGTTAGCCACTTGATTTATTTAATTTAAATTAATTAAGTGTATTTTGTTTATGTACAGGAAATATGAGTGGAATAGACAAAAAGCGGTAAAACTAGTAAATTAAACATTTGGAGAAGGTCGTGGTACATGCGAAGTGGTGCATATCAATTGATGAGTACAAAACCAGTTAAAGTCACTAGTTGATGAAGGCACCTACTAGATATTAATAAGGGCAATCATTATAGCACGCATGTTTTGCATATGTAAGCCAAAAGAAGTCAACTGATTTCAAATTTAATAAAGGTAGTTGATGACATGTAATTAAATAGTTGATTGAGTGGTGACGTCCCCATCCTCACTTACACTTGGGGATATCCTAAGGTTTTATTTATTGGTCAAACTTCCATTTGACTAAAATTTGAGGAGATTTGTTCTTTGGGGCATCGTACCTAAACTAGGTATAAAATATGAGAACTATTTAATCACCACCCACAAAATAAAATACACCCCACCATCTTCATCTTCTCCACCACCATCACCACCACCACCACCACCACACCACCACCATTACTGGAGAGGAAAAGAGATCCAGAGGAGAGGGAGAGAGATAGAGCAAAAGAAAGAGACGAAAGGGAGAAGGAGACAAATTTCCCTCTTTTTTCTTGATTTCATTTAGATGTAAGTTCTAAAGATTATCTACTTCAAAGATGAACAATATTGGTAAGAAACCGTCTACTATCAAGAAAGTATAAAGGCACCAATCAAGCACTATTTGCATTCTGTCAAAAAACATTCTAAAAAAAAGATAAAAACCCTAACAAAGTTCAGGATTTGTTAGAGCACCTACTTCTGATGAGACGACTTTGAGAGCTTCTTCTTTGAAACCACAGGCTGAGATTTTGGGTGACGGTTTTCCTCACCCTCACCCTCTCTACTCTTTCTCTTCTCTTTCTCTCTCTTTCTCTTTTTTTGTCTCTCTTCTCTCTCTACTGGTGGCGGTGGCGAAGCGAGGTGGTGGTGGCCTTGGCAATGGAACAGTGAGGTGGAGGCGGTGGAATGATGAGATCTGATTTTTTCCGATCTCCCTCTCTCTCTATTCTCTTTCTCTCTCCTTCTTTCTCTTTCTCTATTTCTCTCTCTGTCTCTCTTCACTCTAGATCGACCGGTGGTGTCGTGGCCATGGCGGTATTTGAAGATGAATTTTTTTATTTTTTTAAATTTTTATCAAAATTATTATTTAATTATACAATGGTTGGGATATCCCTTAGTTTATTCAGATGATGTCCTTAAGTGTATTTTAAAAAAAAAATGGGGATATCCCTAGTGTAGGATATCTCCCAATGTTTTAAGGATGGGGGATATCACCACTCTAGTTGATTTTCTATTCATACTAACGTAGTGTTTATGAACCCCATCAAACCTATCCAACACGTACACGTGTTAGGAATCTAGTTTTGGATTTATAATACTAGTGGGCCCCATGAACTAAAAAGAGTAGAAATAAATTCTGGTTTTCTACAATGTTTCTCACGCTTCCAACAACATCATCTCCATTATTCGAAATACATTTGATGTGGACCCCATTTTATGAATTGGTAACTTCTAATTTGTATGGGATTTAGAAACCTAGTTAACCAAGGAAACTAAGAGTCTTATTGGGACGGTGGAGTTATTATAAAAGGAGGAGATCAGCTACAAAGCAAAGGGCGGTTCGTGAGTTCGACGTAGAGGGTCGTACAGAAAAAGAAGGGATGCTGCCCTAGGTGCGTACAAGAGTGAGAAGGCCTTTAGGCCGTTCTAAGCAGAGATCGAGTAGATAGAGAAGTGTAACCAGGGTGTAATCTTTGGGGTATTTTTGTGAGTACACTTATTTGAATTCAATAGAGTATTATTTAATTATTTTTTTATTTATTCAAGTATGTGTGGCTAAATCTTTAACTAGGGTTGAAGATCGATGAAGCATTGTGGATGATACAGTAATGGTGTATGGATATTTATTTTCTTATCAAAAGTGGTATTAATGTTTTAATTATTCTTACTTCGAATAATTGTTAGGGATGAAACCTCGGACACATGTGATGATCTTACATGTAGTTTGTGATAGTTTTTATCAATTATCAACTTGATTTTGTAATGTATTATATCAAAAGTGGATAATCTGTGTTTTTCAGTGTTTCAGATACTTGTGTTAATTTATTTTTGATCTTTCAAGTGAAGTAGAATAATATTTTAGGTAGTTTTAAAAAGGGTTTCAATGTGCAATCTTCCATACTAGCATGTTTGATTACTAGATTAGTATATGGTTATCGAGAAGAAAATTAATATATATGTAGCACCCGCACTTTTGGTCGAACCACGCTTATGATGCAAACTCTCTTGTGCTTTTTGACTGAGGGAGATACATTTTATATCTCTCTCTGAGAGTATTGATTTTGATTGATTTGGAGTCGCCACCTGATTTTTAGGGAATCAGGACCCTATAGTTGGAAAACTACACCTAGATTTTTCTTTGAGAAATACTAATGGCGGTCTTCCTTAGTTTGGTCTGCGATTGAGATTCCGGGTAAGAGAATTCTATTACGGGTCAGGAAGGTGTGAGGCACCTGACAACCGCCCGATCAAAGATCGGTCTTTACTTCATAATTAGGGGATGATTTTAAAGATATTTGTTTTAAGAACTGATTAAGAAATTTTGCACAGAAAATCTGAGCAATTGATTCTCTCACAAAATAGTTCATTTATGTATCTCTTTTTGAGATGAAATTGATTTGAACAAATACTTTCTTTTAAAAGTAAATGTATGTCATGCTTTATTTTTAAGCATGAATTATCTCCAATTTTGAGGGATGATTAACATCTTTCCTTATTTGAAGGAAAGATTGGGATATCTCATTTTGAGAATCCAAGAGACTATATTTCTATATTTATTAGAATTTTTGTTAGGAAATATTTTCCTTGAAAATATTCTTTTTTATTTTTCATTAAAAATTGCTTCCTATAAATTACATCTAGGGAGAAGTGTTGAGATTATCATTTTGAATGATTACACTAGTATATAAATAAATGGTATTATCTAATTAGAAAAATGATGAAGGGATGCTTCCCCAAGCACTATATTTAAGAAAGTAAATGATTTTAAATGAACAAGAATTATAAATATTCATAAGAGTGTTAGAATGTTAGTGTTAGTAACAAGGAATGTAAATAAAGGAAATTTAATGTTAATAACTTATAAATAAATGACAAGAAATGTAAATAAAGAATGTTAGAGAGTTAGAGTTAGTAACTTATAAATAAATGACAAGGAATTTAAATAAAGATGTAAAATAAAGAAATTGAGAAATTAGTTAAAAGTAAATTGCATGAAATGTAAATGAAGATAGATATAAGGAAAGAATGTTCACTTTGGAACAATATATATATAAATGTATGGATAATATTTACATCTTGAAATCACCATAAGTATTATGGTTTTCAAGACAATCTAATTTAGATCATCTTGAAATTTAGCCAAGTTTAGAAAATTTCCATACCTTGACAAATGGAATCACTTGAATGAAGACTTGACACTTGAAGTCTCTTAACCAAAAGAAGGTCACACCACTCCTAATTTAATAAGAGTGTTGAGACTAAAAATTGGAAGAGCTTCCTCTTGTTTTTACAATCCCTTGAAATTTAGAAAGAGATCTCTAAAAAATCTCTAACCCAAAAAGGACACACCACTCCTAAATTTTATAAGAGTGTTGTGACTAAAATGAGTAGAGTTTTGAGAGAGGAATTACAACTCTATATTTTAAAAAAAAGAAAAGAAATCTTCTAACTCCTTGATCTTCTCTAGTCTTCTTCTTCTTCAAATTCTCAAGAATTTCTTCTTCTCTTGTAAATGAGCTTGCAACTCTTTCTTCTTTAGCTCAAACTCTTTTTTAGTTCAAGCTCTCTTCTTTTTTTTCTCTTCTTTCCTTTCCCTTTTCTCTCTTCTTCTTTTTCTCTCTTTTTCCCCCTTCCTCCTCCTCTCTTGAATGTGGGATGGAAGGCTCCTTTTATAGCCTTTCACCAAGAATAGTAAGGAGGTGGTTTGTAGTGTGAAAGGGATTGATATGTTGATTTTAAAAAAGAAATTAGGTGGAATAGTAAGGAGGTGGTTTTTCTTTTTTATGAAGAAGATATCTTTCCTCTTTTATTGTGGGTAGGTCTCATTATTTGAGAAAGTAGGAGGTGAGGATAAGAAGTGAAAGTTAGAAAAGAAAAGAAAATTTGGGTTAAATAGCTCAAATGGGCCATTTGGGCCTATTTTGAGCTATTTTTTGGGCTTTGTTTCTTTTGATGACTTTGGGCCATTTTTGGGCTTTGTTTCTTTTGATGACTTTGGGCCATTTTTGGGCTTTGTTTCTTTTGATGACTTTGGGCCATTTTTGGGCTTAATTTGGGTGAGGTTTTAAGCTAGTTTTGAGCAAGGTTTTGAGCTTTAGTTTTGGGCCATTTTTGGCTTGATTTTGAACTCCATTTAGGGTTATTTTTGTGGGTGATTAATGAGAATCTCAAAGTATTCCATAAATGAAGGTGGGCAAAATTAGGGTGACTACAATATATATATATATGTATATTATTATTGTTGATTCTCCAAAGTAGATTATGAAAACCTTAGTAATTTCTCACATTGATTTAATCACTTATTTTTAATTTGTTTCTTAATTTTGTTCGCTTTATTTTAATTATTAGTTTTTAATCATCTCAAAATTCAAATTGCTAGGATTAAAGTTTAGTTAATTTTAGGTTTGGTTTGAAACTTTTTATTCTTGTCATCGTGGGATCGACCTGTATTTGCCATTGCCTACGTTGTAGATATTGTGCACTTGCAGTTTAATTAAATAGTATTTTCAAACCTATCAAGGGACTAATGCAACATCATCCCATTGCCTTGCATTAGTCCTCCTCTTGTAAAACATAGTCATCATCATCAAATGAAATCTGTTTCCACCAACAATAGAATTTGCTGATCCCTCAACTTGATTATCCAGTTGTTGAAGGACTCTCAGAAATTGGTGGTCACATGTTCTCAATATATAGATGCTAGGAATGAATTGTTTCCTCTTGCAATCTATATATGTAGATCTGAAGAGCTTGAGAATTGGACCAAATTTTTGGAATATGCATCCCACCATACTTTCCCTTAGGGAAAGTACCATCCAACCCTATGATGGGTCGACACCCTTCTACAAAACCAATAAGAGATGCATCGTAACTTACAAGAAGATGCTTAAAAGTCAGCTCACCATCATCTCTCGAAAATGTTGCCAGGTTCCTTGGGTTACAGGCTAACACTTTGTTGCAAAATTCAGGAACCATGGCATAACTCCTATCATAGCTGCCATATATCCTTACTAATATCTTCATCCTTGCTCTCCAAGCTGTTTGATATGAGATCCTGACCTGATACCTCATCCAATCTCTAATGTGAAAAATCTTTAGGAGTCCAAGAATTCTGATGATCTTTGAAGTCCCCTTCCAACACATTTTCCACCCACCTTGCATTCACCAATGGGTGTCTATCATCCTGATGACCAACACAAGTATGTTCTGGAATCAATCTCCTAATCTTCCAAGCCTTTTGGTGAGGCAATTGTCTAACATTGCATTCCCACTTAGAATCTGCACCCTTACATTTGGACCTCATCCTGTAACTTTCATTCTTCGATGACTCATACATAAATTTCTTCACGATGGCATAGGTTCTAAGGAGCAACCTAAAAGCTTTTGCTGAGGTATATTCCATACCCTCTGTAAGAGTAAGACCAGGAGGCTCTGGTTCTGGGTCATCTTCATACAGATCATCAGCATCTTTAACAAATTGAGCATACACATGATGAGGGAGGTTGGGGACTTCATTCTCATCACCCTGGTCATCATCATCCCTATCTTCATCACAATCACTATCTGAATCAACCATGTAATTCCACTACTCAACATCCTCAATTTCACTGTCATCTCTGTGTACAAATATCTCCTTTGCATTCACCTGGGCTGGCTCAACTGGAATACCCATCTCATCCACTTCTATTTCAACACCCCCATTATCATTAACATCATCATCATGATCTATACCTACAGAAAAAAAATTATTGCTTAATCCGACTTGCTTGCATAGCAGCTACCTTTAAGAAGGATTCATTCTCATCTTGGCTTACATGTGAAGTGGTTGTATAGCATGGCAAGTTGGGGGTGTTCTCAGCTACACTAGCTTGGGTAAATTCCTTACTCACATCAACCCCATCGCTTGTCCATGTATCCTCTAAATTCTCTTTTGTGGATCTTCTAACTGTCTCACTACCTCTTGTGATAGTGCTGAATAGCTACCACCATCCGAGTTCAGAACCCTCTTCACACCTACACTATTCAGCTTGTCCCTCTACAAGGCCTTCGACCTAGGAATCCTCTGAATAACTATAAAAGTTGGGGGTTTATAGAGTTTATGGGCTCCAATATTTTGGGGTGATGGTTTTTTTCTTTTTCCTAGAATCTTACCAATTTGCTTTCTAGGTGTTACTACTTCTGACAACAAGGGATTACTGGGTATTGGATCAGATTCTAGTAGATCAAAAAACTTCAAATGAATGTTTATAAAACCTGTGTGATCATCCTCTGCCTCAAGCCACATATTAAAAAATTTCATGTCATCATTTATGAACTTTCTGACTCCACCAATCACCAAAGTCAATTCCATCTCAGACTGTTTTGTTAGGCCTGGTAAGTCTATTTTTAGCCTCCCAATAAAAATAACTTTACTTATTATATCCCTATCAAGGTTTCTAAATTCATGTACCATGTCACTATAGTGTACCCTGACATTCCTTCCTGGGTAGGAAAATCTGTTGCTGCAAAATATAACCCACATAAAAGTGTTCCATAAAATGTGCAATAATACTAACACAAAAAAGAATGGATCATGGACTGAAAGTTTATACTTAAAAGAAGGAAAATTGTGGTTGAGTGTATGTATCGCACATATAGGGTTGTGTTAAATCAAAATACACCATTACAAATGAAAAAGTGAAGTAATATCATTACACAGAATTAGTTTTGCATTGCTATCTAGTTAAATCAACCACATTTACTCTGCAGATTCATCAATGGACATAAAGATAGGAAATTATACTAGAGTTTGCGTTTTCATAAGTTCCTATAATCTGTCCTTAAATGAAAAACAAGAATTAAATCTTCCACAACATGTAAATCAAAAGGTATTCACAGAAAACCAGAAATCATAATAGAACCCTAGAAATAGATCATAATGAAACCCTAATCGTTGGAAAGTTAGGGTCTTTTCCTTCTCATCGCGTTGAAGAACAATTGGCAGGTTATGAAAAAATATCATAATAGAACCCTATAAATAAATCATTCTCAAGGTACAGAGAAATATGTTAGAGGGAGAGAAAGAGAGAGAGCTCAACACTTACAGGTTACGGAGAAACATTTTTCCGGCAAAAGGAGCTTTGATCTTCTCCTCTTAAATCTCGACTTTTCTCTCTTCGATCTTCAAATCGACGGTAACGATGGAATAACTCCCTCTATAGCCCGGCGAGATCGCCGGAGTTTGCAGGTGCCCCTCCCTCTATTGTGACTGATGAAGAAGAAAGATGGAAAAACCTAATCTATTAAAATTAAACCAACCAATTAGTACGTTTTGATCTATGCCGTCCATCTGAAGGGATTTAGGATGATGCCACGTGTCTTTAACCCAAATTTATGGGTTAGATTGGGTTAATTCAAAGGGAGGGCATTTTAGTCTTTTTTCACGTCACATGTAGTGCATGTGACTAGAAATTAACCAAATGGATGGTCAAATGACGGAAACTTTAATAGTGGGGGGAGTGATTATTTAAAAGAAGTGGGGGTAAGTGATTTATAAATTAAAAATTGGAGGGGTAAGGATAATATGCTCTATTATTAATTAAAAGCGCAAATAAAAAAAAGTAAACACTCATTATCACTTTGTGGGCCTCAAAAACCACTATACAAAGACATTGTATGATTAAGGCTTTATTAAGATCCCACCTCAATAAGTGGATATGGTCCTCTACAAGCTTCGTCGGCACTTACCTAATTAACGAGGAGTCTGTTCCCAAATCTTGTATCCCATCTCTATGTACCCTTGCTGATTCTTCTTTATGTCCCCTTGTTGATTCTTCTTTGTAAGACTACTAACCTATAAGCACCGGAGTATTAGGGAAAGTCTAGTGGAAGAGATTGAACTTATTGATCAATAAGTTTCCCTCTCCTAATGGAATCCCTAAACATCTAAAAATCAATTTTCGAGCGCCATGCTCAACGGTTGAACGCACCTCTCAACCAATGAGCACCACGCTCATTGATTAAGTGCTAGTGAAGTAGCCATTCCCAATGGCTACTGTAGACGCCAAATTTTCGCACACCTTAGAAAAATACCCATTTTGGCTGCACCTCAGTTTACGTGCGAAATTTAACGTAAAATTGGTTTAATGTGACTAAGCAGGCTTCACTCCATTGGTCCAAAATTTGGCTCAAGGCCAGGACGAGAAGAGAACCAAATCTCGAGGAACCCCGAACTCAGAATGGAACCGGTTTAGTCGAGGAACCGTAGGATTTTTTTGTTTCTAATCCTTGGGCGTCGCCACGTGTCGCGACGGGATTGGCCCATCCCAAATTTTCTCAAATCAACTATCTTTGTCAAAAATTCAAATTTCAAATTGTGGGACCTATTTTCATTTTCATTTAAAACAGATAAAATAATAAAAATATTTAAGAACAAAAAAATAAAAAAAGAAAAAGAAAAAAACGTGGGAGACAAAGAGAGAGCAGGGAGAGATGGGAGAGAGTATGGGAGAGGAACAGGGAGGTGTGGGGCGTGGGTGACAGCCACGCACCTCCCCCATCCTCTCCTTGTTCTGTTNGGCGTGGTGGACAACCTTTTTGTGTCTCCTCCATGCCCCCCACGCCTGTCGTGGGTGAGGCTTGCTGCAAGCACAAAAAGGATGGACTGATTAAGAGAGAGGGGGGAGTTCAGGGAAAAATGGACTGATTGAGAGAGGGAACTGTTAGAGAGTGAGACAGATCGGGAGAGGAGAGAACAAGAGAGAGCTGAGTCTGAGAAAGGAGAGAAAGTAGGGAGAATCGTTACGAAGAGAGAGTGAGAAGAGAGAGGACTGAGGGTCGAGAAACAAAGAGAGAGAATCAGTAGAGAGAAAGGAAAAAAAAAAATTTGTTTACAACGTCTGTTACATACGTGCAAGGAAGAAGGGAAGAAGGAAGAAGAAAGAGCAAGCGGAGAAGAAGAAAAGAAGAGGAAAGAGGAAAGAGAAAAAAAAATTCGTCTGTTGCAGACGTTGAAGTGGAGAAGAAAAAGGAAGGAGGAGAGAGAAAAAAAAAGGGTTTTTTTTTTCTGTTTAGAAAAAAACAAAAAAAGGTTTGGTTTTTTGTTTTTTTTTTCTAAAAATAGTAAAAAAAAGGGTTCTTTTTAAAAAACAGTCAAAAAAAGGAAAACGTTTTTTTGTTTAAAAAGAAAAAACAGCAAAAAAAGCAAAAAAAAAGATTTCAAATTTTTTTTTCTTTTTTTGTTATTTGTACTCTTCCATTTTCTTTTATTATTTTTTATTTTTTCTTTCCTCCCTTTCAAAAAAAATTTTGCAACATCCCTAGAATTTTGATTCTCTCTACTTGGACACGGAGTGGGGCCCACTTGTCGCTTCCACCACACATCGACGCGTGAAGGGGTGAGATTTCTTGCAATCGGGTCGACAGGCTCGCGTCGACTAGGTAATAATTCCTATCTCCTCTATTGTTCACTTCCATTGTTGAGTTTACATCCCCATGTGATGAAATGATGATGTAACAATGTTTTGATGACTCAATGAAATTTCGCATGCAATTTTTTACGGTAAAAATGTCGTAAGTATAAATTTTGTGTCATGTGATTTTTAGCGTGCATTACATGACATGCGTAAACTTTACATGAAATAATTAATGATTGCATGCATGCAATGTGATGGTTACGTGAATATTAAGCTGACATTTTTGCTCTAGTGTTTTCCATGATAAACGTACCATGAAAATAATGCATGAAATGATCAAGCATGTGACAATGAGGCATTTTTCACACGGAGCATAGTACATCTTTTTCGACATGAGTTAGTATCACTATTTTACCATGTTTAACATGATTGACTTGGTGCATGTGACTTCATCATTTTTGCAAAAACATTCTTGCATGAACATTTTTGCACTCTCGTCTTTATGCTTAAAGTGTTGATATCATAAGTTGCGTTAATTTACTTGTCTGCTGATTTCAAATAATTCGTGACATGTATTAGTGTTTTGATTATTTCGCCAGTTTTAAACCAAAACATTCAATAAGCCTCTGAATAAGATATTTTGGGCCTGCGGGCCCATCCCTTCGTGGTGGGCCCATGAGCCCATCCCTTCGTGGTGGGCCCACGGGCCCTCATTCCTTTCCCCAATTTTCAGCCTTCGGGCTCTCTACCTGTTGCTATGAGCTTAAGGGCTCATTTCTCGGGCTTGGGCCTAAGGGCCCGCATCCCTGCCAGGCTCACGGGCCTAGATCCATTTTTCCAAGGCCCAAAGCCCATCACCATCACTCGGGCCATTGGAGCCTATCCTCTTCCTTGTGGGTCCAAGAACCCACATCCTCTCATGTCAGGCCTAAGGGCCCGATAACTTGCCAAACCCTAAAAACAAACAATAATAGAGATTAAGGTCTCTAGCTAGTTGACCCTAGGGTTAGGCTCTGCGTGCTTGTAGCTTTAGGTTGCATTAGCCTAGGATTGTGTGTTGCTTTCGAGGGTGTGTAGGGTTTCATTCGATGTGAAATGCCTATTCTACCCTCACCTTTGTTTTACATGTCTTTCTTCAAATGCATCACATTTAGCCTAGGGTTCTTCATGCATATAGGGTTAGAACATCCTGAATCAGATTAGGAATCTTTAGATACCTTTGAGCGATATTAGAGCATAGGACTTGCATCATTCGCGTCTCACTGACGCTCGCATTTCTCGGGCACATGTGCATTATGTGATCCCATTTCATCCCCGGGTACGTCCTATATTGGACGTGACCCATCTTTCAGATTCATGCCTAAGGGCTGAATCTGCTCGTCGTCGTCTTTGAGATTCATGCCTACGGGCTGAATCTGCTTATCATCGTCTTTGTGACTCTCTGCTTTCATCGTCTTTGAGAGTCTCTGCATTCGTCGTCGTTGAGATTCATGCCTACGGGATGAATCTGCTTACCATCCACCTTCGAGATTCTCCGCTTTCGTCGTCTTAGAGATTCTCTACTATCGTCATCTTTGAGGTTCATGCCTAAGGGCTGAACCTGCCTACCATCGCCATTGGGACACTCTACTTTCGTCGTCTTTGGGAGTCCCAACATTCGCCTTCTTTCAGATTCACGCCCCATAGCGTCCATGAATCTGTTTTCGTCATCTTTCAGATTCACGCCCCGTAGCATCAATGGATCTGCTTATCGTCACCCTTCAGATTCACGCCCCATAGCGTCAATGAATCTACTTTCGTCGTCTTTCAGATCCATGCCCCGTAGCGTCAATGGATTTGCTTTCGTCGTCTTTCAGGTCCACGCCCCGTAGCGTCAATGGATCTTCTTATCGTCACCCTTCAGATTCACGCCCCGTAGCGTCAATGAATCTGCTTTCGTCGTCTTTCAGATTCACGCCATGTAGCATCAATAAATCTATTTTCGTCATCTATGTTGGTGCGTGGATACAAAGTACGTCCATGTCACTTGCCTCTTGTCGTCTTTAGGCATATCCTATATTGGATGTGACCCCTCAATGTATGGTGCATACAACACCATATCACATGTTTGAGTGTACGTGTACACATTGTACGTTTCACACCCCTTGTTTGCACGTGGATACAAAGTACGTCCACGTCACTGTGCTCTTTGCACGCTGGCCTAGCGATGGCACGCGTAGCTTCCTTTGCTGCATTCAGACAGATGGATGTATGCATCTTTCACCCCAGAACTATTTGATCATGACACGTAGATTTAGGGGGCTTACTCACTGTAGTACAGTCGTTTTTGTGTATATAGCATAACTTAGTATTGATCATATATTTCCCTAAAAGTCTTTAATCGCGATGTAGAGGCCGTCCTAACAGACGGGCAGTTGTTGGGTGCCTAACACCTTCCCAACCCGTACCTGGATCTCCTTATCCATTATTTCTGTACCGCAGACCATCTACCTTGGACTATCGCCATGTTTTTCTCGGAAAACTAGATTTAGGTCGATTTTCCAAAATCTCGGGTCCTGATTCCCATAAATCAGGTGGCGACTCCTTACATATCACATTCATACCCCTTCTGAGGTGGGCGAATCCAACTTATGCGTCTCCCACGTTTTGAGTCTCCCTCAAGCGTGGTGCGCGTCGGATTCTGGCTCCTCAGACTGGCGACTCCGCTGGGGATTTTAGGGATCTGACTTGAAAAGCAATTAAAGAATTTTACGGATAAAATGATCATACACTTCTCGGGTTTGCACACACACACTGCACGCACCCATTCATTTGCATTTGCATTTGCATCTCATATTCTTTGTGATCCTATAGGAAACAAAACCTGTGGTTGCGGTAGGTCTCGTCCCGACTGGGTGGTCATATAGGAATAACGACCGAAACTCCACACCCTCTGCCTTGTACTAACGACCAGTCTTCGGGCTGCGAGGTATATATTGCCGAGGTGACCCGAACCTTTACCCAAATACAGAGTCTAGTTGAGCCCGGCATACATGTAGTAGCGGTAGATGTATCCCCAGGATTAATCCAAAGGACTGCATTCATGTCGCACAATTTCCGAGGCATACTTCACTGTTGAGGCTTTTTGATTTTGACTAGCTTTCTCTGTGTTTGCAAAAAAAACAAAAAAAAAAAACAAAAAAATCTTTTTGCTAGGGGAAGTTGTCTGGGAGTCATTCTTCATAGATTTACACTCTTTGAACCCCTGAGAGCTCTACCCCTTCAAGAGCAAGAAAAATAAAAACTTTGAGGGGAATCTAAGGGTTCTTCTTTCTAAATTAGCCCTCCTCACCCTCAAAGTGACAGCTCATCTAAAGGCAGAAAATGAAAAGATGAAGAAAAGAGAATGAGATACTCATAAAGGGTTCTTCTTTTTAGATTGACCCTCTCGGCCATCTTCCAATAGAGAAAAGCTCGTTCTAGAGCGACATGATGAAAGGAAAGAAATAGTCATCTTAACCAAGAGAGGGAAGGATTCATCTCCCTAGATTTACCCTCCTACATCCCTCAAACTATTTAGCTCATTCAGGAGCAAAAGATGAATATTCTTTCAGAGAACTATCCTGAGGATTCTTCTGTTGTAGAAATATTCGTTCAAGTTCCTCAAAAATTTACCGCTCTACTAGGAGCAAAATATTCCACAACCACTGTGCGAATCAAATTTTAAAAGTTGGTCTGGAAGTTCAAAGAACTAAGTCAATTGATACACGCTCTCCATTTCAAAAAAGGAACCTCATAGGTCGTTCACGTGCGCCAGATGCATGTGTCTAATTTCCAAACAATGGAATTTCAGAAAATGTACCCACTGGGTCGTTCACGTACATCAAATATGTACGTGTCCAATTTCAAAAAGAACCTCATAGGTCGTTCACGTACATCAAATATGTACGTGTCCAATTTCGAAAAGGAACCTCATAGGTCGTCCACGTGCGCCAGATGCATGTGTCCAATTTCCAAGCATTAGAATTTCAAAAATCTTCCCACTGGGTCGTACACGTACACAAGAGTATGTCGTGTCCATATTTTTTTAAAAAGGGTGGTTGTATTTCAAAGGAGGTGCCTTCCAGGTCACACGCGTGTAAGAGTATGCACGTGTCCCTAAGGGGTCGTGTGAGCTGAAATTCACCTGAAATCTAAACTTCATTTTTGGGCATGTGAGGTAATCAAGGCCCGTATGAAATATGTTCAAGAACAAATCGGATTACATACTGCTGATAGGGATCAACCAGCTATACACAGAATCCTGTACCGAGCAGTAAAGTGTTCCAAGTGTTCATATGATCTCCAAGGACTCAGAGTTGGACGACACGGCAACCTCAAGCTTGAGAAAGATGACTGCCAAGGAGTATATAGCATCGAAGACCCAATGGGCAAACGCAGAGGAATATCGTGCAGCCTTCAAACCTCTGAGCAAGAAGAAGACAGGAGAAGAATACCACAAATATCTCCCTCCTTGCAAGAAGAGGATGACAGCAGTGCAATTTCGAGCGTGCCTTCAGCATGTTCGAAAGAAAAGGACCGCAACCAGCTTAGAGTGCCTCATCACACAGGTGACCAAAGAATTTCCTCAAACAATCAATAATTAAGCAAACATCGACCGCGAAAGGTCAAAAGGAGAATCACCTAAAAGCCGCAGGTACGCAATGGGTCCATATGATCTTTGAAGATATAGATCTCCAACCGCATCTCTTTATCCGTTCTATTAATGATGACGCTGTTGTCGATACTAATCTTTGTGCAGGTGAGTCTTCTGGTGCTACAGCATCTGGCACCCAAAAAAAATAACCTGATTCAATCGGAAAAAGGGACATCCTCGTCTGAAGAGAAAGAAGTGTGGTCCCCAACAGATTTTGTTTCTGCTTTGAGTTTTCCATTATTTTCAAAAAAACCAAAAAAATCAAAATATTTTTAAAAACGACAAAAAAATTGAAAATTCAAAAAACAAAAAAAATGTTTTGTGCATAAGTGATTTCGAAGAAGCAATATGTGACTTTGAAATTGGGAATGGATATGAGTATGAGCCCGAAGAGGACGACTGGGTCGCTATCCGAGAAGAAATGCCCGAGGAGATCTAGGAGTTGCTGGATCGGCATGAAGACAGGTCGCCGTCAACTGAGGAAGACTCTGAATTAATAAACCTAAACTCTAAAGACCAACCTCAGTTGGTGAAGATTGGTACCACATTGTCCCCAGATGAACGTGAGGTTATGATTGAGTTGCTAAAGGAATACAAAGATATCTTTGCATGGTCATATGAGGACATGCCAGGGCTAGATGCTGAAATGGTGGTTCACAGGCTGCCTACTTATCCTGATGCTAAACCAGTTAAACAAAAGCTCAGAAGATTGAGACCGGAATGGACAGTAAAGATCAAAGAAGAAATCTCCAAGTAGTTGGATGCAAAGTTCCTGGTCCCAGTTACATATACAGATTGGTTAGCTAACATTGTGCCAGTACCCAAGAAGGATGGAAAAGTTCGAATGTGCATTGATTACAGGAACCTTAACAAGGCGAGTCCGAAAGATGATTTCCCATTACCACACATTGACATACTAGTCGACAATGCCGCTGGCTACGGTTTGTTGTCTTTTATGGATGGGATCTCTAGATACAATTAGATCAAGATGGCAGAAGAGGACATGGCGAAGACATCGTTCATTACACCTTGGGGAATATATTGCTATAGAGTAATGCCGTTCGGACTTAAGAACGCTGGAGCTACCTACCAAAGGGCCATAACCACTCTCTTCCACGACATTATCCACAAGGAATTGGAGGTTTACGTGGATGTATGATTGCAAAATCAGAAAGAAGAGAGGAACACATCAAGGACCTGACCAAGCTCTTCAAGCGTCTAAGGAAATTCAAGCTAAGGCTCAACCCTAGTAAATGTGTATTCGGGGTTAAATCAGGAAAACTGTTAGGATTCATCGTCAGCCACAGAGGTATCGAAGTTGATCCAGCCAAAGTGAAGGCCATTACAGATATGCCTCCACCTCGCAACGAAAAAGAGATTCGAGGGTTTTTGGGAAGGATTCAGTACATTAGCAGATTCATAGCTCAACTCACGCCCATCTGTGAGCCCATCTTCAAATTGCTAAGAAAAGATGTTCCCAAAAAATGGAATGAAGATTGCCAGAAGGCATTCGACAGAATTAAATATTATCTGCTGAGCCCTCCTATACTGGTCCCGCCTGTCCCAGGAAAACCTTTGATCCTATACATCTCTGTTACTGACACTGCAGTGGGAGCAGCTCTAGGGCAATACCATGAAGATAGCGGTAAAGAAAGAGTCATTTACTACATCAGCAAGACTTTGTCCGGATACGAGATAAAATACACTCCTTTAGAGAAGATTTGCTTCGCGCTGGTATGGGCCGCGAAAAGTTTCAGACATTACATGTTGTCACACTCAATCCAGCTGCTCGCACGGATGGATCCAATCAAATATCTGTTTGAGAAACCAGCATTATCTGGGAGAACTGCTAGGTGGCAGCTGCTTTTATCAGAGTTCGACATAACTTATGTCAGACAAAAGTCCATAAAAGAAAGAGCAGTAGCTGACCATCTTGCCGCCCATCCACTTCCGAATAAAACAACAGTGGTAACAGAATTCCCTGATGAGTACATATTGGTAACAGAACCAGAAGAAGCAGATGAAGTGGCACCTTGGAGAATGTACTTTGATGGAGCCCATAATAAGATAGGCAGAGGAGTAGGGGCAATGCTTGTATCCCCTAAAGGAGTCAGAACACCTATCGCCATCAGATTGGGATTTCCTTGTACGAACAATATAGCAGAGTATGAAGCTTGCATCGCTGGTCTAAAGGCAGTCCTTGCCCTATCAGTCAAAAGATTAATGGTTTACGGAGATTCTCTCCTGATCATTAAGCAAGTTCAGGGTGAGTGGAAGCTGAAGAATGAACAGTTGGTGCCCTATCATGAGTACCTCTTGAAATTGGTCGATGAGTTTGATGAAGTCGAATTCCATCATGTTTTCAGAAACAAGAACTACTGCGCTAATGCTTTAGTAGTATTATCATCTTGGCTAACTATTCCAAAAGGAGCTACTGTTTGACCAATCGAAGAACAAGAACTTAACGAGCCTTGGTATGCAGACATTAAAAGATTTTTGGAGACCCAAGAATACCCAGAAGGCGCGACCAGGAAAGATCGACGGTTTATTAGATCTTGGGCCTCAGGGTTCGCTCTATGTGGAGGTCATATATTCAAGAGATCCTTTGATAATACACTGCTAAGATGCGTGGACAAAGATGAAGCACTGAACATTTTGGAAGAAGTCCATGCTGGAGTATGTGGTCCACACATGAGTGGTCGAATGTTGGCTAAAAAGATCCGCAGGTATGGGTACTACTGGCGAACGATGGATACTGACTGTGAAAAGTTCGTCAGAAAATGTCATGAATGCCAGATACATAGAGATCTAATCCATGTTCCCCTGGCAAACCTAAACTGTCTAACGTCACTTTGGCCTTTTTCAACATAGGGGATCGATGTGATAGGCAAGATACGCCCATCTTCATCAAGTGGACATGACCACATCATCGTCGCAATCGACTATTTTACAAAATGGGCAGAAGCGATCTCGTGTAAAAGTATCAAGTCAGCCCCCACCGCGAAGTTCATCCAAAATCACATCATCTGCAGATATGGAGTGCCTCACGAAATCATCTCTAGTAATTCTCCAAACTTCATCGGTTCTGAGGTACGCCACTTGTTTGACAAATATAGGATCCAGTACCACAACTTGTCACCTCATAGGCCACAAACTAATGGTGCGGTGGAGGCGGCCAACAAGACATTAGTCAAGATCCTGAAAAAGATGACTGTGACTTATAAGGACTGGAGCGACAAGTTGCACTATGCGTTATAGGCCTATCGCACCTCAATTCGAACGCCAACAGGGGCGACACCATTCTCTCTTGTATATGGAATGGAGGCAGTACTTCCAATCGAAATTGAAATTCCAACTCTCCGAGTTCTAATGGAAGGAACCGAAGATGAAGCTGATTGGATCCAATCCAGGGTAGACGCTTTGAACTGCATTGATGAGAAAAGGATGGACGCAGCATGTCATGCACAGTCTTACCAACAAAGGATAGCTCGTAGCTTTAACAAGAAAGTCCGACCAAGAAACTTGAGCGTAGGCGACCTTGTGCTCAAAGAAATCAGGCACGTAGATCACTCTGACGCAAGGGACAAATTCAAACCCAATTGGGAAGGTCCCTACATCATTAAGAACATCCTTCCAGGGATGGCTGTCCGATTGACAGATCTTGATGGGATTGAGCATCAAAGGCCTACAAATGCGGACCAAATCAAGAAGTACTACGCTTGAGGTGACCACTCGACTCTTAGACTAGGGGCAAGTGAAGCCGACATAGGTCGAAAAATGAGGCATTTCTTTGGCCGATATCCAAATTTCAAAAAAGAACCCGGTTGAAACTTCATTTCCGCTAGAAAACGAGTTTGAGCCTAAGCCTTTCCTTTGTACATAGCAAATAATCCCCTCTCTAAATCGGAGAAATTTTATCTTCTCGTTTGTATATGTGTTTCTGCCCTAGGGGCAACAATATCTAAAAATCCAAAAAAAAATCAAATATCGAAAAAACCCAAAAAAAAATATAGAAAACCCAAAAAGATCCAAAAATTCTGAAAAATTCAAAAAAAATCGAAAAACCAAAAATCCAAAAAAAATAGAAAATCCAAAAAAAAAAAGCAAAGCAATGAAATACTCACAAGCCCTAAGTTAAACAAGGGGCAGTAGTAAAAAGAGGGGAAACCTTGGAAAGTCAGACTTATCAATTTTTCGAGCCTTTATCCTTTCTTTCTAGCCGACCTAAGCCACGCTACAACCTAAAATACCTCATAGACCCTGTGAGCGACACGAGTCTGTGGTCAACGGGAAGGGTGGTGGACCTCCAAAAAATGAAGAAGAGAAAAAAAATTCAAGAATAGAATTCGTAGTCTGAAAAATAAAGACTTGAGAAAATTTGATCCGCATTTGTGAGCTTTGAAGTGCAACACCCTCAGAGTCAGAGCACTAGTTGGCATACACAATTAAAAGAACAAGCTACGACATGGGTAAAATGCAGACAGTTCATCCAGAACAGCGTGACTTCCCAATGATAACGATATTAATGCTGGACTCAAATCTCTAGATAAGTTGGTACCCGTCGGATCCAACGAGCGAGGTCAGAGGATAAAGGGTGAAGCAATACAAGGTCAACTAAAGAAATTGGCGACATATCGACGTGACTCTTGCTATTCGGACGAGTATTCATAATCGTATCCAAGCTAAGGATGCTAAGGGCATGTTTTACATGACTCTAGTTTAGGCATCTGAGGTAAATTTCCCAAAAGACAAGCGCATTTAAAAAAAAACGCATAAAGGGTCACAATAGTTGGCATTTGGAAGTTGTCAGTTATGGCGCAATTGATGGATTCATCGAACACAAAACGGTGAATAAATTGCAAAGGTGCACACGTTCTAAACTCTCTTTATTTAACTTACCTTGCTCATATGGCAATTAATAAGTTTTGCAGGGAAATAACACCAACAGAGCCTCAAAAAAAAAAACGAGGAGAAAAGGGGCCCATCGCTAATGGAGTTCCTTTGTTTTCATTTTCAGGCATACGAGGAAGCCACGATCAATCCTCTTCGTTTCCTCCTTGTGTGTCAGTAGCATCGTTTGCAGGTGCTAAAGTGAGGAAAGATGCACGCCATAGACGATAACCCTCCACCCGTATGGGATTCTCCACCGGAAGGATTGATGGCTCAATCAAAGGTCGCAAATGCCAAGAGCGAGCGGTGGCAATAATGATGCGAGAGGTGACAGGAGCAGGACCAAAGAAATGACCGGAAAGATCTGGTACAGGCTGATTAATCCCGTATTGCCTGAGGATGAGAAGCGGGCAATAAAAGGTCCTCTGTGTAAAGCTCAAGATCGACACGATGTTGTGACCATATGTGTTCAGAAACTCTAGACGCACAGGCCAATAGTGAAGATGCCAGTGAACAGCCCTGTTNCACCCAAGCATGGAAAGCCTCCATTCTCTAAAAAAGGGGGTTGCAGAAGAAAGAAGGACGAGATAGAAAAGGATTGGTGTGGATGTTGAACCTTGTAGCACCGAGTATTTATAGAACTCGGAGGGACGAAGAACGGGTTTGCCTAACTCCTCACATGGGAGCACGTGAAAGGATTGAAGAAGCACGTGAAGGGTTGGAAAAAGAGCCTACCTCCACTACCCCCATTTATGATGAAGTAGAGTCAAAGAAACTAAAGGCACACAGGCATGTGATGGTTGTTTTCTCTCGAAGAAAAGTAAGAGGAAGAGTGCACAATGGGGGAAATGATACAGCCAGTTTATCTCTCAGTTTTCAGTCAGTCAAACAAGATCAATGAAGAAGATGAAGTGTTGATATAATTGAGTGATGTAAAAACCCTAGCACGACGTACGAGTCCCTCAGCGATGATCAAGCAAGAGATCTCCCCTAGCCATCTGGGTAAATTAAAAATTACTAAAATAGATCTTTCAAAAGGAAAAATGATCTAGTTTTCAAAATCATCTTTTGAACCACACACAACCCGGCAAAATGCCAAAGAATTGCGGACCACTCCTCGCCATGGCAAAGTTAGCAGGAACATGCATGTCCAGCGACCGTCCGATCAAGGACAACAATACAACACAAATCTAC
This sequence comes from Macleaya cordata, assembly GCA_002174775.1. Taxonomy (NCBI): domain Eukaryota; kingdom Viridiplantae; phylum Streptophyta; class Magnoliopsida; order Ranunculales; family Papaveraceae; genus Macleaya; species Macleaya cordata. The sequence continues at coordinate 175,172 of MVGT01004349.1, read as the reverse complement.
ACACAATCGTAAGGGGTGAACTAGCTCGGTAGCAGACCGGCGAAATTCGTGCCCGGCTCCGGCTGACTACGAACGATTAGCCGAATTCACAACCTAGATCATTGGACTTTTATGCTTGACCATTTCATCGGTGCGTGAAAATCAGGCATCGTCG
>MVGT01004349.1:163574-173849 GCA_002174775.1 Macleaya cordata | reverse complement strand
TCGATAGGCTCGCGTCGACTAGGTAATAATCCCTCAGTGTATAGTGCATACAACACTATATCACATGTTTGAGTGTACGTATACACATTGTACGTATCACTCCCCTTGTTTGCGCGTGGATACAAAGTATGTCCATGTCACTGTGCTCTTTGCACGCTCGCCTAGCGATGGCACGCGTCGCTTCCTTTGCTGCATTCAGACAGATGGATGTATGCATCTTTCGCCTCAGAACTATTTTATCATGACACGTAGATTTAGGGGGCTTACTCACTGTAGTGCAGTTGTTTTTGTGTATGTAGCATAACTTAGTATTGATCATATATTTTCCTAAAAGTCTTTAATCGCGAAGTAGAGGCCATCCTCACAGACGGGCAGTTGTTGGGTGCCTAACACCTTCCCAACCCGTACCTAGATCCCCTTATCCATTATCTTTGTACCGCAGACCATCTACCTTGGACTATCGCCATGTTTTTCTCGGAAAACTAGATTTAGGTCGATTTTTCACAATCTTGGGTCCTGATTCCCATAAATCAGGTGGCGACTCCTTACATATCACATTCATACCCCTTCTGAGGTGGGCGAATCCAACTTATGCGTCTCCCACGTTTCGAGTCTCCCTCGAGCGTGGCGAGCGCGCCGGATTCTGGCTCCACAGCTACTCTTCCCCCAGCAGCTATTTTCTCTTCCATATAATCAGTACCCCCTCCCTCATTTTCTCCATTCCAATTCCTCTCCACTTCAATCCCTCTCTACTCTCAAAGTTCATTATATCATTTTATTCTATCTAATTTTTAAATTCTTTTGCAAATATGAGTGACAGTAAACATGGGGCAAAGTGCACATCTGAAGAGGATATAGCGATTTGGAGAGCTATGTTTCTATTAGTGTTGATGGAGATATTGGTGCTGGACAAAAAAAAAGACACTTTCTGGGAGAGAGTTTTTGATAAATTTAAAACATTGCTGGAAAATTATGAGGGTTGAACTCAACATGGGGATAAATAATAGATTTATTGTGATAAGTAGGGAAGTCCTCAAATATGTAGGCATTCTAAAAAACTTTCACCGGAATAAGGCACGCGATTGGTGGACTTTTTTTTTGGTACGAGGGACTAGTTCCTAAATTACAATGACAAGGTAAAGATATACTGGTAAAACGTTAATCACTAGCAATGGGTGTGTAAGAGGCACAGAGACACCGCTATGATCATCAAAGGAGTCGCCACCACGAACGAAAAGAAGTCATTACTACGAACGAAGAGAAACTCACCACCACGGACGAAGAGAAGCCTCCAAGTCCAATATAATTAATTACATGGGTCAAAGCTGGTGGCAATACCATGGCCTATAATGTTTGAACCCACAACTTTCCATGTCATAGGGAAGGACACAAACCAACCAAGCAAGCGGTTGTTTGCGATTGGTGGGAATTGACGTTGTAAGTAACTATTATTTTATATATTACTATTAATGTCATTTAGTTTATGTATTAATTTCGTTTGTAGATTCGTAGCGCCCGTAAAGAGTATGAATCTGATAGGAACCGAATTTGGTTCCTATCCACGGCAAGCACGAGCAACCTAAATAACATAAAACTGTAACCAGTAACCAAATAATTCTTCTTCTTCTTGTTATTCAATTAATCACTGAATGGGCTATTTGTAATAGCTGCAATACTTGCTCACTAAGAAATGGGAATACTAATCCTACTAAAAATATCAATCCTATAAAATAAAAATTTCTAATAATAAAACCTACTAAAAATATAAATAATATATTCTCCCTAAATAATTAATATTCTTTTCTGACTTAATTAATATAAAATTATGCACTAATTTAAATAACTATCTAATGCCTTTATATTCTGCCACGTGTAAATATTCATCACACTTCAACGAGGGTCCCATCAATTGACGATCGTAGCTAGTGGAGACATCTAATACAATTTGACATTCAATTCGATGAATTCTATAGTTCCAGTGGACCAATGGACATGAAGGGCTCAATTAGATTAGGATCATATAATATGATCCTATCAGAATCCAAAGAGAAAAAGACGTTTTTATTAGACAAATATTACCATTCTTTTAGTAATACCGAAGTATAACGTGGATGTGATTCAAACGATCACGTTCGATATGGATCTAGAAGAAGGCAGAGGTTCAAACCCCCCGCAACATCAATCTCAATTGCCATATAGAGAATAAGGGTTCCCAGCTTAACAACCAGGGACGGAGCCAGGAATTTTACCTAGGGGTGGCCAAATCATAAAGAAATTTTTAAGTTCTATAATTTTTCTTTTAAAGGGTTAGAAGTTTGAGTACTGTAATAGATTAACCTAACTTATTTATACGGGTTAGAAGTTTTAAAATTAATTGAACACATGATCTACATAACAAAGAGATCATCGTTCCTAAAAATTAAGCTTTGGATTATCTCCATGTAGGTCATACAAGCCAGTATAAGACTAAGTGGGGTTTTAATATATAAAAAAAATATTGTAAATGCATAATACATAAGATGGATCCAAAAACTCATACTAATAAAATGAGATTCTAAAGAGTAATTATTAGGACAATTTTCTTAAGGACTACCTACAAGGTCTAGACATTAAAAGAATCAAGATAATGTTGATTTAGTTAAAAAGATAAGAACTATGTACATCGTTATCCATACAATGAGTTTACAATGGCATGTGGGGATCAAATACAGATGAGCTAAGTGCGAATTTGGGTGATAATGTTTTCCTCACTATGCAGATTATCCTCACAAAAAATAAACTTATTCTAAGCCTTATTACCTCATCATCTATTGATTGCCAATTAATGGTAAAAGAAATGATCTAATCACGTACTGTCGATTTCCCATTAGATGGGGTCATAAATTCTAAAATTGTCTGATTTTAGGTGAAGATGGTCTAGATAGGAGGTAGATAAGGGCTAATGGATTTGTACTTGTTAGAATCATTATGGCCCTGCTTGGTATGCAGGAAAAATTTACAGAATACAAATTACCACAACTGTGGTAGTGGTAGTTTGCATGGACAAACAGGGCCATAGGTATCCTAACTAGCAGAGGAATACTATACCAAACAGCTGATTTATCAATTTGACCAGGAATAACTGCAGATGCGAATTTTTCCTGCATACTAAGCAGGGCCTATAATTAGTAAGAACACAAAAAAGAAAAAAAAAATATACCTGCAAAAATCGTTTGAGGAAAGGGAATGGGAGGAAGAAGGGGGAGGGTGGTAGTTTTATTTACCCCCATATGTAATAAATGATGTGGTTGGACGAGTCGATAAAACCCACACCACTCACCTAATGAGCGTGACGCCAATTTAATGAGCGGTTCAATTGCTTTGACCGTTCCTTACCCATTTCTCCCACTTGAGCAAATGAATCCTTTATTCCCTCCCCCAAGGGTTTAAGGGATCTATTTTTACATATTGCACTATACTTGCCCTTAGCTCATTCTAGAACTTCTAATGCCAACATATTTCGATAGAAAAATTAACTATTAGGAAATTACTTTTATATAAAATAATGGAGGGTTGATTTTTTAATTGGAAGTTTTAAAATTTTTAATATTTTGTGAGAATGATCTATAGAATGAGGAGAACATTCTCACCAAATACCAACCAGTAGATCATCTTCAAGTAGATTACATGAAAAAATCAGCATGGGAATAAGGAAGGAACAGAGGATTTGGTGGACAAAGGACCTAAACTCATTAAGAGTCCAAATTCAGAAAGCCCTAGCTTCCTTCTTTTCTCGTGCCCACCGAGACAATTGCAATAGGATGTCACGTCGTTAATTAGTGCAGTACAAGTGCGTGAAGTTCCTACAAGTATAGTATTGGGCTCATAAAACTTAGCAAAAGTCCAGAATTTTTAAATACATGTCCTATGTATGTGTGTTGTACTTTTTTTTTTTTTTTGCATTAGGTTGTGCTCCTTTTAGGTTTATACCAAAGAAGTTTAAGTGACACCTGATTTTTTCTACATTAACACTTCACAGAAATGATTCAAGAATTATTTTCGATCATCCTCAAAAAATATCGCCCTTAGGTAATTTCCGTGTGGGTTGTATCATTTTCATGTAGGTTGTGCATGGAAATGATCTTAAGGCTATGCTGATCTTGGGATATGTTACGATCGTTCTAGAAGATCCTGACAGTGAGGTTTAGAAGGGTTCTGCCTCTGGAAAGTTCTTTGTAAAATCTGCCTGTCAGAGTTTTAGCTCGCCTACTTCGACTTCTTTTCAGGCGAAGGAAATTTGGAGGAATGATTTTTTGTGGGAATTAATGATGAGCGCTGCTTTTTGGACCGACGGACTTACAAAACAAATACCCGACGCTTATGTGGCATGGTGGGTCTCATTGCCACATAAGTTGAAAAATCCCTCATAACACTTTTGGGAGGGGAAAAGTGGTGGGTCCCGCCCTGCCACATAAGTATCTGGCACCAGTTTTGTAAACTGGTCGGTCTAAAAAGCTTTATTGATCAATGATAGGTAAGATACTAAGATTTCAATGGTTGACTCTTTTCAAAAATGAGGTTTCTCGCTGGCAAATATCTGCTTGTTGTGTCACTGTATTGTTGAAACTGTGGAGCATATATTACATCTCTTAAACTAAAATTCGAATATTGATGAAATTCATACATTTGGAAACTACTTTTCGAGATCTTTGAAATTAGACCAGTCAAAAATATTTTTTGAAAAAAATAATATTGCAAAATTTATGCAAAAAATATACAAAAAATATTTTTACCAACTGTTTTGAGTAACAGATTGTGACGAAATTTATATATTTAGAAAGCATTATTCGAGATCTTTACTTCTTCTTTTAATGTTACCTATTTTTGAGATTCATAAATTCGAATTTAGATGCAATCTAGATAAAATGTACTATTTGTAGTTGTTCTTTGTTTATTTGTGCAAAAATAATTTTGCTTGTTTTATGCAAAAATATTTTTGTATATGCACAAAACATGCAAAACTATTTTTGCCTACTGTTTTTAGTAACATATTTTGAAGAAATTTATATATTTGGAATGTAATTATCGAGATCTTCACATCTTATTTTGATTTTACCTGGTTTTAAAGTATGCAAATTTGAATTTGGATGTAATACTAGTTAAAAATATAGTTTTATGTTACACAAAAATAAATTTACATAAAGTATTGTTGTCTGGCCTCATTTTGAAGATCTCAACGAATTCTTTTCAAAATATAAATTTTGTGAAAAATTGATTTGTATTTTTAAAGTTATGACAATTTTATGTGAAAGCAAAATTAAAAATGTAGTTAGTGCTAACATGCACATGTAGTTAAGGATTACCTTATAAAAATAAACTCATGTTAGATGTTTTAAACATTTTTTTGAAGGAGACTAATGCTCAAGATACATATATAAGAAGGCACAGATACATCATGAAAGACGTATGAGAAGCGCAAAGACACTGCCATAGTAACCGCCACCGAAGGGCTAACTTAATTGCCACCGAAGAGCTATCTTATTTACTACTAATAATACTACTAAATATTACATAGAACAAACTAATGGCAAACCACAAGCCAAGAGTTTTGATCCCAAGACCTCCCAACATGGCAAACTACAAGCCAAGATGTTTTGAACGTTCTCCCTTATAAAAATTAGACAGAAAAATCTGTGGGTACCACGACCCAATTTTTACCCACATATAACATGTAAAAAATTGGGCAGAAACATCCAACCCATCCCATTTGTCTATTAATGGGCATACAAAAGACGTACGGCTTCACATAGACTCATTTGAGCCGATGTGAGACTCACTGCTCTTGAGTTTCCCAAAATTAATTATACATATTTCATAAAATAATTTGTCTGACTTCTTAAACCTTAAGTTATTTTGTGATTGTGCCATCAATTTTATCTTACTGACAAATCAATTTTGTATCTTCAGGTCTATAGAACTACAACTTGTTGGGTTGATTTAATAAAATGTTGGGCTGAAATATCTAATTAATTTTGAACAAATTAATTTCTAATCATCATACCTTGTCGTCCACTAACCTAACCACCATATCAACTTTCCAAACCCTAACCTAACCACCATAAGATCTGATATCATCAGGGGCGGAACCAGGAATTTATGTTACGGGGGGCTAATATTGAAGCATTGCTAACAATCGCCCGTTTAATATGTAAACGTAGTTTTGAAAAATTTGTATTCAAATTCTCGAATTTTACAAAATATATATTAACCACTGATTTCAATCATCTAATGAATTAAAATCTACCGAAAAACTACAAACGATGAAATTTTTTGTCGAAACCCACCATAATAAAATGAATAATGCAAGGGGACCCGAGTTGGGGATTTTTCAGGGATCGAGGGAAGAAAATCTGGCATGTTGGGCCCACATGAAGATAATTCAAGCATTAATTTTTTGTGAGGATTAATCTCTCTTCGCCATATAGATCATCATTATAAAAAATCAACATGTTCTAAAACTTCTAACTAACCCTACCAAAGCTTTTTTAGAAATCAACGGTAAAATAGTTCGCTATCATCATTAAAATTAATCAACTATTTGATGGGATTTTAAGCTCTAAAATGGGTTCATTTTTTTTGTGAGGATCATATACATGGTGATGGAAAAATCCTTGCCAAAATCAGTCCTTGCGGATCATTAACATGTGGCCCCCATTGGCCAAATTATCATCCATGGATCTCTAACTGAGTTTCCAAACTCAAAGCATCGGTCTAATAAAATACTTTAATAACTTATATACATGCAAAAAAATATTAATGATATACCTATTAAGTTTATGGACATCCAACTCAAAACTAATTGACAACGAGTAAAGTTACTTAGGATCGTTATATATTAGATTACAAGGCTTTTATCTTCCCACATGGGACTATTTTCAAGTCTCAACATAGTCATACTTTTTTATTTTTAACGCTTAAACTAATTAATATAATTAAGAAAGCTATTTGTGAGTTTTATATTTAATCAAATGATAAGATAAATAGGAAGAATTTTTAGTGTGAATAATTGCAATACACGGTCATGATTAGGACTTAAGAGAGGAGAGTAGCATGCACACAAAAAAATATACGCTTTACATTGAAATTTACCCTGGGCTATAACCTAGGCTAACCCCATATGTGGTTCACCTAGTGTTGAAGACCATACTACAAAAAAAAAATTCTCAAATTTCACCCCGGGCTGAAGCCGCCCTCAGCCTGGTCCTAGTTCCGCCCCTGGATATCATGTAGGTGCTTGAATTTCGTTGCAATCATTAAGGTCTCTGTTCTAGGAAGAAACTAATGTATTTGGAAAAACTAAGATTTAGGTAGGAATGATTCTAATTAATGTTGAAGACTTTTATCTTTTCTGTGACAGTCGCCTTGTGCTAGGAGAAAAATTCGAATACGCCCATAACTTGCGTGTTAGATAGTGACAGTTAGAGTGTGATTTTGTTTTTGTAGACCCACCACCGTTTGACCCCCACGAGAATTTACCATGCGAAAGCAAATTAGCATGTGAGTTTAATTGTCATTCTTATATATCACTGTTATCAGAGTTCAACACCATTTTAACTCCCCGCGAATTATTTGTCCTGGGTGGGTCAAACGGTGGTGGGTCTACAAAATTTGATTCTTCACTGCCCGTTCGGACCCTAGATCTTGCCGTGTATCAGAAGGAGAGTAGCATCGGAAGTTCATAGGTAGAAAAAGAAGATAGGGTAGCTTGACCACGAGTCAAAAGATATTTTAACCAAGAGGAGGGATACTTAGGGCAAGTACTATGGCATCCTTTTTACTCTATATTGGAGTGGTTTGAGGGATAAGTCAAGTACTAAGGTGACTCATAACCCTCAAACTTTTTCTCTCAGCCTCAAATTAACCCAAATTTGAGGCAGAGTATAGGAGAAAGAGGGATCGACAATAGTTTTTTGGGCGAAAAGGGGACTAGTGGGCGATAGAGGGACTCGTGGGCGACACTCCCTTTGTCGCCAATTTTTTTTAAAAAAAAAAAAATTTAGTTTGACGACAAAGGGATTGTGGGGGCGACAATCCCTTTGTCACCCTTTTTTTTTTTAGTTTTAAAAAGTTTTTTTTTGTTTTCAAAAGTTTTTTTTGTTGTATGAATATTTTGGTATATTTCGAAATACTAAGTCTGTAGGGCCCACTTGGATATGATCCAATTGTTGATATTTGATGAAGTTGTTCTCCTCACCAAGTAGATCATCCTCACAAAAAATCATTTCATTATACAATTTATAACCCCTTCAAAAGTTGATTGAAAATCATCCCAGTCTTACAAAATCTCTAAAAGACCTTGGTGGGATTCACATGGGATGTTTACCTCACTATGAAGATCATTCTCACAAAAAATTCAGCTATTCTAAAATCTTTAATACAATCAATATTCTATCAAGAAATGGTTGGGAAACAATGATAAAATGGACATTATTTTTACCGTTTTCAAACTAGAGGTGGCAAAACATGACCCGACCTACCAAATCCTACCTAACTCGACCTGTTAGCTAAACAAGTTAGGGTTAGGGTTAAGCATTTCTGACCTGTTACCCCTACCATGTTAGGATTCAACCATGTTAGAGTCTTGTTTTATATAAAAAATATCAAACTAAAGGTTAGGGTTTGAAAAATGACACATTTCATTAACTAATCTAAGGTTAGGGTTTGATAATCTTTGACACACAAACCCGCCTAGGGTCAACCCTAACCCACCTAGGTTGTCTAGTTCTAAACAAAAGCACATTTGAAGCTGAGAATCTATAAGTTAACTTTAGGCACTCCCGCTAATCTGCGTAGGGTCGATCCTAACCTGATCCGTTGCTAGTTCTAATTCAAACCAACTTCTCATGAGATTTTGATAGGGTAAAATTTTTAGAATAGACTAATTTTTGCGATGATGATCACCGTGAAGCGAACATCCTTCCAAATATTAGCCCTTAAAAGAGAGAAGGTCAAGTATCCCCACTCTTTATCCCAAGGAACGGAACGGACCATTGGAGCAGAGACATATATGCCAGTCGGGCATGAATTATGGGACTGAAAATACATTAATAGGGAGGTCGTGGATTCTATAAAAGGGAAAACCGCACCTCAAAACTCCAATTGCAGCTCAAGTTATAGCTTCACAAGATAGGCTCGTTTGCAAGGTTCTGCTCTTTATGCAACTTAATTATCTTTTGGACGTCATCTTGTTGGTGCTCCAATGTTGGATTTGGCTTGCGAGGGCTTACTACGTAGTTCTAGTTCATATTTGCATTCAAAGGCAGTCGAAGAAATATGTTGGTCATGAATCCTGAAGCACTTCTATTGGTGTTTTTAGTTTTTACACCTCTAGAAAACTGCTTTGTTCTAGAATTAAGAAATATGATGACTTTGGGGCGGTCCAGTTCTACCCAAAAGCACCTTTGAAGCCGAGAATCCATAAATGGACCTAACATTTATTACCATTTATTAATTTAGGTTACTGTTATTGGTGCTCCCTAGTAAGAATGAGAGGCACACCCAGTTAGGAGGCACCCCCAAATTTTACAAATTAGTTAGGGGGCATGATCTGTTTTACTTGGGGGGAGGCTTTCTCATTTTCATTAAAACTTAAAACGATTTATGTAAACCAAAATGACCCTAAACATGTTAGTGTATATCATTGTATATCTTATGTAAAGGGGTTTTATGTCTTTTCCTTTGTCATGTAACACATATATATATATATATATTCATAATATTTTGAACCCTAGACATATTGTCTAAGTAGTAGAGTTCGGTTGTTAATCTCCCTTTCTGCTTCCTGATCACTTTCATGGTATCAGAGCCTTAACTGGGTGATACCTTCTTCATCTTTCTTATCTACTTTCTCTTTTCTTCCTCTCTTCTTCATTTCTTGTCGTTCTTTCTTCTCATGGCTGACTCACAATCATCACCGAACGTGAATGTCTTTATGTTTGTTACTGCCAAAATGGATGGTAGTAATTATCTCAAATGGAAGAATCAGATGGAACCATTTCTTTTCTCGCAAGAATGGATTGGATATGTTGATGGTACAGTTATAGCCCCATCGGAAACCCTAGATAACAATTGAAAGTCTAAATGCCCTACGGTTAATGAATTTAACCGTATGTCAATGTGACTATGGTTAAGAATCACACTATCACCTAATTAAAAATTACTAAGGTGATAAGAGTACAACAAAAATCTCTAACAAGAGTATTGACTTATTCGATTCTTAATATGCGGAATTAAGAA
>MVGT01004349.1:144264-159254 GCA_002174775.1 Macleaya cordata | reverse complement strand
CATCTTAAGATATCTTCCAATGGTGGTGAGTTGAGCTTTGCACAAGTCTTCTCTCCTTCACTATAAGTCTTCATTGGTTAAAAATGTAGAGACAACTTGCAAACTCTCATTGGCTATATTGAGTTTGATTTGACACGCAAATTGACAAAATCCATGAGGGAACTTATGGACCTTACAACAATCGTCCCAATCTAGCTTTTCACAAATGGAGAAAAATTGATAAATATATTTTTGGTTGTCTCAACTCCACTTTAACTGATTTTGTGCAATCCCAAACTGTTGGTCTCACTACTGCAAAAGAAGTTTGGGACTCATTAGAAGAAACATTTCTTCAGCAATCATCTGCTCACAAACATTGCTTAAGTTAGATCTTCAGCAACTTAAGAAAGGTACTTCTACCATCACTGAATTCTTAAATAGTCTCAAAAATATTGCTGATGCTCTCTCGAGTATTTCAAAACCTCCAAGTGATGCAGATCTGGTTTATGCTGCACTTGCTGGTCTTGGTCCGGAGTATGAAAGTTTTACCACCACCATATTAAATCTTGATCGTCTTCCTTCATTCAATGCACTTCGTGTTCGTCTTCTTAGTCACGAACACCGTCTTGTTCGCCTTACTCAAGTTTCTGTTCCAGCACCCAATGGATCCACTTAGGTTTTTAATACAGAACGCCAATCCAATAATCAAAACTGTGGTTCAAATACACAAGGTTATAGAGGTGGCTATCAGTCTTATCGTGGAGGTCGTAGTTATGGAGGTCGTGGAGGTTCAAATGGCAGTGGTGGTCGTGGGGGTTATAACGGCTATGTTGGATGTGGTTTTCATGGTTATAGCGGTTATGGTTATGGAAATCGTGGAAATAGTGGATGATTGATGGTTTTTCTGTCAATAAATAAAATATACCGCAATCGCACGGTCTACCAAAGTAGATCTAGCAAGTACGGGTCGAACCCACAGAGACTTGTGCTTGGCAATCTAAAAATAAAATCACCTAAACTAACCCAAAAGTGATAGTGATCGATTTGAGATGGATTGAATTAACTAAAAATGCAATAATGAAAACTACGAAAATAATATGATAAGAAAAAAATGCAAAGGCTAAGAATCTACCACCTTACTATTATAATTCTATGGATTTAATTTAATTGTTCCCGATTAATAGTTACGAGTAACACTCGAGATGAAAATCTCCTGTTTTCTCGAAGATGGGATCGTTGAGTTCTTCAAATAATTAAGATGACAATTATTTCTCGGTAAAAAAAAATACAACTCTAAAGCATTACTTGTCTTCTTACAGCACAAATAATCAAAAGTGATGTATTATGCAATTAAATCAGGACACAATTAATTGATGATTTATATAAACTCAAACTACTACATATGCATCACATAAATAGTGAAAGAACAATAAATTCATCAACTGATTTAAATGAGAAATAAAATTAATGCATTAGAGGTCATCAAGGAACCATACAATTAAATCCTAGAACTACTCAAGTTTAGGGCTTCATCATAGCCTAAGCTAGGAATTAGAACCCCATAACTGAGATCATGGTTCTAATCTAAATAACAAAAGAGAAGAACATAAGATACAAAGAAAATGAGATACAGCTGGTGAACTGATCTCCTTCCTCTCTCTCTCCCTGGTTCTCTCTCTTCTTCCCTGAAAATCACTGGTTCAAGGCCAAAAAAAAAAACCTCCTACGCAGCTCCCCTCCCCCAGCTCTCTCCTCCCTCTCTCCCTGTCTCTCTCTCTCTTATTATACTCACATAAGAAATGGTGCAGCGTGCAAGTTTTTGGCTCGCGTGGTCTGCACCCTCCTGCAATAACTTTGAGACAAGCAATAATGAGAGAGAAATTATGGGTTAGAAATTATAAAGTAATAAAAAGGGTATGAAAAGTGGGAGACAAACTTGAGAAACATGGGACAAAATTATGAGTGGGTTTGATTTTTTAATTCTTTTCTTTTGAGTGTAGTGGAAAAAATAAATTAAAATAAAGAAATTAAAAGGAGAAGAACGTGGAGGGTGGTGGGTGAATGAAACTTGATTTTTTTATGATTTGGTATATCACTAAAAGTGATACACATGTGGTAGCAAAATCAAACCCACTCTTCTTTCTTCAACCGTTAGATTTGGGTCCCATTATCTACAAAATTAACAAAATCCAATTTTTATTGCAAGAGTACCCTAATTGCACCCTAAACTACACTTAAGTAATAAAATATGAAAAATGCAAGATTTGTTCAAAATGTAGAATTTTATGCATAAAAGGGTCCCAACAATGCCTAGAAAAAGTATTCAAAAATGTAATATTTGGCACTTATCAAATACCCCCAAACCTACATTTTGCTAGTCCTCGAGCAAAACAAACACAAAAGATCCTAACTACACCACTTTCGCTGGTATTCTCGATTGCACTTAGCATGTGCAATAAGCCTTTAAACCCCTAGGTTACCCCTAGTGGACGAGTTGTAGTCTCGTGAGGGTTTGCAGTGAATGTACCCACAAAATTCAATGAAGATAAATTTGAATAATAATAAGCTCATGTTCCTTGAAAAAGTAACTACTCCATTCATGAACTGACCTTTAAGATATCAATGATCTAGCATTTCAAAGGCACAGTATTCATAAGATAGTATAATAAAGATTTCAGCTTTCAAAAATAATTTCAAGAGTTCAAATCATTACTCATTGTCCGAAACACCTGAATTTGATGCGAAAACAAGAAGCGAAGCTGAATCCCTGGCAACAAATGAAATGGAGAATTTTGAGTTCTAATTTGGTATGATTATTTGGCATAATCTATTGTTTGCTGTAAACATTGTAAGTAAAGTGCTTCAATCTGAAGACATGCATATTGATGTTGCTATAAATCAATTGAAAGGACTCATTTGTTTTTTTGAAAAGTATAGAGAAACTGGATTTGTTGAGGCCATGATAGAAGCTAAAAATCTTGCAAGTGCAATGGGAATTGAACCTATATTTCATGAAAAACGTGTCATTCATAAAAAGAGGCAGTTTGACGAGAACGGTAGTGAAGATGTGACATTATCACTGAAGAATCATTTAAAGTTAATTACTTCATATATATTGGATCAAGCTCTTTCTTCACTGAAAAGTAGGTTTGAACAATTTCAAATGTATGAAGAAATTTTTGGGTTCTTGTTTGATGTTAAGAAGTTAATTTCTGCAGATGATGATAGTTTGAGGGCTTCATGTACTAAACTTGAAGAGTTTTTAAAGCATGACATGGTTTCTGATATTGATGGAGAAGATTTATTTTCAGAATTAAAGGTCTTGAAAGAAGCTTTACCAGAAAAAACAAAACGGGTGATTGAAGTGATGAATTTTTTAAAAGAATGGATGGTTGTTACCCAAATGCGTGGATTGCTTATAGAATATTATCGACTATACCAGTTACAGTTGCCTCTGCAGAAAGAAATTTTTCGAAGTTAAAATTGATCAAGTCTTTTCTTCGGTCAACCATGTCACAAGAAAGATTGAATGGATTGGCTATGTTATAGATTGAAAAAGCTATGGCAAAAAAACTCGATTATCCAAGTTTAATTAGTCATTTTGCTGCTAAAAATGCGAGAAGAATAATCTTTAAGTGATTATATTTTCTACTTTCTTAGTTAGATTTTCATTGTTATGAGAGTATTTAAAGAACAGTTGTTAGCATCGTTTATTATTTGGATACTGTAGAAGAATTTGGTTGTGAGTTGATCCTATTGCAATATTTTCTGTTATCATAATTTAATTAAAAAAAATTAGGTATATGTTTTCACTATTGGTATATAGGGCCCCATTTTTAGGAGTTCGCCTTGGGCCCCAAAAATCTCAGATCCGACCATGGAAGCTAGTACCAACATCAAAGAAATCCTAAATCTACACCAAAAAAGCAAGTTACTACTTGCCTCAATGTAATCGTCTTCCAACCGCGAAGAAGAAGAAGAAGAATCTCTGCGCTTTCTTTTACGAATGCGATCACTGCAAACTCTAGTTCTGACCAGTTTCATGCCAACTAACTATTTTTCCTCTTATAACCATCCTATTTATAGACAAATGTAGCTTACTTCTCATGCTTCCCAACTCCACATCAGACCATCTCATGATTACTTTTGACACTCCTCGTCACGCGATTCCCTTCACGCTCCTCGTCACGTGACTCTCTTTAACGCTCCTTCTTGCCATGTCAGCTATCTTAACAACTGCTTCTTAGCTGGCAACTCTGGGTTCTCCTTCCAGAAGTTATCTCTCTCTCTTTCTCGCCCTAGCCGATCCACCCTCTCTCTCTCTCTCTTTTCTTCTCTAAAAATTGATGGAAATAAAAGGGGTTTTAATTGGGTTAGTTTATATTTATAAATAATATAAACTCCAAACCTACTAAAACTCTAATAGGGTGCCCTTAACAAAAGTGGCTGCCCCCAAACATTAGTATCTTAAATTAAAAGGGTATTACAAAACCTAGTATAGATATAAAGATAATGCTACTTGTACTCCTTGGATGACTCCCAGGATGAGGTGACGAGATCTGTTTCAAACTTTAAAGAGTTTGATACAATTTTACACAAACCAAAATTTGCCACCTCATCCTGGGAGTCATCCAAGGAGTACATATAGCATTATCCAATATATAAAAACAAAATTTCTCTCCCTCTCTCTAAACAGTAGATTGAAATAACAATCTACATTTTTTTTCGACGACGATCGAATTTCGATAATTGATGGTCGAATTCGATTGAAATTTTTGACCATGACATGCCAAATTCATGTTTTTTAAATTTGATCATTGATGGTCAAATTCAGGATCGACTAGTTATAGTCGAAAATATTAGTCGAATTCGACTATCAATGGTCGATTTCGATCGATAATTGTCTTTGACCACTAATGAACAAATTTTTTTTCTTCAGATCTAGGCTCTCTCTCTCTCTCTCTATGTTCGAAGGTGATGGTGGTGGTGGGGATGGTGGGGTGTAATTATTCGAAAAGGAGAGTCCCCTAGCAAATATTTAATCTTTCCATATGGGACTTGAAGTCCATTAACTAAGTTTCCTCCTCTAGTTCTGCTTCCCCAAAATCTGTTCGAGAGTAATTCTTTCCAAGTATATAAATTTTGTTGAAATATGTTATTAAAAATAGTATGCAAAAAATTTGTAATAATTTTGCTTTTCAAAAAAATATTGTTGACTGGTCTCATCTCGAAGATCTCGACGAATGCTTTTGAAATATATAAGTTTTGTCCAAATTTGATTTTTAGTTTAAGAGATAATAATTGCAAGTTTAAAAAAAAAAATTAACTAACTTTCTCTCTCCTCCACTTATACACCTTTGTAATGACAGAAAAAAGATAAAATATGGTATAACTGGAACTAAAAATGCACCAAAATTGATTTGTTGTCTATTTTTATAATTCAATTGGTGTTAACTATATGGGAAACAGTTTAAAAACAGAAACACTATTGGGACCGACTCTATAATATGTCCATAAGGACAGATTGAGCTGGCACCCAATCACAACCACTCCTTATATGTTTGTAGACCCCACGCATACATATTAAATGGTTATGATTGGGTGCCAGCTCAATTTTTCTATATGGACAGATTATTGAGCCAGTTCCAATAGTGTTTTTGATTTAAAAATGAATTTTAGATTTAATAAAATATTTGTGGAGTTTTTGGTATTTGCGGTAGCTTTAATAGTGGGATTTGGACAATTTTCTGATATAGAAGATGTTAGAAATATGTTGATATCAATTTTGCACAGAAATACAACTTAACTTAATGAGTTAACTCGATGGTTTAGATTACTGAACAACTCAAACTAATCTAGGTTAGTATGCAACCGCATTCTATTTTTGTTCGTGGACATGAATTTTATTATAAACCCTGCTATTGGGTTGGAATCCCTCCTTTACTGGCACTTTTATAGAGAGGGCTGGTACTTTTTGTTTCGTAATGCCCGCCCCTATTTTTTTGCTATAGGCACAGTGGGTAGTTACTTTTTTTCTAAACATAGTTTGGTACATAAACTACCATTCCCTTTGTTAAAAGCGTAGACTGCAATTATTTTTTGTTTGTGTAAAGTGATGATGTGGTAGAGAGAAAAAAAATACTTTTTAAATTTTAAAATTCAATAACTTTTAATCTACAAATCAGACTTTGATCAAATTTATAATTTTGGAAAGTATTTTTCAAGATCTTCCAAATAATAACAATATTACTCACCAATGTTCGAATCATGGTTCTTATTTATTTTGACAATTATGTCTTATGATCAAGAATATTAGAGATTTTTTCTTAGATGAGTTTTTCCTTTTCTCAGACAACAATACCAAATTCAAAAAAAAAAAAATTTGTAAGTCAACTATGGAGACCCATAATTGCTTACGATAACGCAAATTATAACTTGCCTACATGCAAGTTATAGTTTGCATAAGCTATTTTCAAGTAAACTTTGTATTCGGTTCATGAATGTGCTTTTATTTTTTGGTATTCATTTCTGATCTCATTTTAAAGATCTTAAATAATACTCCCCAACAATATAAATTAGGTTCAAATCTTATTTATATATTAGAAATTAGCTGTAATTTGCATACTAAAAAATCTGGGTTATAACTTTGTGAGAGGATTTCTGTTTTTTTTTTAATGATCTTGAAAAATATTTTCCAACGATATAAATTTTGTTCAAATCCGATTTAAATTTTGAAATTTATAGCCTTTTTAAGTTAAAATTAATTAAAAGGGTTTTGCTAATATGCAACAAAGCTTGTCTCATTATAGGATTTTTTTTCTTTTTACATTGTGCTAACATGCACCGAAGCATACTCGAGAATGGGTATCACACTCATATTTAGTATTTTTTGACCCATGCAAGGGTACCTCACTCATATTCCATTATGAATATAGGGTTTTATTTTTTATTCTTAATCTTCTTATGTTCACAACTGATAGAGTGGCTTAACTTCAAATTTAACTCCTAAGCGCTGCTTAATACACCATTCCAATGTAGTTTGCATGATGCAAACTTGCACTGAAAAAATATTATATAAATGCAAATTACTTTCAACAGTACCCTTGGAATTTACTATTGCTGACAAAATCGCCTAATTTTGATTTATATGATGAGAAGATCATTAGAACACAAATTTAGCCCTTGGATTGGGACCACAGACAAGTGTAAGAATAAAGTGGGTATTAGATAGATCCACTTGGAGATAATAAATAGGTTGATATTGGTCTAAACGATGAATATTCACCGTCACAAAAAATACATGTGGATTATTTTTATGAGAACCCACTAACAAGTGTAAAATGTGTGTAAATAAAGAAATAATAGATTATGATATATTTGATATTTATAAGAAAGATGTGAATACGTTGTTATGTCTTATCCAGTGACTAATTTTGATCAACATGATGAGGTCCCAATAGCGGTTGTAAGCGAAGTACAGAAATAAAGTGTTGGGTTTATGCCCTAAAACAATTAAAACGATATTTTATGTGTTAATAAATAGTTTATTAATTTTGCATACATGATAATAATAATGAGTTTACGTAGATGAACAAGTCGTATGCAAGTGTTGCATGTGGGAGATAAAGTTCATTAATACTTCGTTCGTAGTTTATTAGATCACGGTTCTGTTGACGATAAACTATAATGCATTGGTTAACTGTGTGATAAATCTCCATCACCGGAGTGTTGACTCCTAAGTCCAATGCATTGATGTAAAAAGTTTACATCGAACTGGTCAGCATGGAATTATGTTATTTCATGTCACTGAATAACTAAAATTCCATGGAGACCATTGTTGCATTAAACCTCAATTCTGAGAATTAAAATATACCTTGCGTGTATATTATGTTCATTTTGTTTTGTCAATCAGTGAGGTCAGAAACGTAAACGTGATCCAATATTCTGGACAAGATGGATGGACATAATTACAGAGTGAGAATATTTTAGTTCAATATGAAATCCACATTCAGTTTGATATTCCCTTGTTCATCTGTGGGAATTATTATTCTAGACTGGCCAGTGATCTCTTATGAGATTATTAGAATAATAATTAGTCTGCACAGAATGAGGCACAAGGATTAAGA
The DNA here is from genome assembly GCA_002174775.1 of Macleaya cordata. NCBI lineage: Eukaryota > Viridiplantae > Streptophyta > Magnoliopsida > Ranunculales > Papaveraceae > Macleaya > Macleaya cordata. The sequence continues at coordinate 151,149 of MVGT01004349.1, read as the reverse complement.
AATAATAATTCTTAAGGATGTGACTGGTAGTAAAATACTAACCTAAGGATTATTATGAATATCGGTTTACAGTGGAGGGTTTGAATGCAGGTACAATGGAGGAAGGGTTTATTTATAAATACTACAACTATCAGAGTATTCAGTCACAAAAGTGTGGTGGACTAATTTGTGATTATTTTATTTAGTATTTAATTATGTGAGACATAAGGACTAAATATTAAATAAAATATTAGCTGAAAGTTGTGGGACCCCAAGACCTAATTAGACTAGGATTCTAGAAAGAGTAGGAGACCTCCCTATATATACTAATAGGGAGGGGCGGCACACACAAGGAACACCCCTATTGTGTGCCGCCACTTTCTCTCTCCTCTCCTTCTCTCTCTTCTCCTAGTTCTAATTAATAACTGGTGGAGAAAACCCTAGCCTCCATTCTAGTTCTAGGTTTTCTAATCTTCAGGTTGCAAGAAGAAGAAGAAAGCTTGGTGATCTACAGTAGGAGGATTGGAGCAACTAATTGAAGCCTTCTAATTCAAGTTTGTTGGATTAAGCGTTGAAGGTAAGCAACTAATCTATTTTAAAGATCCCTATTAACAGTTGATAGATCCTACATGAATCAGAGATTAATTTTTTAAACCCTATTATGTTTTCCGCTGCGTAAATATAATCTCTGGTTTGTGGGAAGCAAACCAACATTGGTATCAGAGCCCAGGCTTCAACTTGTTAATAGGGTCTTTTGTTTGATGGAGACCAATATGATTACTAGGTTGAACAAGAAAATTTGTGGGATGCCTATGGTCTCTTGAATCATAATTTTATTTAATTAGATTAAATAAAAAAAATTAGTACCCACAACTTTTTTGTTATGTTGTTGTATTAATTTGATTAATTGGGTTAAGTTTGATTGATGCCTGTATGCACCAAAATTAGTCCCATAAGTTTTCAATTACAATGAATTAAATTGATAGGCACCTTTTTGGGTACTACTAAAAGGTTTCAATTTAATTAAGTTTTTTGGTTTAAAATTTTTCAAGGTTTCTAATTAATTGAAGCACACATGTAATAGTAATTTCTGTTTAGAGATATTATTTATAAAAGGTTTTAATTAATTTTTCCATTAAAAAAAAAATTTATTCGGTTTCTAAAAGTTACTGTTACTGTTTCTTTTTTTTTGGAATTGAAAACTTTAATTAGGGTTTGGGGTGGTTGAATGGGACGGCTAGGGTTAGGTATTAGGTTTAGGGTTTGATGGTTTTAATGGGCTAGGTTTTAGGTTTAATAAGTAAGGGTTGTTTAGGTTTTAAAAGGGTTATGGGCTCTGGTAACAGGCCCATTGTTTTAAAACTTAAAGAAACAACCCATTTATTAAAACTAAATGGGCTTATACTGATAGGCCCATCAGTAGCCCAACCCAGTAGGGTTAATGAGACGGGTTGGTCAGCCCAGCTGACTTGACCCGTCAGCCCTAACCCAGACCGCGGGTCACACCGCGGGCCAACCCGACCTGACCCGACCCGTTGACCCGCAACCCGACCCGTTGACCCACGACCCATGACCCGTGACCCGACCCGAATCTGGACGAGTCAGACCGTCTCACTCAGCTGACTCGTCTGACTCGGTTCAGACCAGACCGGTTCGGTCTGACCTGAACCGAACCAGACCGGTCAGGGACTGAACCTAAATGATTTTATTTTCTAAAACTTTCTGAAAATTTAGATTTAGTCCCTGGTTTAAAGTTTCTTATGACAGAAGGGTCAGAATGTAATTTTAAGCTTTTGGGAGGGTTTTAAGCTTGAAAAATGTGATTTTTCTTGTCTTAAATTTTGTGCATACAACATTAGTTCATTCTTTAGTATCCTAATTGATCAAATGGTATACAATTCTTATAGATATCTTGTGCATTTGATGTATGAGAATTAAATACACTTATTTAAAAGAAACCCCTTGTCATAAAATATTAAGTGGGAGAGGGATTTAATTAAATCCCATAGCCTTCCATCATCGATCCATGTGATAATAATGGATCAGTGACTCCCCAAGGAGCATGGGTCCATTAGTATCTGTTTGGATTGCTTAGAGCTAAAGGGTTAGACTAGAACCATCGGTTTGAACCTCCCAAAGGAGGGCATTCTGATTTCTAGCATTCTAATACCGAGATGATGGATCACACTTAACTGAAAGTGAGCGTCATGATTCCCCAAGGAACAAGCGACACTCATGAGTAAGAGGCTAAAGATAATCGGATGTCGAATTAACTTGGACATGAGATGTCTGGAAAGTAATTCGATTGAGATGATCACCTATTTGGGTGCACTTCTTCATATCCCCAAGGATAGTTGAATGTGTATGCTGATTAGGATCCGATATTTATGGTAACTAAGGGGTGTTACAATAAATAAAAGCTCTTATTAAAAATCAATTATGATATCTCATTGTTATTATGTTTATTTGCATGCTTAGATGTCTACATTCAACCCATTGCATATTATCTTGAAAGAGAATCAGTTGAGCGGACCAAACTATGTTAACTGGAAAAGAAATTTGGATATTGTGCTGACTGCCCAAGAGTACAAATTTGTCCTAGAAGGGGATAGTCCCTCACTCCCTGGTCCTAATGACTCTCAGGAAGACCATGATCATTATCATAAGTGGGTCAAAGCGAATGATATGGCCAAGTGCTATATCTTAGCTTCCCTATCAGATGTTCTGCAACATCAGTTCGCGGAGTATGCTCATGCTTCAGATATCATCAAGGAACTGAAAGAGATGTTTACTGTTCATAGTCGCCCTGCCAAGCAGGATGCGATCAGAAAGCTCATTAATACTAAGATGTCCGAAGGAACTCCAGTACGTGATCATATTCTCATTATGATGGGATTGTTCAATGTATTGGATACCTTAGGATCCAAGATGGACGATGAGTTCAAAGAGGATGTGATCCTTGCTTCTCTCCCGCCATCGTTTTCCCAGTTCATAATGACTTTCAATATGAACAAGATGAAAACGACTCTTCCCGAGTTAATGAATCAGCTTACGGTGGCGGAAGGGATAATCAAGGGACACAAATCTGGTAGTATTAATGTGGCTGAAGGTTCTTCTGGATCTAAACCGAAAGGTCGAAATTCCAAGAAGAAAGGAAAGAAAACATCGGGAACGCAGAACAACCTGAGTGTCAATAAGGATAAGGGAGTTGCAAAGCCAAAGGGAAAGTGTTTCCACTGCGGCAAAACTGGACACTGGAAACGGAACTGCCAGGACTACCTTGCAAAGAAGAAATCTGCAGGTATGCTTGAATCTTTAGTTGTCGAGGCAAATGTTGCCAATAATACACCAAACACATGGTGTGTTGATTCCGGAGCCACTAATCATATATGCAATTCATTGCAGGGGTTCCAGATGGTAAGACAGCTAAATGATGGAGAGATTTACCTGAGCCTAGGATCGGAGGCAAGAGTTGCTGCCGTGGCCATAGGAGTTGTTCGTCTTCTTTCTAGTAGTGGTAGTAGTAGGAATGAGAGTTTAGTTTTAAACAATTGTCTTTATGTGCCGGATATTAGGCGAAACTTAATTTCAGTTTCTTGTCTTATCAAAGATGGTTATAATGTTGAGTTTAACTCATTTAATGTTTTTATTAAAAGAAATAGTTTTACTATTATATCTGGCATGTTAATGGATGGTTTATATCTAATCTCTTCTCCTAGTAATGTTGCTTTGTATACATCATGTAACTCGAGTAAGAGGAAAGAGCCTTCAGTAAACTCAACATATTTATGGCATTTAAGGCTTGGACATATTAACCTAAACAGGATTCGAAGATTGGTTCAAGATGGGCCCTTGGGCACATTGGATATTGAACCATGGTCTTTATGTGAATCATGTTTGGAAGGTAAAATGACCAAGAGACCCTTTTCATCAAAAGGGAGAAGAGCCAATGATGTGTTGGAACTCGTACACACTGATGTTTGTGGTCCCATGAATGTTAAGGCAAGAGGTGGCTATGAGTATTTCATCACCTTCACCGATGATTACTCAAGGTATGGCTATATCTACTTAATGCACCACAAATCAGATTCGTTTGAAAAGTTCAAAGAATACAGAGCTGAGGTGGAAAATCAATTAGGAAAGAAATTGAAAGCCATTCGATCTGATCGAGGCGGTGAGTATCTTTCTAACCTTTTTGGCTCATATTTGGTGGAGCATGGGATTATATCCCAATTGACTGCACCAGGAACACCCCAGCAGAATGGTGTGGCAGAGAGAAGGAATCGAACCTTACTGGAAATGATTAGATCTATGATGAGTTATACATCGCTACCGATCTCCTTTTGGGGGTATGCACTAGAGACGGCAGCATATCTTCTGAATTTGGCACCAAGCAAGGCAGTTCCTACGACACCCAGAGAACTGTGGACAGGCCGCAAACCTAGTTTGCAGCATTTACACATTTGGGGTTGTCCAGCACATGTGCTGAAAGGAAAGTCAAGCAAGTTGGAATCAAAATCAGAAGTATGCATGTTTGTAGGATACCCTAAAGGAACGAAAGGCTATCTGTTCTATAATCCGAAAGAACAAAAGGTGTTTGTTAGCACAAATGCAGTTTTTCTTGAGGAAGATTATATGATGGATTACAAGCCTTCCAGCAAAGTTGTACTTAAGGAGATAACGGATGCTTCTTCAGTGGGAGTAGAATGTACGATGGATCCACTTCCAGTGGGAGGTTCATCGTATGGTCTACCCATGATGATGCAACTAGGTGGTTCAGTAATTTTTCCTCGTCAGCAAGGACAAACCAGTAGGCAAGTGGCAGAGGCACAAAGATTATCCAATAATCCACATACGGTAATACAGGGTGCTGAACACCAAGCACCAATGCAGGATGAGCAAGGTCCAATGGTTCAGGAGGACCACCAGGTCCAGGAAGAACCACTGGAGCAAGTTCAACAGGATCAGCAAGAACCCCTGGTTCAAGCTGAACCGTTGGCTCAACCAGAACAATTTGGACAACCGGATGCACCGGTTGAACCAGTTGCACCACCACCACTTCGTCGTAGCCAAAGAGATAGGAAATTCCCTGAGAAGTATAAGAATTTCGCTTTACTTCAAGAGGAAGAATCTTACCAGATGATTCCGGATGAATCAGAGAATGATCCTATAAGCTATGATGAAGCAGTAAGAGACACAGATTCGAGATTATGGCTGAATGCTATGAAAGCTGAAATGGAATCCATGCATTCCAATCAGGTCTGGGAATTAGTGGATCCACCACCTGATATTAAACCCATTGGGTGTAAATGGATCTACAAGAGAAAGAGGGGTCCAGATGGAAGGGTGGAAACCTACAAGGCAAGACTGGTGGCGAAAGGGTATACTCAGAAAGAGGGAATCGATTATGAGGAGACTTTTTCGCCAGTAGCCATGCTTAAATCCATTAGGATACTCTTATCCATTGCGGCTCATTATGATTATGAGATATGGCAAATGGATGTCAAGACTGCCTTTCTCAATGGCAATCTTGAGGAGGACATTTATATGGTCCAACCAGATGGTTTCGTACAGAAGAGCCAAGAGCATATGGTATGCAAGCTGCACAAATCTATCTATGGATTAAAGCAGGCCTCTCGAAGTTGGAACATCAGATTTGATCAGGCAATCAAGACCATTGATTTTGATCAACATCCTGATGAACCTTGTGTGTATAAAAGGTGCAAAAAGAATGTAGTAACATTCTTGGTATTGTATGTGGATGACATCCTACTAATTGGGAATGATGTAGGAGATCTTTCATCAGTTAAGTTGTGGCTTTCCAACCATTTCAGTATGAAGGACTTAGGAGAAGCCAGTTACATTCTAGGGATCAAACTTTTGAGAAATCGAAAGTCTAGGATGATAGGCTTATCCCAAGCAACCTATATTGAAAGTATGTTGAAAAGATTTTCCATGCAAGATTCCAAGAAAGGATTCTTGCCCTTTAGACATGGCATTTATCTATCCAAGGATCAGTGTCCCAAGACACCTGAGGAGATAGAGGGCATGGAAAGAGTTCCTTATGCATCTGCAGTAGGAAGTCTTATGTATGCTATGTTGTGTACACGACCAGATATCTGCTATGCAGTAGGTATGGTTAGTCGGTACCAGTCTAATCCTGGTAGAAAACACTGGGAAGCTGTAAAGCATATATTGAAGTATCTTCGGAGAACCAAGGATTATATGCTTATATACAGCGGGGGAGATCTTGTTCCAGTTGGTTACGCGGATTCTGATTTTCAGGCAGATGTCGATGAAAGAAAATCGACTTCAGGATATGTGTTCACTTTAGGAGGAGGAGCCATTGTGTGGAGGAGTATTAAACAGAAATGCGTCGCAGACTCTACAACAGAAGCTGAATATGTAGCGGCTTGTGAAGCAGCTAAGGAAGCAGCGTGGCTAAAGAAATTCTTGGTGGACCTTACAGTTGTCCCAGCAGCTACTTCACCTATTGTTCTTTACTGTGACAATAGTGGAGCAGTAGCCAACTGTAAAGAACCAAGAAAGCATAAAGTAAATAAGCACATTGAAAGGAAGTATAATGTCGTCAGAGACATCACTCGGAGAAGTGACATTGTTGTTGCTAAGAATGCATCTGCAGATAACTTAGTGGATCCCTTTACCAAAGCCTTGACACAGAAGGTTTTTGATTCACATGTGGATGTGATGGGATTAAGGATTACTTTCAATTGTTTATAGTGCAAGTCGGAGATTGTTGGGTTTATGCCCTAAAACAATTAAAACGACATTTTATGTGTTAATAAATAGTTTATTAATTTTGCATGCATGATAATAATAATGAGTTTACGTAGATGAACTAGTCGCATGCAAGTGTTGCATGTGGGAGATATAGTTCATTAATAC
>MVGT01004349.1:133279-143714 GCA_002174775.1 Macleaya cordata | reverse complement strand
GTAGGAGGATTGGAGCAACTAATTGAAGCCTTCTAATTCAAGTTTGTTGGATTAAGCATTGAAGGTAAGCAACTAATCTATTTTAAAGATCCCTATTAACAGTTGATAGGTCCTACATGAATCAGAGATTAATTTTTAAACCCTATTATGTTTTCCGCTGCGTAAATATAATCTCTGGTTTGTGGGAAGCAAACTAACATAAAGTAGGTGGAATACAAAACAAAAAGATAAGGGAACATATTTGGAATCTTTAAAATGGCACTCATGAAATTAAGAGTAGTTTGGAAATGGATCTAAAAAGAACACATTTAGAATGCTATAACCCACTTATTACATTTGAAAAATAGGGCAGAAAAATCCAAACTAAATCCCACACCCAACTTTTAATGATACCCACTTGTATAACATATTATGTGATGGACAAAAAAAATTGAACCCATGCAATTTTTGTCTCTTTCTTACACGCGAAGACATACACAACTTTCACATCGGCTCAAATCAGTGGATAAGAAGCATCTTTATAATATTAAGAAGATGTCAGAATATTAGTTTTTCATACTTGTTGTGAACAAACAATAGTTGTCTAATGCTGCTTTGTTACCCCTCTCCTTTGAGGGGAGATCATTGGTTTAAGTCTTATTAATTAGGTGGTTATTAAGTATTAACCTATGCCATCTAGTGTTGCTTTTATGTGTGTGCCTCAGATGCCACTTGCATGTGTTACTTACCTATAGTTACATGTGCTTAGGATTCTTGTTCTAAGCCACATTCTAATCGTTATGAGCTTGACAAAATTGTATTTCCCATAAAAAAGATTAAAACTTGTTAGTGTTTGTTTAAAATAACTAAATTATCCAACCTAAAAATAATTATTTTACCCTTTTTCACCTTTTCTTATTCTTTTTAACAAGAAAAAAAATATAATCATTATCTTCTTCTTTTGGCTAAGTGGAAGAAATAACCTACAAAACTTTAAAGTTTCTTTGACTTTGTTTAGCCATCTGAATTCCAGTTGTGTAAAATTCACATGTTTGAATGTAACTTGTTTGAACGCTTGTATTGGGTTTACTTCCTTATGGAATTAGATTTTCAAAGTGAGTATTCAATTATAAAACTATAATGAATTTGACATGAATGTTTAATCTATACTAGTTCATTTTAAAGTTCAAAAGCTTAAAAATCCTACATATATTAGAATCTTGATAAAATAGTATCCAATAAAATAATAATCTCGCTAAATTTATATATTTTGTCGGTCCCGATTTGGGTCCAAGAGATAAATTAATATTTTTACTAAGTTTATAAAATAATTTTGTTTTGTAATTTCTCCTTGGCCCAAGTACTACACATTAATAATTTATCTTTTTTTAGACCAACTATAATGCTTATCAGAGGATGAAAACAATATTGTTTGCTTGTTTTCTATTTGTTAAAATTTATATTCAATTGGATCTAGTCTTTGATATTTTGTAACGCTCTAAGAAGTATAAGTGTGCTTTTCTCATGTTAGAAAAGGAAATCATTAAGTGTCATCATTGCCTTGATTGCTTCTTTACGATAAATACGCTTAAGAAATAACAGCCACCCTTCTTAATTTTGTCATATTGACGATTTCATGTGACAATCTTAATAATCTTTTAGTTACTCAAAATCTTTAAACTTGTGTCGTTTTCAGCTAGATAGTTAAAGAAGTAGTCGACATCCATTTGATTATGACAGAAAACTATGAAAATGAAAAATTATAACAAAGACTAGCTTTTGCAATGAAAGAAAAAATAAGTACATAGTCCTTGCATGGCTTTAAAAAGAATGCGTAGGATAACCTTTTTTGTGCGCTTGGTCCCTATAGCTCAAGATGCCATATGCTTATAACAAAACCTAGTTAAAAAGAAGAAAAAATCCTTAATCTAACATAAAAAAAGTCGAGAAGACTATGTTATTTTGGACATGTGGCAGAGAGAGAAAAAATTAACTTTTAAATTAGTTTTAACATTAAAATAGCTATAACTTTTAAAATTTAAATCAAATTTTAACAAAATTTATATAGTTGGAAAGAATTTTTCATGATCTTTAAAACAAGATCAAACATGACTACCAAATTCGAAGGAAAAAAGAAAAATCGTTTGCGAAGCCATGCAAACCAAAATTTGCATACATTAATATACAAAATAAAATTTGCAAAGAACAGTTGAATTTACAAAATATGGGTTCCTATATTTGAATATATTTACCATGAACTTTGATACTTTATTGAGTATCAAACATGCAAATTTGAAATACATATAGGCTTAAAAAAATATATAAGTTAAAAAGTAAACTATGCAAATAGCCTAAAACAACTTGTATATTCAGAATTATATAAAATAAGTAATTACATATGGGCTCCTACATTTGAATTTGGTTACTATGAACTTCAATACCTTACTGAACATCATCAAACTATTTTTATTTAAAATGCAAATAGGATTTAAAAGGTGCAGATGCTCAAAACTATGAAAAAAGGACTATGTAAGCTACAACTTGCATATTGACATAGGTTTTTAACTATACAAATTGAGGTTAAAATTACACATGCACACTTTAGTGAACATCAAAATATTCTTATTTGAAATGTAAATATAATTTAAAAGGTACAAATGCTCAACACTATGCAAAAAAAGGAGTACGCAAATTACAACTTGTGTACCACTAGGTTTTTTATTATGCAAAATCTGGTTTGCATATTTGGGTATGTAATTTTTTTTTAAAAAATTCTGTATTGTTATCTGAACTCATTTTGAAGATCTTGAAAAATGCTTCTCAAAAATATAAACTTTGTCAAAATCCAATTTATAGATTAAAAGTTATTGTATTTTAAATTTTAAAAATATTATTTTTCTCTCTCCTACACCTCACTTTTTTTTCCAGAAACAAATTAGTTAATGGAGGGTAATTATGGAATTTACAAATTTTAAAAAATAAGTCCTGCGACAAAATTTAAATTCATTTGCATTGGGAGGAGCGTATGTATTTGACGGAAAAATTAGAGGATCCTATATGCATGTTTCTCTGTGCCTATCCTCTCCTCACAAGCTACAAAAAAGAAGGTCTAGGCCCCATTTTTTTTGAATAAAAAAAAGAAAAGAAGAAAATATAATATCTATAAAGAGTAGTTATTATTTATTTTAGAAAAACGAATGGATGATTTTTAATATTGTTAAGTCTTTAGACAATATAGATTTCGAAAAAGGCCAATAACATAATTTTAAAAATAAAATATTATTAATTTATTAATATTTGTCTCGACCTTATTAATTTATAATAGTTTTTTTTAGATTAATTTGTGCATATCTGATACTTACAAAAAAAATACCATCTAAGTCCTACTCTTTATCTACAAACAAAAAAAAGAAAATAAAAAGGAATAAGAAAAAAAACTTTTATAACTTTTCTAATATAATATAATTTTTATTTCTTCATTTATTTTTTGAATAATGGATCATTTTATCTTTTTGGGTAAGACTACTAATATGGTTACACAAACTCAACCATCCTGAATAACTTTACGTGCAATCGAGTAAGTTGAAAGGCATTTACTAGACTTAAATAAATAAGTTAACCATTTAGTTCATTTTTAGAAAAGAAGTGCTTACATTAGAATTGTATTGTTATAATATTGTTATAATTGCCATTTAGAATTTCTAAAATCCTGCTTCTACAAATTTACATTAGCTTATGAGGCTAACATGTAGATGAACCAACAATGATTTTATAAAAGAATGATATCTTCATTATGTAAATAAAACTCAGCGCTTGAACCTTCTATAAATGAGTCAACAAAAAGGTGTATGAAGAGTGAAAGAATAAAGTGGGATGAGATACAAAATTCAAGAAAGTAAATATTATGTTTCAAATATTAAGAAAGACATATGTAAAACTCAGGACATTTCAAACTGATATTAATCCGTATTAGATAATAAAGAATGGCGTAAGCTATATTATAGTGTTTGAAGAACGCATCGACATTGAATATGTTGATAAACACATATTCAAGTGTTAGTAGTCTATATAAATGCATACCTTAAATTCTCGAACCAACTAAAAAAAAATTATCTATTAATTTTATTATAGAAAATGATCCAACCTCCTAAAAGTTAATAGATTTGAGTACCGATGATCCCTATTTTATTTGTACATTAAGTATAATGTAATTTTAAAAAAACTATTTTAAACTTTTAATTGAAGAAGATTTTAGCTAACATACACATGTTCTTATAGTTCATACCTTAAAATAAAATAATAAGTTTAATTATTTTAATGTAAATGATTGTAATAAAAGCGCATTGCGCGTGTCAGTATCCTTGTCTATTTACTGCACATATGTTCTTTAAATTGAGTTCGTAAAAAGAAGTGCACATATTAAAGGGGTATTAATTGTTATAATTTTAGTGCACATAGGCATTTTTCAAAATTTAAAATTTTTACTTTTATTCATTTATACTATATATCTCGTGGGATTCACATACAGATGATTTAAGTTTGATTTTTATGAATACGATTTTCTTGCTTTAGGTTATCATCTCTATATAAGTCTATAAGATCATCCACAATGGTCATAAGCCAAAATGTATTTTAGCGCACTAAATTTTACCTTACAACACTTAGTTGCCCATCGTTTAGAACCTTCATTTCAAAAAAGAAAAAAAAAATTCTAAAATACCAGGTAGTATCCCTATGGACCGCCTGGTATCAGGTAGGCATCCTGCACACCGCTTGATGCAAGGCAGTTTAAAGGATACTGCCTAGTATTTTAGGATTTGTTTGTTATTTTAAAGTCTTCAACATGTCCCGTAGCCCTAATAAACCAACAGACGACTCTTCCACCTCATTTTTTCATCTCTTTCACTCCTTCATTTCTTCTTTAACTTTACTCCAAATTTTCACCCAATCTCATCTTCTTCATATATTATCCTATCATTTTTCCTTTTCACTTCAATTTTCTTTCCAACTCAAATTCACTTATTTGAAAAAATAACTCTTACCTAATAAATTGGTTACTTACATTGGGTTTTAGAGTTATCATCAACATTAAAAGATTTGAAAGTAGATTTGGTGAAGAAAAATTGTATAATTTGGTTAGGGTTATCATCAACTACTTAAGGTATATTCAAAATCATCTATTGTACATATGTTCTTTGTATTGTTTTAGTGTTTATTAGGGTAAGATCAAAATGTAGCACTAATTTTACTTTAGAATTATCCATTTATTTTACAATACCTATCATTTGTTTATATAAATGCTTCAACCATGTGTTTGAAATCACCTATTTCATATATGCACTTTGTAATGTTTGTACTTATTATACAACATCAAAATATAGCACTTTTATTATTTTAGGACTATACATTTATATTGCCTACTATGTGTTTGTAAAATTGTCTTAACTAAGTAGATTTAGTGGAAAAAAAAAATTTGGCAAGAGAAATGCCTTAATTCCTCATGAACTACCACAATATGATGTTCTCAATCAACAGATATTGGAATGTCAAACCGAAGTAAATTTTACAAAAGATAAACGAATTGAAGATGATAATAATCATGTTTCACACTGATTGTATGAAAATACTTGAAATGCAAAATTTGATACCCGCATAGGATTTGTTCCTGCAATAAAGATTTACAATAATCTGCGGTCTTCACTCCACATTGTTGTTTATTACATCGACAAATCAGGCTAGGACAAACTTTCTAATATCCATTAAATTTTGGTTGCTAAAACTCATTGAAGTATTGGTCGAGCGTTGGTAAGACACCATCCACACCTTCCACTTCCATTTTGATGAGATGGGGATTTCACCTCTTAATTGGTCCATGATTATCGGAATTGATATTGTCATCAAATTAGGGATTTCTTTAAGTTTCCATATAATAGGTTTTCATAAATTTCGTTCTATATATTTTTATAGTTTTCAGAAATTACGTGAAGAACACCACTTAGGGGTGCAACTTAGGCGGGCCCAACCCGAGCCCGACGAGCTAAACCCGATCTTGGGTCGGGCTTGGGCTTAAGATATTAGTACTCGGGTTCGGGTTTGGGTTCCAAATTATGAACCCGATGTAAAACTGGGCTGGGTTCGGGTTAACTTGTTAAAAAGCCCGAGTAACTCGAGCCCGACGCTTAATATACACGTATAATCATAGAACACACTCTTCTACACATATTTTAGATGTAGAGAAACATATTTTATCATATACAAAAGGCATCTTTTGTATCCTATTCTCTTATACACCTTTAGTATCTGTGGAGAAACACATTATCACTTCCAAAAGGCTTTTAAAAGTTTAACGAAAACCCTAAAGCAGAATCTTTATCCTCTTTCACCTTCTTCATCGTTCTAAAGGTAACCTTTCAAACCCTAGTCGTGAGTGTTGTCAAAGATTGTTTACAGTTCATCATCCCCAAGATTTCTCAGATTATCAAAGACGACACATCTGAATATTTACTTCCCTCCAAAAACACATGGAAACACTTCCTAATTCATTATTACTTCTACCATTAAAATCTGCAAAGGTCCTTTCCTCCATCTCTTGAGAATGAAATGATGGACATGAACTCGTTAAAATCTCTTTTATAGTTCAAAAATCTCCTTCTTTGATTTGCAGAAGCCTCCATGAAGTATGACTACCAGATCTAAAACTAGGAACGTGCGTCAACCCGAAGAACCCAATTTCTCTTCGGGTTACTTCGGGCTCGGGTTTGGGCTCTATATGTCGAACCCGAGGTCGGTTAGGGTCGGGCTCGGGCCCAGTATGTTACACTTCGGGTTGGGCTCGGGCTAACCTCAAACCCGACCCAACCCGCCCGAGTTGCACCCCTAACACCACTTCCACCACGCTCATCCTTGTCCGGTATTGCCTACCTCTCGATCTCTCTGTATCTCTCTCTATTTTATTAAGTTTAGCATTGAAAATTGGGGGTTTGGTTTTGTTCTGTTAAGTTTTTTGTTTCACTTGAGTTTTATGGGGAATAATTTATGCATCTATTTTCTACCCTCTGTGATCTAAATATTTGCCCTGTATGTGTATCTATTTGTTCCATCTCTGTATCGATTTTTTTTAATGTGTGTATATTATGTTCCATTTTGTTGCAGTAAGATATCCATTCCCTATTTCTTTTATTTGTATCTCTTTTACCTTCCCTTTTGTCTGATTATTTTCCATTGTCATTGAACCACATTGAGATTAGATCATCTAATTTTTATTTTTTCAAGGAAAATCATTGTGAGATTTTCCCTTTGATTGCTCACCACTTTTAATTTTGCAATGTAGTTGTAAATCTGGGAACGAGTTAGTTCATCCCTTTGCTGAAAACTTTACCTTTCAAGCCCTAAAACTGAGGGGTGCTTCAGTCATGGTTATTATACTCTTCCTTTTTCAAGCTTGTACACACTGTTAACGTTACAAGTTTGGAAAATTGCATTATAACAAAGTTTATAATGATTGATTGTTTAGTTCTTCAATTTAAAGTGCGTTTTGAAACTTTCACAGAAACCATACCTTCAACAGATTACAAATTTTCAAAGCTTATGTAACACAAGCATTTTGGCATATCCATGGTAATTTGACTCCTTATCTACTGTGGTACTAAAAAATTAAAAAGCAACTAACCTAGTTAGCCCTTTGAACCACTTAGAAGAAGGCTTTCACTTAGTTATATAATTTCTTCCAATTAGTTTAGTTCTTAGGTATGACTAAATGTTAATTAATTTTAAATCATAGATGGTGGAGGTTTATGGGCAGATCACACTTGGTGATAGTGGTCTATTGTTGTAGCTCATACACCTATAAAGTGGCTAATATGAGAGGTCTTCTTTTCTTTTTATCAGTAGTGCAGGAGATATTCTTTTACGAGGATTCAAAATTAGCAAATGAGTAGTGATTGGTGATTGCTTTGTTCTGCTTTGTCTTAAATTAGGTATATCGCCGTGCCTTCGGCACGGCTCAAAACCTTTGCGGAGGAGGGAGAGAATTGGCCAGCAGATCTGCTGGTGGCGGCGGGGAGGAGGAGCCGACACAGATCGAAGAAAAAAACAGCAAGGGGAGAGGGGAGGTAGAGAGAAATCGAGAGAGAGAGGGCAGGGAGAGAGAGGGGGAGCCAGCTTATGAAGCAGGACACAATTTATAAACAGGACAAATCTGCCCCCGTCCTGAATTGTATAAGAGATTACTTCTTTCTTGCTTTGTTTTCTAAATCATTAAGAGACTAGCTAGCAAGCCAATGCAAACCATATTTTAGTCTCACAAGTACGTATATAGATGAACAAAATTATTTAATACTTCATTGGAAAGTCTTTCATCATGGTTTAAACAATTGAATGAGTAGTTGGTTTTTACATTTGTTCTATATATGCATCTTAGGATGAGTTCTCATATGGATTGGTATCTAACTTTGAGCACTTGCTTGAATTAAACCTTGTCACTTTATTACATATCCGTTATTTTGATCTTAATTAAAAATCTTTGGGGATTTTGGCCAAAAACCCCTACTTGGAAAACGTTTTAGGATTTAGCCCAACAAACGTTTTCTTTTAGTCTAAGGCCCAAGAGGGTTTCAGTCAGAGGGTTTCAGTGTGTGTAATTTATAGGAAGAGGGTTTCAGTCAGTTATCCTTGGGCCTTAGACTAAAAGAAAACGTTTGTTGGGCTAAATCCTAAAACGTTTTTCAAGTAGGGTTTTTGGCCAAAATTCCCTAATTTTAAATGATAAACTGCACTTCTACCTCACTTTCTCTTATGAAAATGACACCCTATTTATTTTTACTCTCTTTATACATCGGTTTGTGAGGCTTATAGGTAGATTACATTCAAAAGTTAATTTTTTGGGAAGATGACCCTCACCTTGTAGATCATCTTCGTAAAATATCACTTTTTCACCTCTACAAAAGTTGGTTGAAATTTTAATGATAAAATAGATGGTTTAAAAAACTTAATATTTTAATTAACTTTTAGTGGTGTTCAAAATGATGTGATTTTTTAGGATGACCTACATATTGATGAGATCACTATATCACCACCATAAATAGCCTTTTGACGATTTCAACTACTCTCGAAATCTGGTTAAAAGAAATAAGGTGTTAGATTAAGGGGTTGTTAATAATTATTAAAAAAATAGTAGGATTTACACCCCCCCCCCCCTTGCAAAATTTTCTGGCTTCTCCTTGAAACGACGGACAAAAGCACGATCAATTCAATTACTTGTAATGGTGATTACAAAAAGATATACCACTTCTCAAACTTTTACTCTCAAAAACGATAAGAAGCAAAAAGGAAACCAAAACACTAGGTTTACATCTCCTCACACTTAGGAAATTATAAGCATACATTATGTAACCCTAGGACCCCCTATTTATAAATAACTCTTAAGAATACCACAAAAGAAGGTTTTCAAACCCAGTATTGACTGAAACGTGCGCCCACCTCCTCGTAGCGATCAACTTGTGGCTTACATCAGTTGGCTCAATGGGCTCATAGACTTACTAATCTCTACCCTTGATAATCGACTGACTTATTTTGTCAGGTTTGTCCTAAACTTCCCATTAGGAGTGGTTTTCTACATCATTACTTGAATTTTTCTCCATACCCAGTGACCGCAGTGTTTTCTGCATTTGTAATAACCTAAATTTTGTTTGAGCTTGGATCAGATTGTGGACCCATGGGGCCCATAAACCGACCCGAGATAACTTATGCTTGTGTGGGGTGGAGAAAACCTATTGATCTTGGCGTGCGGATAGCAACTAGTACGTTTAAAAATCGCATGAAACATATCGTATGCATGCATGAATTATTAATTAGTAAAGTTTATTTTGAAAAAAATCACAAAAAATAAAAGTTTTAGTTTAAATAAATAAAGCAAGTGGACCCTACTAGGGTGGAGTCAAGGGTGAGAGGGGGAGAGAAAGAGGATCGACATCTCCTCCCTAAGAGATCTTATTTTGGTTGATAAGGTGTGATTTGTTAATGGAAAAGTCTCTGGCCTTCCCTCTCCTGTCTTTCAGGAATTCCACGTGTAAGAGGGTCTACTCTCATTAAGGTATCCCCGTTCACTCCGATCCCATTCCACGAGGACTTAGATAATCTCAGTTGGACTCGGAGTTACAAAATAGTTTACATGTTAATGTTATAATTGGTTGCATTAATTCTAACCTTGTGTCAGATTCAGATTCTAGAAATTTTATTTCTGGATATCTTAGTAGATATCATCTAGTGGGAGAGTGTCTACCACGGATGCTAAAGACTTTATTTAGGCGAGATGGTTAGTCAAGGTTGTATTTGTAAGAAACTTAGTAGAACCTCTACACTAAAGCTCTGCTTGATAGTTTTGATTCTCATGCTGATGAGAATACTTACAGATGCAGGTTTCATGTTGATGAAACAAGTGTCACATACGAATCTTATT
>MVGT01004349.1:100484-130062 GCA_002174775.1 Macleaya cordata | reverse complement strand
TTTTTTTTATACTGATTGCCTTCACAATACCTGTTCACTACATAAACCAAACATACTCGATCCATTCCATTTCTCCATTCAAACAATACAGATGGTTCCATTCATTTCTAGCACTAACATATTTACATCTACAAGAGTCGTACAATACAAACTATTCTCTTAATCCATCTCATCTATAAACATCCTAATATACTTAGATATAAACTGGACAAAAAATAGAAAAAAAGAAGAAAGAAAAGCATACATAAACAATCTCTGCTAGTTCTTCTCTTGTACGTACACACATTTTTTCACCTTCAAGTTGCTCTTTTGGACCCAATTTTTATTAGTTCCTCCCTTGTACACGCATTTTTCGCCTTCAAGCTGCTCTTTTGGACCCAACTTTTACTCCCATCACCTATGTACATTTATAAAAAGATCTAACTATAATTACACAACCAAATTTGAGAACTATATCAAATCTCAAATTTAACCTATATCAAAACCAAATTTGAGAACTACATTTATAAAAAGATCTTAACTATAATGACACACACATATAGCTGCACTAGCAGCTATCCCTTGAGCACCCAGACAACACCATCATATCCTTTCTATTCTTTAATAGGAAATACTAATTAATTCATCTTTATATCATACTAATGTTACTTGCACAATGGCAGCACAAAGTTGATATGGAACTGTGGCAACATTCACGGCATATATCATAAGTAGAATGCATTCTTCTACAGTGTAGACAAACAACTTACTGTTTACTTGAGTAAAATTCCTCTTAGTGTTAAGTTGACAACAAATTTTCCCTGAAAGTAAACATAATTGTGCTGAGTGTATAAGAATTTTAGTTCCAATACACACCACTATGTCACCCACTAAGTAGTAATATGACAAGATAAAGACTCAACTAATTAATCATCGATAATCGTATCTATCTTGCATACCTCCAAGCAGCTCCATATACATATAGTCAAATAGAAAGCAGCTCCATCAAAACTATACCAAAAGATTCAAATGAGTTATATCCCTTCATATATGTCGAGAGAAGCAAAAGTAAAACTTACACAATCCTAAACATATTTAGACACAACGGCCTAAAACTTACACAATCATCTTTTCTTTTATCTCAGGTAGTATTGCAAGAGCTGCAACTTGATGGTGATCAAGTTCATTAAATGTACCTAAGTGATCATTCAATAAGAATTAGTTTATCCAGGTTGGCCTCTTATAAAAATAAAAAAAAATAGGTTATTGGCCACTAAATATTGAAGATATAGTTTATCACAAAAGAATGAGAACACTTGATAACAAATTCACTATTGAACATCAGTTCAGTAACAAAGAGTTAATCTCACGGTTCATTATTGAACATCAGTTCAGTAACATCAGTTCAGTACCAAAGCCATATGTTCTTTGTATACATTAATTGAATCTTTTATTAACAAATCATTGGTACTTATCAAAAAAGAACAAATTTAGTAGCATCATTCAGTTTCAAAAGTTCTTAACTTGGCCAATGTGGGTCTCCTTTTGTTATTCAATCAAAATCATTGCCACGCATGTCTTTACCCAACACTTCTCTTAAATTCAAATAAGTAACTAAGGAAAATTATAGCTACAACATACCCAAATGCGATGGTCCGCGCCAGCATGGAGTTGATACAACTCTCCCTTGCTGCTTCTACCTGCCTCTAAGGTTCTTCTTCTGAGGATGTAGTACTAGGTGTAAATCCTGAGTTCAAAAAATTTATTGTGAGATACTGCATAGGCCCTGAAGAAAGCATCTTCATCCTGCCATAAACCAAGTATGGATGGACATATATTTGATTTAAATTTCAACACTAAGGGTTATGTAATTCATACAGTTGTATGTACAACGTAAAAGCTCTATAATATCCCTGTCTAAAACAGAAACCTGCATATATACAGCATACTAGCCTGCCAAAAGATTATTTTCAAAAACATTCTCAAAATTAAGAATATCACCTTTGCATATATACAGTTCCACATAAGGACAAAAAGGATCCTCCAATAGAAACCTGTCTGTTAGTTATATATATATAATATCTAGTGGTGACATTGGCTCTTTATTACTAAAATTAGTAAGAAGATAATTGTGTTCCTATAGTAAGGCTTACACGAAGTAGGAGTTGTCAAACTTCACAACTGTGGACATAAACCAATAGCCATTATCTCACCCCACTCTTCTTTTATGGTCTCTTGAGTCTTGCCTACACCAGCAAAAGCAACAAAACTTATAAAAAGGTGTGTGTGTATGTACACATATATAGAAAGAAGATTCAAGATTGTAAATGAAATTCTCTGCTCATCATTCATCAATATTGTTGGTGACAAGGAAGATAGATCCTAGTGCAAAAACGTCCTCAAGCCACCAAATTAATGCATAAAATTAATGAAGATGGAGAATAATTAAGGATATTGAAAGGATACCTGGGTGTCAAGAAGTATTAGCCTCTCAGAAGGAACCCTTAGTTCAATACCGACAGTCCTCAATGCCCATGTCCTACAGTAATATTAATCTAACATGTATACTTAAAAATTTCACAGCTCGAGTAATGTTTTACTTTCGACAATGAAGTCAACAATATCCTAACTAGAAAAAGATTTCAAAACAGAGGAAAAGATCCAACAAATCTGTACTAATCTCAACTAGATAGCAATCCTAACTTCGACCAAGAAAACAGATAAAAGTGAAATATGATAAGTTATAAAGAAGAAGAAAAAATACATGTTAAATATATTTTACAACCAAATCCTCCTAGAGTAATTTTACTTTATAATGCAAAAAAAAAAAAAATTTAAACCTTAACCAGATAAGGCAGAGAGGAGTAAGAGAGATAGTTACCAAAAGGGTTTTTGGATATGAAGGAGATGAGCTGCAAAGAGTGCCAGAGAGATAAAGAGTCCTGCAATATGGAAACACTCGTTAACAGTGAAGATTAGAAATCTTTTGAGCTGTAAATCAAATGAAAAAACCCAAAATCAGCTGTAAATCTTAGGTTATTAACATAGGAAGATGAAGGAAGTGGAGGAGGTGATCCAACTTACAGGGCATGGATTTGGAGGCTGCAGGAGGGAGTCGATTGTCCGTACTAGATCTGAGTTGTAAATCAACTTAAAAACCCCAAAAACCAGCTCTAAATCTTAGCTATGTTATAAGAATAAGAAGATGAAGGAGGTGGAGATGGAACTTACAGGGCCTAGATTTAGAGGTTGTGGGAGTAGATCGACCCAAAAATCAACTGAAATTGCAGTACCCTTGGTTAATTAAGAAGAAGAAGAAGAAGGCTGCAGAAGGAGATTTCCAAAAAGTCTCAGAAAGCAACGCCCTAACCGGAAGCTTCGATCTGTAAGTGAAGAGATTTTTTTAGAGAGAGAGAGAGAAATCTAGGGGTTTTTTCCCAGCTCTTCTCTCTCAAGACAATTCCACAAAATATGATTCGATCCACAAACTGAAACCTACCTACATAGAAAATGGTCATCATTTACTGATTTAGGGTTACTGAAAATAAGAAAAACAAAGGGAAAGAGAGATCAGAGAGAAAGAGGGAGAAAGATTGAAAGAACCTTACTGATTAGGGAGAGGAGAGCTGCTAAAGAGCAGCTAATCGATCTTTCGTCGACAAATACCATCCACGGCAAAAAAAATCGAAACTTCCTTTCAAAAAAATTAAGAAATTAAACATAAGAGAGAGAGAGAGAGAGAGAGAGAGAGAGAGAGAAAGAGAGAGATAGAGGACGCTGCTTACAGGAAAATTTCAGAGGGAGAGAACGACGAAACCCTAAATCCCATCCTCTGAAAAAAAAACCTAATTTATACCAAATTAAAGAAGTAAATATTTGCGGCGGAAAATATTTGTCGCTATTAACAAAGGCCATCGTAAGTAATTTTCATTGCGCGCAAATTTTCGCGCTGAAAATTTCATGCTTTGTTTTCACGAGTTTACGACGGAAATAATTCAACATACCGTCGTGAATACGACTATTTACGACACTATTTGTCCGTCGCGAAAGACCAAATTCTACGAGTTTTAACTTTGTTCTTCCTGAGGCGTTAAAAGTCATTTTTTGCGACGGTAATCACTTAATCCGTCGTTAAAACACAATATTTACGACGGAATGTTGCAATGCGTCGCAAAAGGTCTATTTTTGGTGACGGTATAAAAACCGTCGCTAAAAGTCATCACTAAAGGCCTGTGTTTTTGTAGTGCAAGAGAAAAGGCAACTTCAACGAGACTCACAGAATGAGAGGTTGGATATGGCTATGCAACTTAAACGGAAAGAATTAGCAATGAAAAGAAGAGAAGAAGATCGCATCATGTCCGTAAATACAAAAACATGCCACCACATTTAAGATTTTACTGACAACAGCGTCAACAAGAGATAATTGCCCGACGTGGCATTCCCCCAGGAAATCGATTACCAAGCCCCAAACAAACATTATGACCCCTTGTTTTAAACAACTTAAAAAAATTAAACAAAAATGGTAATAACTAATCAAAAAATTTTAAAATTACATCAAAAAATACACAAATTATGTATATATCATGATAAATCTATATAAACATGGTATATTGTGTAAATCATGGTTATTTAATGTTTACAAACTTAAAAAAAATTACATAAACAAAATAAGCTTAGATAAAAAATTACTTACAGAATTTTCGTTTTCCAACCGATTTAAACAAAAATTAGTTCAATAGAACCGTGAGAATGATCGCCAAAATGTATGGATTTGATCGTCCGATCTGTTGCCAAACGGTAGAGATTTTGCCGTGATAAAAGATGAAAAAAAAAACCGTTTGTGTTGAAAATGAAAAGAGGGGGGAGAAGAGAAGTGAGGAAGAGAGAAGGGGAGGAGAAAAGAAGAGGGAGAAGGTCTGACCAGTTGGTGGGGTAGGTGAATTAAATACGACACAGACTGTACCGTACGACACAATCTATGCCTTCTGGCGCCATCAGCCCGTGGCACTTGCTCTCCCTCACTCCCTTAAACCCCTACTCCAAACTCCTACCTTAAAGGTTTCCCATGGTACTTGCCCTTAGAGGCTTTAATTTCATACAATAAAGTTCTTATTATTTCAAATTAATGATTTTGTGAGACAATTAAATAATTCTATGAAAAATAATAATTAGAGTTATAATTTTTATTTAAACTTATTAACATTATAGTTTGATTTTGGATGCAACTATAGAATATTGCCTTGGCAGATGTATTATCTATCATTCAGAGGGGTTGCTTAGGTTAACCTAAATCATCTCTTTCTAAGATAAAAGACCAGTTTTACAGATAAGAATGAACATTTAAATTCAAAGCTAGCTTCAACAGTTTAATTATGCGAGTCTATGCAAGCTAATAATAATTTTATCAATACATAAATGTAGGAGCAATGTCACTATAACTATTCAAAAGAAGACTATTAGAAGAATATGGAGGAGCAATGTGACCAGCTTCAATTGTTAACTTGACATTTAACAATTTATTTTGTGTCTGTGTCCTGGGTTACACATAAAATATGCATCTCAGTCTTGTTCTTCATCTTTACCCTAGGATACCCCATATAGTCTTACACTTATCATCAATACATGAATCGCATATGAGAAACTGTTAGACAAATATCAAGAAAAAAAACTAATAGAATTTTAAGGAAAAAAAATTGAAAAAGTTATCCCTTACATCTAAAAAAAATTCAATGAAAATTTAGTACTATTTAGAAATTATAAATTTTTTGTGGATCTTAAAAATTGAATTTTCACTTAGTAATGAGGAATTTCAAACACTCATTATAGAATTGTCTTTCTTCATTTTTTAAATATTTTGCCCTCACTTCTCTTCATCCCCTACTCCTCTCTCCATTCTCTTCCTCCAGTTTCTGTGAAAAATATATAAACAATTTTAAAATTGTTAAACAGAAAAAAAATGAAAAAAAAGTGAGAAGAAAAAATAAAAGAAGAAGAAGAAGTATAATCATTATCAATCATGCTTCAGAAAGACAGAATTCTGCTTAACAACTATATATACTTAAGAATAAGATGTGCAGAAATTAAACAAATATACTCTTCTTATCAATAAAAAAAAATTCAAAAAGACGAAAATCTATTCATATAAGTTAAATTACGGTGAGTTATTTTTCCAAGAGAAATAAATGTTGTATATAGCCTTTTCACGTGAAACTGATCAAATTACCATTGACCAGCAAAATCAAACTTTATAATATGGGTGGAAAAAAGAGAAGGGCTGTGGAGGAGATGAAAAGCAAATAGTTTTATTTCAAATGAAAATAATATCAATTGCTACTTGCTATAGGTAGCTTTCTAAAACATTTAAAAAGTTAATTATTAGTAATTGCTAACATAAAAATAGTAATTACAGTCGTTATGGATGAACATTGCCAAGATTGTTCTACAGCCTTGAGTGGGTGATTTAATTACTAAAATTAGTTAGAAACTTTGAAGCTTTATTACAAAGTTAATAAATTCTAATTAATTTAATGCAAGTCATCATCATGCAAGTTTGGTAATTATATTTAGTAGGATTTTAATTACTATTTTAACTAATTAATTATAATGCATTTATAGAAGATAAATTTCTAATTAAAAATGAGTTAATAGGTTAATTAAATGTGGGTGAGTTGGCATACTTTTTTGATGTAGCACTCTGAAAGAAAAGTGTGCCACGTGGATTGTAGAGTCCACCACATCAGACACTTCTGTTATAGTAATATGGTATAGATGTTTTAGTTTTAGAAACTTGATTTCAAATATTTTAGAGATTCCTTAAATATTTCAAAGATTTTTTAGATCTTTGCTAACTTATTTTCCAAGACTAATGCTAAATCTATGAGTTCCCTATTTGGGTTTGTCACTTGTGTGTTAAATCAAACTCAATAGGTATTTGTAATTTGAGTTAGAGTTAGCAAGTTGTCTCTNTTGTAGGCATTTTAGTGACGGTTGTCAACGTCGCTAATGAACAATAAAACCGTCGCTAATAGTATTCTCGACAGCGGCTTACAAGACGGCTGAATTACCGTCGCAAATAAGTTTTAGTGACGGTTTTCTATTATTTACGACGGATATTGACCGTCGCTAAAGGCCTCTTTTTTTGTAGTGATACCACCAAAAAACATCTTAGGATGGTAAGTCACTTGGATACCTAGTATCATTATAGGTGGTTAGTTTCATTTAAGACCATAGGTAAGTTGTCCTACTTGAAATGGAAGTTTTCATGGTGTTTTAAACCTTAAAATCTTTCATAAGTTAGTTGATTTCGATATCATACTTCTGATTTCGAAACTAATGCTCTGTGTTAGAAACAAGGAGCTTTGATTCCGATATTAGACGTTCGATTTTGAAATGGAAAGCAAAGTCGTTTGACAGATTACTTTGATTTAGATACCACCTTGTTGCTTTCGAAATGAAGTTCAATCACTGTTCTGGAAAACAGATGAGCTTGCTTTCAATAGGAACATTTTAGTTTCGAAACTAATAGGCCAGTCTTGAAGACAGACACGCTTGCTTTCGATAAGGACATAGTTGCTTTTGAAAGTGACTTCGAAAGAAGTATTTGCTTTCGATAGAAAACTTGTTCATATCGAAATCAACGCGGAAAATCTCGTTTAGAAGTTGCTAAAATTCAAATTCTTGTTTGAATAGGATTCTTAACCGACCTCAATATATTTTAAGAGTTTCCTAAACATACATGGACAACTAATACCTCATAAAAGGATTATGTTAACCCTAATTCTCATAATTCCACATAATTCAATAAGTTAGAGTTCTACATTCATACTTCAAACTTCTATGCTTGTAGAATATGACTAAATCCTTCCAATCTTAGTCATTAAACCTTTGTTTAAAGTTTGTCTGTGAACTTCTGGTGTGAAAACTTGTAGATTCAAGTTCATGGTGGTTGCTCATGGATTCGGGTGATTGTTCGTATTGTGAGAGTTGGTGGATTCGAGTTGGAGACGCATCGTGTGGAGATCATCTAAGAAGCGATTCATTGATTTGAGTCATAGAGTTACATCCGACTGATCAGGTCATGGAGTTCGAATGTGGAGTCTGTGGGTAATAGTTTGTAAGTTCTAGTTATCTTAGTAGATTGTTTCGACTAGACTGGGTCCCAGATGACGAATGAAGTGAATAAGAAATGAAAAGGGCTCTCATTTCCTTCTCTCTCAAATATACTAGTATACTTACATTTACACTTTCACAAATAGTGTAGAAATTATAACAATTCATTAATTTTTTAACAATAAAAATCCTATAAATTAAACAATAAAAATTATTGTAATTTTTTTTTGCCTATGACTAATTCCAAGTAAGGGTGTCAATATGTACCAAATTACCCAGAACCATACTGAAACCATTTATTGCGGTTCTAGAACCTCATTTTGTGGATTCAATTAATTTCAGATCTGTCAGTTTTAGATCCGATTAATTTCAGATACATTTCAGTTCCACCCAATGAGTACCCGCAGGTACCTAGTTCCATATAAATTTTATAATTTTATAGTTTAAACTTCTATAAAAGAGTTTTTGAGTTCTTCTTTTTTTATTTTTTTAATTAAAAAGGAAAATAAAAGAAACCTATGACTATTATGCAACAAATTTCCTAATAAAACTGATTTTATGATTGAATAGTATACAAAAATATAAAATAAAAATACTTTACATGTGAAAAAAATGGCAAAAAAAATACTGAAAACAGGTATTGGGTATCCGCGGGCACCCGTAGATCTTAGCGGTACCGGATCCGGAACCACCGATTGAGGTTCCGGAACTAGAACCAGTAGGAACCGAAACTATCCCGTTAACACCTCTAATTCTAAGGGGCAATGGATTCTCTTGTTCGCATATTTGGTGTAGTTGCTCAATTAGCCCCATCCAGAATGTCTAATTTGTGTCCCCATACATAGAGGAGGATGATCTAAGGACAAATTTTCAATGATGATGATATCCTCACCATATAGATCACCATATCCATAAATCAGTCCGTTCTAAAACTTCTATCAACTCAAATCGTTCATCCCATCAATTAAAATCTTTGAATTTTGAAGTTTTTTAAGACTTCAATTTTAGAACTAATTTGCAACCAACTTTGAATAAGAATAGAAGTTTTATAACGGGATGATGTTTAGATTTGATGATGTACATAATGAAAATGTTCTCCTAATCATGTAATCACGTAATGAAAAAATGTTCTCCTAATCATGTAATCACGTAATAAAAAATTAACTTTTAGATCAACCCCACATAATTTGGGTTTACAGGGTGGTAGTCAATTAGGATTTGGATGAACTTTCATGGACTCATGAAATCAGGGGGTGTGTAGTTGTGGACTTTGATGAAGTCCATAGAAGTCCCATGTTGGTGGTTGTGGATTTCATTAAAGTCCATAGAAGTCCTATGTTGATGGTTGTGGACTTTACTTAAGTCTATAGAAGTCCCATGTGGGTGGTTGGTGGATTTGTAAGGTGATGGACTTCTATGGACTTTTTTAAAGATTTATGAAGAAAAGTTGGGTTAGCCAAGTCAAGCTAATATAGGTGAGATTTGCATGGACTTTTTCTCTCATCTCTCTCCACTATAATAAATAATAATTAATTATTAATAAGTTATAATGATAATACTTTATTATTAATTATAATTATAATAAAAATAAAGATAATAATAATTATATTATATTTTTAATATTATAATCAAACTATTAATTATTAATTATAATTATTATAAGTTTCATAATGATAATAATTTATGCTTATTATAAAAATTATAAAATAATAATAAAAAATATAATTATATTATATTTTTAATATTATAATCAAACTATTAATTATTAATTATAATTATTATAAGTTTCATAATGATAATAATTTATGCTTATTATAAAAATTATAAAATAATAATAAATATACTTATTAATAATTATAATTAATAATAAATAAAGATAATTTAATAACTTATAATCATAATTAAATTAGCTAATATTTCTTTTGCTTTGGCACAAAAATCATAATAAGGTATGAACCTCAAGTAAAGAAAAAAAGAAAATACAATTCTTCCTTTTTGAAAAATATTGTTGGGATTAGTAGAACTATTAATAATATTTTATTTAATAAATATCAAAATACTAGTATTAGTATAGTCATCATAATAATAATTATCAGTAATTAATAATTAATATTTTCCTTTATTTATCAAGTCTACAGAAGTCTGTAGAAGTCCGTGGACTTTATCATTACAAGTCCACAGAAGTCTGCAGAAGTTTGTAGACTTTATAGTACAAGTCCGTAAACTCTGCAAGTACAAGTCCGTGGACTTTGCAGGACTCTGTAGAAGTCTATGGACTCTGTAAGAATCCTTCGAAGTCCTTTATATTCAAGAGTCCGTGAAAATCCGTAGAAGTCCTAATTGACTACCCATGTTAATGTGGGCATTTTGAATGAGGATTTGATCCCATCTTCTCACTGTATCATACCAACAAAATCATAATTGTGGCGACGAGGGTTACAACAACAACCATTTGTTATAATTCATTACGGTCCCGGAATTGAACTCAGTTTCAAGTACCGAGAATCAAATACAAACTCTCTATGTTTAACAAGCTAGGATTAAGATTGTTGAACAAGTGACATCTAAATTTTGAATCATATAATGTCCACTGTTTTGAATGGTCTGAGTCAATGAGTTAGGTGAAGAGTTATGGCCTTATGGGGTTGTATATTACTTAGAAGTTGCATTCTAGAAAAGTTGACTGCATTTTAAATATTATGACTTTGACAGTTTGACCAATTACATGAGAGTCAATGAAGACTAGCTGTCAATATATGTATTCCAACTAGTTTTGTATCTCTTGACTTTACGTACACCAAACACATAAATGTAACGCACTTGAATACACCACATTGTCAATACTAGTTCCAGCACCGTTGATCTTCTTGCATAGAGTAAAAATGGCCAAACTTTGGTTATATCTTAAATTCAATTGTAGTGCAAAAAATTAAAAAAGAAAATCTTGGGCGAAGCGCACCATCGAACCCTGCCTTACTTCAAACGCACTCTCAAAGCTGTCCACCTCATTATATTTAGTGTGTTTAGGGCAACTCTAGTGGGGATATGTTAACCCCTTGATCAAACAGTTTTAGTCTTACAGTGAGATCTCTTAATGTTCTAAACATAAACTCTTCTCCATTAAAATAGGGATCTTTAGTGGATAAGGGATATGAATGGGGCGTTCAATAAATAAGCGTGGGTGTTTAGCACGCTGAACCAATGAGCGTCACACTCATCCATCATCATTTGAATAGTTTTCTTTTCTTTTCTTTTCTTTTCTCTTTTTAGTTGTGTTTCTCTCTCTTTCTTTTCTTATTTTCTTTCTTTAAAGAAAAGCTAACAAATTTTCTCTCTCTCACAAAGTTATTATCTATTTTTTTTTTGGTTTTTTTTTTCTTCTCTTTTTTTTCAAACCTCTTTAAGGGATTATCCATTAGGGGAGATGGATCCCATAATCTTTCTCCCAAAGAATTAAGGGATCCATTTTCCACGAGGGAGTGAAGTGGGTTTGTGGGGGATGCGTGTGGAGGCTCGTAAGATATAAAGGCTTCAGTACCCTAAAATTAGGGGTGCCAATGGGTACCAAAATACCCGGAACTGAACCGGTACCATAACCGACCTTATTTTGTGGATTTGGTTAAATTTGGATCCATTTCGGATCTACCCATTTTGGATCTGATTAATTTTGGATCCACCCAACGGGTACCCGCGGTAGGTACCCAGTTCCGTATAAATATTATAATTTTATAGTTTAATCTACTATTATACAACAAATTTTGGAATAAACCTAATTTTATGATTGAATAAATACGAAAATACAAATACTTTTTATGTGAAAAGAAGGCAAAAAATAAAAATAAAACGGGACCCGAACCGGTAGGATCCGGAATCGCTTTCATGTGTATGGGACCGGATCTGGAACCTTTAGGATCTGATGCGGAACCGTCCCATTGACACTCCTACTTAAATCTGTGGAGGCTAAAAAATGTTATTCTTCATGTGTAGGTTGTAGCTCACCATTATGATTGGGTTTGCATGAAGTGAGATCCAGGAGAACATCATCTTTAATATTCCAAAAAACATTACGTATTAACTCACTAATAGAGAGAAGAAAGTCTACTTACTATTACGCGGATTCTTGAAAACATTGCCGTTGAAGTTTACAAAGAAGAAGAAAAGAGAAATTTCAAAGCCGGTAAAAAGACCGAAAATAGCTCCTCAAATTTACAGCACTAAAATTAAAGGCAACTCTGATAAATTTCAGTGACGGTTTCTTTAAAAGTCTCTGGGCATTTCACCTAAAACGCACTTCTGGTTTTTCTCGGATTCAAATCCACTTTTGGAGATTATTGAACATGTCTGGAGAATCGGGTTCTGGTTCAGGTGACAATAACATCAAGGGATTTCTCACTCATGGTGGTCGTTATGTTCAGTACAATGTCTATGGAAACCTATTTGAGGTCTCTACTAAGTACGTTCCACCGATTCGACCTGTGGGTCGAGGGGCTTATGGCATCGTTTGGTAAGATTTTATAGGATTTTTCAAGTTTCTTCGTTTTTTAGTTTTCATTTTGTGTTTTCTGTAATTTTTCTTCTTTGGGTTTTCTTTAGTTGATATTTATCAGTTGTATCAAGATTCATCTTGTTTGAGCTTCTTGCTTGATGGAGTTTGGTTAGATGTGTGTTGGGTTTTGGTTTTTTTTAGAGTTCTTGTATAGAAGTTCTTATAATTCTTGTTTAATTAGGGGATTCTTTAATTTCTTTGAGAAATTCTAGTTGTTTTTCAACTTGAATCGGTAATCGAGCAAATTTTTTTTGAGTGGGTTTTCAAGAAATTGAATGGAAATTAAAAATTAAGAGTGGGGGTTTAAAGTTTTGTAGCAGATACAAGGGCATGTGATGCCCTAGTTGAGGTCAAATGAGTCTGTTCTAATGGAGATCAAGAATTGTTCCAAATATTTCTAGTCGTCACAAATAATAACAAGAGAGGGTATTTTTGTTTAGCTGTACTAAAATCAGTTCTATCTAAATGCTATTTGTCTCTCTTGAATAGCTTTGTTTGATGCTAGGAGCTGTTAGTGGTGTCTTTCGCTATTTCGTAAGAGTTGATGTCTTTCATGATTGGCGTTTTGCCAAGATGTTGTTGGTTAATGGCAGATGGTGTTCGATATCTGTAGCTATTACTGTCTGCCGATGGCATGGTAAATTTTTCGTATACTACTTCGGACTGTGGGGATAGTTTGGTACTCTATTTTTTTCTTATGTTTGGGAATATCTGAAGTTGGTTGTCCGTTGTCCATCACTTTCAACCATGAAAGTGTGAATAAGATGTACACCAAATTGCTAGCATCGTCCTTTATTACCATTCTAACCCATGTTCTGAATTCCAAACCTCCACTTGCTCCTAGAATCAACCGTTCCTACCATGATTCCATCAAACGACCGTCAAATTAACATTACTTTCGTTTTCGTACTATCTACTGGTGTCCCCTAAATCTGGGCAGGAATGATCAATTTTCCTAAACTGACCATCAGTAAGATTTTGAGGAACACCTTGGTGACACTCTAGCATATTTGTGTTACATCTTCGCATAGTCTAGTTTTTTTTTTCCCCTTGCAACCACATGATTTTGCTAAATCTTGTCCTTTTGCGGGAACATAAGATTAGGATATATTCTTTTATATTGTGACATCTCATTTGTTTGGCATTAGTTTCTTTTTCCCCAAACGAATTGAAGATAACGATAACTTTATTTTCCTTCAGTGCTGCTATGAATTCAGAGACAAAAGAAGAGGTTGCAATTAAGAAGATCGGCAATGCATTTGACAACAGGATAGATGCAAAAAGAACATTAAGAGAAATTAAACTTCTCCGCCACATGGATCATGAAAATGTATGTATACTTAACACAGTAGCTTTTAGAAAGTCTTTCCTATCTGAAATCGCCAGGTTCGGATGCATTGGAAGTGACTGATCAATCAAAAAAAGTTTTAAAATGTCTTTATTATAAACTCACTTTTGATATCTTGTTTGGTTTGCAGAATTTTTGTTCCTTGTTTAAATGCTTCCAGTGTTGATGTCAGATTGCATTGTTTTGTTTATTTTGACAGAATTTTTTTCTCCTTACTGTCATATCTTTCTAACATTTATGTGTATGCTGTTTTTGTTAGTAAGCTATCTTGGGATATTTTCTTTGACTGGAGAGACCTGACAAACCCTCACCCTAACCCTGACTCATTTAATCCGATCCTAACTCGATCCGTGGCTAAAAGATTCAGGGTTTATGTTGGGTTTTTCCTGAACCTGAAAAGTCAGGAACCAGCCCATCAGCATTTTTATAGCAATGTGAGCTATAAAAAATAGTGTAGTAGGGTTAAACTAGTTATGGTTAGGGTTGGGAAAGCTGACTCATTTAAAAACCAGTCAGGGTTAGGGTTTGAGCATTCCTGACCCAATCAACGCTGGCAGGGTCGACCGTAACCCATTGCCAGGTGCCCAGGTCTAATTGGGGTAAGGGGGTGAAAGCTTGCAATAATTGATAGCTTTGTAGCTAAGACTAGGTCATGTGTGTCTGTTTCAGACAGTATTACGTTATTTCAGACTCACTGATCACACATCTGATGTGCCTACACTTCCATACCACCTTTGTTCAAATCCACCAAACAAACAGTGGGTGGAAAACAAAAATTCCCTTTTTTATTTTTATAAGCAATCCCAATGAAGAGTCTGTTCTGAGCATGTTCTGTTACTGAATGATGCATCATTTTTTGGTCAAGCTCAACCATACAGAAATGCTTCTGTATGCTTCCGCAAGTGAAGGAGTCCAAGTTCCAGCTTACTGGGTGGTTGTTCATCTTATTTTGGCTACACTTTCTTGTTAATGAAAACAATGTCTCAGGATTCTCCATTTGAAAAAAAAACATAACGATCTCAGTAGTATTTCTTAAGTTATGCTATATTCTTTCAAAAGCATCATAAACTACTTAACTACAGGGACACCTTCAGTGTCAAACAAGGATACGAGGTCTGCGGCAGATTAGCTGCTGAAACCTGATACGTCAGCTTGTCAGTACTATTTATTTGGTTAAGTGTTAGCACTTTGCATAAATTTCTAATCATTTTAATGGCACATACATATTGAAATAAGACAAATTAGATAAGATGATAAGTTAAGAATTTCCATCTTTTCATGTGAATCTGTGTCTGTTCTTCTTTAAGTTTTGAAATCTGACAGACCTTATAATGAAAATGCAACATCGGCAAGAAGACTTTCTGCAATTATCTTACACTGGCTGTGTAGCCTTTTAGTCCTGTATAATTTGATGAAGTTAGAAAACTATTGATGTTTCTTCCAATACTATAATTCTACTTGTCTAATCATTGCGCAGAATTAGAAGTAATATTATGTCGATGTTGAGGAGGTTATTTTCTCAGTTGCAATTATCTAATTATTATGTTGATGTTGATGCCATATAGGTGTTCTGCCACTGTTCTTTGTTCTAGCTTATTTATTTTGGTTTACTTGTTCTTGTGGTTAAATGGACATTATGAAATTGTCCTTTCTTTCTTTTGTTGTAATAGGCATAGCCTGACCACATGGTTATTTCCGTATCACAGGTTATTGCCATCAAGGACATAATACGACCTCCACAGAAAGAGACCTTCAATGATGTTTACATAGTTTATGAGCTGATGGACACTGATCTTCATCAGATAATACGCTCCAACCAGCCATTAACAGATGACCATTGTCAGGTTTGGCCACGTCATTTCTCTTGGGACTCTTTAAGATTATTTTTTGACCATGTAAAAAATGTAACAAGTGATATCAGTTCCTTAGAAATTTTTACAAGCCTCATAGCAATTCATCTTTATCGTTATTTCATACAGTATTAGTAGTTGATAAACAAGCCTGTTGCCTTTTGAGGCATAAATGACAAAGTCATGTACATTTGTCCTGAAGTCCAACACTGATATATTCTGACACACTTGTGCCAACAAATGTATCACCATTCAGATTATCTGATATGTTCAGAGGTAGACTTTATAAATAATTCATTTTGGCAGTATTGGGATGTTACTATATTTCAAGAAACATCGAGCACATTTCTTTTGTAATGAGCCAATTCGTTCATCTTTGTGAGGGAAAAGATTTTCCTTGGCTCTATAGATTGGGGTGGCTAAGAGGGGTAAAAATTTTGGTTTACTTTTGGTGTGAAACTATTGGGATTTCAAGCTGGAGGAATTTGATAAGATGATGTGCATTAACATTTATATAGAACTTATAATCATTAGGCTTAAAAGTAAAATATTTGAATTCCCCTTCAAAAAAAAAGGTAAAGTAAAATATTTGAATACATTAAAGTTTACTTGGGAGTGTATTAGTATGTCTGACAAAAGTTGGAAATTAATGTTAAATTTTTTGTGTGGTTAACATTTTTAGAACTATTGATATGATTTTTTGGGAGGACGATTATAAAAGATCATCCTCACTCAAATTCAGCCCTCGTATCATCTTCAATTGGACTCCAGAAGTAGGGTGTATACAGAGTGTAAGAATAAATGGAGTGTTAAGAGAAAAGGTGGGATCCAGATAAAATGTGTGTGTGGTGGGGGTGGGGGGGTTGTAATACTAAAGTTCAAAAGTATGAGGGATAATACAAATTAGGATCTTAACTCCATATTATTAGCCTTTAATACCGATTCCTGAAATGTAAAGTTGTATCATTCTAACAAAGTATTATCACATGTATCTTAACTCCATATTTCTTTTTTTGTTTTGTTTTGAATTTGTAATGGACATTACCCGTGGACCGTGGTATATTTACTAGAAGAATTATCCCAAGATACTTTTCTAATGATACTCATTAAAGAAGCAAGATTTTTTCTAATGATTGCATGTCATGGACTTGCTTGGGGTAGAATTGAGATTGATGTTGACCTACAACTACTGCAGTACTTCCTATATCAGTTGTTACGAGGACTGAAGTATGTACACTCCGCGAATGTCTTGCACCGTGATCTTAAGCCCAGCAATTTGCTTCTAAATGCTAATTGCGACCTTAAGATTGGTGACTTTGGATTGGCAAGAACGACTTCTGAAACAGATTTCATGACTGAGTATGTTGTCACTCGTTGGTATCGGGCACCAGAATTGCTCCTTAATTGTTCAGAGTACACTGCAGCCATCGATATTTGGTCTGTGGGTTGCATACTTGGTGAAATCATGACTCGAGAACCCCTGTTTCCAGGCAGAGATTATGTGCATCAGCTGAGGCTTATTACAGAGGTATTATTTATAACTTTCTTGTTTCAATCACTATATTCATCATTTTGCTGGTTTTCACATCAAATACATATTATCAATGTCTTTTTTTTCTTTTTGTGTTTTAAAATACCATTACTATTTCGTCCACCCAACAGAGTTTCAATCTGCGACTTTAATTGTTCTTTCTGCTTCATAACTCTAGCATTTTCAAGGTTTTTGATTTTTAAAATTGTTTGTTTGTTACAATTCACCTTCCAAACTATTGCTTCTGCTTTCTGACTGCCTTTCTTTCTTTTTCTTTTTCTTTTTGATAGGTTGAATTTTATAGATAAGGCCAATTGGCAAAGTATACAAGTCGAGGTTTAGATCAGAGAAAAAAAAGAAGACAAAAATTACAAGTACATCTAGATTGAGTTGGGAGGAGGGTCATTCCACTCTCCACTCCCCGTCGAAAACATCATGGACAAGACACACCTAGCATAGATCTCTATGTCCTATTTCCCCAAAAGTATGACCAGGCAATAAGCATAGCGTACTAGCTAAAACAAAAATACGCTTTTATGCAAGGAAGGAGTCCCAGCTGAACACAATTTTTAATTTTCTACCCCAAAATGGTCCATCCACCGGAGCCCAAAAACAGATTGTTGTGTTCATCTTTAAGATTCTTCTTCTTCCTGAATCCTGATGGCTGGTAACATGAGTATGAATCATGCTGGGTCAATGCCTCGAAAAGATGTATCTAGAGTTCTATCCAAATATTTGTAACTTCACTTCCAAAGAGAAAGAATTCCATAACCCAGACTTTCTACTCGCCTACTTGGAATAGCATGAAAGTGAGATTGTCAGACAATATCATGAGGCTGATCCACGAAACTAGGATCAGTGATCGACAGATTCGACACCATGGCCCAGATATTTTTAGTCTTGATTATTAGTAGCAAATGATACTCTTACTTATGATGATTAGAAAATGCCTTCTATAATTCTATTCTTTTTCACAAAAAAATAAAAACAAAATGAATAGAAGAAGGGGAAAACGATGGTAGCACTCATATCATTTTGAGTCTTGACTGATTGATTTTGCTAGTATGGACAATACTGTGTTGAATGACCTGTACTTACTATTCACCTTAGTTTCATGTGTTTTTTCTGTCTCTTATGTGCCGGCAAATGGTACAATTCAAGGTTTTAAAGGTTAAAGCTGAGAAATAATAGAAAAAGTGTTGCTAAGAGAGTATAGTTAAAGTGTTGCTAGTATGGACGATACTGTGTTGAATGACCTGTACATACTATTCACCTTAGTTTCATGTGTTTTTTCTGTCTCTTATGTGCCTGCAAATGGTACAATTCAAGGTTTTAAAGGTTAAAGCTGAGAAATAATAGAAAAAGTGTTGCTAAGAGAGTATAGTTAAAGGATCTCTTGTTATTGCATTCACTTGAGTATATGACCTTTCGCATGACAGTTTTGCTTTTCTTGTTATAAAGCTTATAGGTTCACCAGATGACTCCAGCCTTGGGTTCCTCCGGAGTGACAATGCACGAAGATATGTTAGACAGCTTCCCCAATATCCAAAGCAACATTTCTCAGGCAGATTCTCCAATAAGTCCCATGGGGCTGTTGATCTAATAGAGAAAATGCTTGTGTTTGATCCAACCAAGCGCATTACAGGTATAACAGCACCTCTGACAATATGTTCTTTGATTGAAACCCCACGCCTTTTATTCTGCTTAAATTTGATTCTCGGTATTTCTGCAGTTGATGAGGCACTGTGCCACCCTTACTTGAAATCACTTCATGACATCAATGATGAGCCTGTTTGCCCTAGGCCATTCAGTTTTGATTTTGAGCAACCATCATTCACTGAAGAGAACATCAAGGAGCTAATCTGGAGGGAGTCCATGAAGTTCAATCCGGACCCAACTCATTAAAAAATAAAAAGGATGTGTTAGTCTGTAAT
Source organism: Macleaya cordata (assembly GCA_002174775.1). Lineage (NCBI taxonomy): Eukaryota > Viridiplantae > Streptophyta > Magnoliopsida > Ranunculales > Papaveraceae > Macleaya > Macleaya cordata. Next base: position 110,765 of record MVGT01004349.1, on the reverse strand, counting down.
GTATACCGTAAAAAGGTATGGGAAAATCTGAGTTTTCAAAACACAATATATTTCCCATTAAACACTCTTAAAGTACGAAATGCACTGGAGATAGTATGGGTGATTTGAGATTGTTATTACAGGTCGCTCGACGTCAGTTATCACCTACTGAAGGCTGTTTAGTCTGTCTCTCCTGAGCCAGGAAGCTGAAGCAACATTTTTCCTTCAAATCTCGTGTAGGTCTTTGCTTCCATTGATACCAGGGGTGCTTTTGGAGCTGTAAAACTTTGGGTCAGAGATTGTGTAAAGTTGTAAGGCTTCGTTGCTTTCTTGTTTCCATCTAACTTTTCAAGTAAACTGCGTGAACTTGAAGATTTTATCCATAGTAGATAGATCTAGCATTTTTCAACAGTTTCCTGTGCCATTTGTCTTGAAGCCTATAGGTTTATGTTAAATTTCCTACAGCAGGAATTCAGAAAAACCAGAGAAACTCCACTGATGCTTGATAAATAACTTGCTGTTCTCCATGAGATTAAGCGAGTTATGCTACTACTGGAAATGCATGTATGGGTAATGTTAATTCTTTTTACTTTCAATGCCTGAACAACACTTAACACTAGGTCTAGTTACGATTAATGGCTTCATCCCCTCCCTTCTGTATGTTTTGGTAATTGTTAACTCGATTTTAAGCTTGTCTGACATTTGGCAGCCACTCTTACTAGTAAATTAGAAATATGCCCTGCACGACCTCCGTGTGCATGTCTGGTCTTCCATCTGCGTAATTTTAGGTCTCTTGCTTTCAACCACATTTTTCTTTTCAAATTCAGACAGAGGGATTCATTTTTCTTTCTTTAAACCTGTTCCTTGTTTCAGTTTTTCTTTCAATGATTCCTTTTGTTTAAATAAATAAATTTCGCTGATTTTCCATGAAGTAGTTAACATGATATGCCCTTTCTTTGGCTGTTTGAAACCTGGATTAAGAAGGGTTTGTGAGGTTGACTGTTGTTGTATGCCGAATTTCCTGAAATGGTATCAAATTCATTGATTTTGATTCATATTAGGGTTTTAACATAGCTCTTGATTAACTTAACTGTCCTAAATAGGATTCATGATGTGACTGATTGTTAAACATGAGTATTCGCTTTCATTATATGCAGTTCTGATGTATTTCATGTTAGGTAAGAAAGGATTTTGTTCATTAAACTTTTGCCAATTTCTATAGAATTGTGAGAATCCTTAGGAATCGGCAAAAAGAAAAGAAAAAAAAGTGATACAATTGATCAAATGTTACGAATCAGGTTACCAATTTACCCCTCCTTTCTTACTTTCAGCTAGATAGGTTTAAACCATTTCTACTTCATTAGGGCTCATAAGAAGAAAGGAACCAACTAGCTAGAGAGTTGCTTTAACTATTTGTTGCACTGTAAGGCTCCTTACCTTCAAAGATCATAAATCAAATTAGGGTAACTTTGGTATGAACATAGAGCATGAGTTTTCATGCACTGGTAGTCTTGATTGAGCAAACCTTCAATTGAACATCTTCAATCGGTAGCCGGTCAGTAGGGAACGGGCAGCCGGCAGTGCGTTTTGGTCCTTGATCAGGCAATAATGCACAAGGACTAGGACTCACTTTGCTTGAAATTCCTTCAACATCGGTGCAGTTCCATTGCAGTTTCTTTGGGTCCGGTGATAATGTGATCGTCACGTTAGAAAAGCATAATCCGGTGAATGGATCTTTAGAAATTCCTGCCAAATTTGCAGCCATTTTGACATTGTCTGCGATAACATCCCTATAGTTGATACCATTAATCAATGGGAGTGCTTTTGGATCATAATGATCGTCAGGGTGGTTGCCGTAAGATCCTGTCATCCAGAACGCATACTTCATTGTTTCCATCCTCATCCGTCTTAAATAAATGTCTTTCACGAATCCTCCCCTACCAGGTGCCGTTTTGATCCGAACACCTGATTCAGAATTGATGGCAATTATGTCTTCCATCCTAACGTCTTGGATCCCACCGGACATCTCGCTGCCTAGTGCAACTACAGCGCTGTCAGGGGAAATGCAGGTGAGTCTTCTGATGATTAGATGCTGCGTAGGCATCCCTACAGCGATCCCGTATTCATCCCAGCCACTTTTTACAGCAATGCAGTCATCTCCAGAGACTATATAACAGTCTTCGATTCGTATATGTGTGCAGGAATCTGAGAAGAGAAAGAAGGTGAGTTTTGTACGAATCAGAATTAGAACTCGAGAATGTTAACAAACCTGGGTTGATCCCATCGGTGTTGGGAGAAATTGGGTCGACAGGGGCGATGATAGTAAGGCCCTGTATGAGAATGTTGCTGCATTTTTTTTAAAGCAAAATATGGTCAGATTAATTCTAACGAAGGAAGCTGACAATGATAAGATTATGGTGAAAAGATCGATCAATCGAAAATGAGTAGTTCATAGCTGATGACCATCAAAAAAAAAAAAAAAAAGAGTTGTGGGGTGACTGAGTCAAACCTGCTGTAAATCGGATGAACAAACCATGATGGAGAGTCGAGCAATGTAAGGTTGGATATCTGAATCTGATCTGAGTGCATAATCTCAATCAAGTAAGGTCTGGTTTTGTCAAGTTCTTTCTTCTTGAATTTACCCCACCAGATAGCTCCTTGGCCGTTGATCGTGCCATTATCACCTGAAACCGATGGTTCCCGCCGATGATCAATAAAATATTAATCCTAGGAGTTTCTTCTTGACTCAGCTGAAAATTCTGTGACTATTCCTGGAAATTTAAAACGTCGTACCTGTAATAACGACATCGGTGAGGTTAGTTCCGAAGATGAGGCTGCTATATCTTCCACCAGGTGCATCCCTTCCTCTCCCATATGATGGTAGAACTGGAAGATCCGGCCATTCGCTCTCCTCCTATTACAAAGACGATCGAGTAATTAAGTTATACGATAATACTGCAAATAAAAATATAACCAATGTACGCTGATTTTACGTTTAAAATCAACGATAACCTCGAATCGAAACTCTACCCCTGTGGCCTCAAAATTCAGCTAAATCCGAGTCGACTCGGAAACTCATCCAACCACGTGTAAATTCACATTTTGAAGTAACATGATTAAAAATTAAAACCAACATTAGGCGGTATATGACATTGAAAAAAGAATAATATTATTTGGATCGATCAAATGTTAGAATTGGTGCTAGAAGCATAGGTGGTATGGTCGGTGTCATTACCAGATCAGTTAGAAAAACCTTCAAATCACTTTTAGGGTGGGGAATGATGTTGGGTGAAAAACCCTCAAATCACTTTTGGGGTGGGGAATGATGTTGGGTCCAACCTGTCACATGCACCAATTCTACCATCTGTTCTGTCCAAAAATCGTTTTCTTTATAAAAAAAAAATGGGTAAAAACCAGGCTCAGTCTCAGAGACTGTCCGATTGCGGGACTTACTTTCAATGTCCACCCATTCCAAGCGTTTCCTGAGGCCACGCATGGTTTCTCAGCCTCCGCTTGTCTTTTTTTGCAAATCGTTTTACCCATTGTCTATATTCCTATAATTCTCGTTTTTGATCGTCCAAATTCTGCAATTTACACAAGTGGCGTCGGGTGAGGGCAATTTTAACAAAATTTTATATTTTTATCACCACTGTGTATGCTCTAATGGTCGTTATTTACCATTTTTCCTTGTTTTTGTCAAAACCGGTCTTAGCGGCCGTAAAAAAAAGTTTACAATGGTGCAGCCCTCCAGCCCTTACACGATTATAACGGGTCTTAATTCTTAAAACATTGTGGAAAGTGATGGAATACAGCAGATTCACATTAACTAAAATACATGCCTAAAAATCATAACCGTGAAAAAAAAATGATAATCAATCAGACCTCAGATCCAAGGATTATAGCATCCTTGTGGAGATAAAGAGTGAAATTACTGGTGAGGTTGAAGCTCCCGGTGAGCCATTTCCCAGGTGGAATAATCAGCTGACCACCACCGTCTGATGCAAATTTACTTAGGTGATCGATCGCTGCTTTAAACGCTTTCGTGTTCGATGTCTTCCCATCGCCGATGCCTCCGAATTCCGTCAACAATGCGCTATGTTTCCGACAGTTTATCGCCAAGAAGTCAAACGATTCAAAATTGTCAATTTTCCGGCAAGTGGAACCTCTTATATTCAGTAGTCCCAACAACACAATAACAAAACCCACCTCAATTACCTGCAATAGTTTAAAAAATATTGAATAAAAAAGTGAAGAACCCTAAAAATAGAAATAAGAAAATAAAGATAATTTTAGCCCACGGTTTGGAACGGCTAAGCAGGACAGCGGGTTATTGGTCAGACGCAGCCGGACTATGTTGGTTTGGCTGAGCAGGACAGCAAAACATTTCAACCAATAACCAGAAAGTAAAAAAAAAAACCACAAATAGAACCTACAGAACAGTCCTATCAAGGAAAAAAAAAAACCTCCAGGACCGATCAAGTTCATGACTAAAAAGCCAAGAAATTAACCAAAAACTACGTCAGCAAGTTAAACCCTAAAATATAATCAGTAAAAGAAGCCATTTAAAACAAAAAACAAAAAAAAAAATCGAAAATAAGGGTGAAATGAATTACATGAGAATTTGATAGATTTCTGCAAAACTCCATTGTCTGAAATCGAAATGTTGAACTGTTCTTGTCCTTGACAATGGACGGTTATTTATAGTGTTAAGTTTAAATTTTTTAGCAAGTATCCCGTAGAATCCGCCAAATGAATTAACATTGTGGGGGTTTCCATTCTCGTAATATGCTATTTTTGTTTAATGTTTTCACCAATTTTGTAGACTCCCATCTAACTTGGGTGCACAAGACCCTACCATGTTATCGGTGGTGCCTAACGATCTTCAATAGTATGGTGGAGTCGATAATTTAAATCATTACCAACCCATAGTAAGGTCTTTTTTAAGGACAAGTACTATGGATACCTAAAATAATCTAAATCAGTCAAAATAACGAGGTTTAAATAAGTACTAAGGACACTTCAAACAATCAAATCTTTTCTCCATTTTAAATTTGAGGTTGGGGAAGGGGTTTGAAGGATCGACAGAGATTCTGCTGGAGGGCAGAGCCTCTGTCGTGGGGCAAAGATTGTGTCGCGTGTCAAAAATTCTTCCTTCCAGCAGAGTCTATACCGCAAATTTATACAAATCATCTTAACTTAATTTATGCCACATCAAAGTCTCTGTCGTGGGGGTAGAGATAATGTTGCACGTCATTGTTAATTGGGATCAAACCAAAGGGGTTGGCCATGGTACTTACTAACCTCTAAACAATCAAATCCCTACCTCAACACCTCAAATTTAAGGTTTACCATGGTACTTGCTCTAAGAGTAGGCACTCCCCGATAGGATCATATTTTGCGGTTCCAACCCAACTGGACCCACCATGGCCATTGGTCTACTCATGACATTCGATCTACCAGATTGGATGCTCAATTACGTTTGACCTCTCGACTGCCTACGGTCGTCAATTAGTGGGACCCACCTCTAAGCATGATGAATACGTGAAATTGGTGGAACCGCAAGGAATCAGATTGTTACCCAAATTGGATGTGATTTCATATTCATTATTTTAGGAATCTAATATTAAATATTTAGGTAGATTATTATTTAGTAAGCTTTATTATTTAACTTATTCGTTATTAGGAATTTCTATTTTATAGAGTCACTATTTTTAGTAGGACTAGGGTTCCCTTTTTTTAGTGGTCAAGTATTGTAGTTATTATAAATACCCATTGGGTGATCAATATTGAATAACAAGAAAGAAGAATTAGTTTGATTTAGTTACTTTTGTGTGTTATTTGGGTTGCTCGTGCTGGGGGTACACTCCAACTTACCTAGCAGGTTAAGAGCATTTTTAAGACTTCGTCTTGGCAAGTGTCTCATAATTTTGACATTGAATATACAATTTGTAATGGGCAGATAAAAGAGATAAAATCTCACGAGCTTGAGAAGTGGGTAGACATAATATCATTTTGCCTTATGAATGTGTTTCCTTGTTTATTGCCACGCAGGGATGGCAAAAATTTCCATGAAGATAGATTTCCGCAGGATCTGCCGCTAATGGGCCAGGGATGAAGTAGAGAAAAACATACCCGAACGACTACATGGAGGGGACTGTAATCACATTTCCCATCATGTCCCCGCCCCATCTATATATATATATATTTATTTATTTAAATAATGAAATGTAATTATTTTTATAGTTAAAAATCAATTATTTTTACAATTCATAATGTATTTAAGATAATGATTTATCCTTTAAATATAATATTGTGTATAATATTTTTTAGAGAAGTTTTTTTAAGGGTGCAAAGTGAGGTAGGAATGGGATCCGTGTGGAACCCATTCTCTATAGGGGATTAAACGTAGCCAGGCCAGCCCTCCCATTGCCATGTGTGACTATGTCTTTCTCTAGCTCTCCCATAAAACTAAGAAAAAAAAAAACCAAACCTGGTTAAACATTTGGTTACCTAAGTCAACAATTGATTTTAGGTGCCCCTAGTTGCTTAAATAAATAAAAAACCAGTTACATATACAACATTACAGCCCATATTCATCATTATGGTGGAAATTGAGTAGGTCTGGTTGTTTTGGTTTGTTTAAAAAAAAAAAAAAATCTGACTAATACTATGTAAAGGTTTTGTTTACTATCTCATCCGAAGGATAAATCGAATTCTCGGATTGATGTTAAAGAATCCAAAAACCATACTAAAAGCATCTTTTTCACGAGTTGCTAAAGGCCCCATTATTTTGAAGAGGGCGACAAGTGAAGCCAACTCCTTGTTTGACTCACCAATTTCATTTTGTCTTCACTCTTCAACCTCCAAATTTAAAATCCTTTTCCTTTTTGTTTTTTTGGTTAAACCACCATCAAAGTGACATTCAATTACTATGAGGGGTTAAAACGAATAGTAAAATTAATTTATTTCACAGTTGTCACACCGTCGAGCATAGCCAATACAACTACCGACAATGATTTGAAAATTTTATCAACCACGGGGACTTGGCAACCGGACATCGAGTCAACCACAAACACTTAATCAGTGCTTTTTTAATTTGTCAAATCCGCATGTTTTAATAACCTCCTAATTTATTGTCGAGACTTTGTGGTTTGCTCATAAAGTTGATTCATGGTAGTTAAAAACTTCAATTGCAAGTGGGAGATGATAGATGGTAAAGGTTTTTGTTTTTTAAGTCCTGATTTAGCGAGCTCCGTTTTAAAACTTTTTTGTGGAGCTGAGATGAATAACCCTTAAATATTCATTCCTTTCATATATATAGAAGGTATATAAGTGAATATCCAACACTATTCAGCTCGGCCTTACAAAAATATTTAAAGCCCAGACTTGTTAAATTATTATTGTTATTTTATTTTTTTGGGTAGGAGGAGATAGATGGTAGAGTTGTATAAATAATTTTATTTGATATAAAAAATTATCCTCATTCATTAATGAGCATTACCTTTATTAACAAATGAGATTTATTGGAATCCGTTTTAGTTTAACAACTTTTCCTCTTTAACAACTTATTGAGATGATTCCAAGACTTTTAACTGATAAATAATTCTTAACAACTTTTTACTTATCGTGTGTCCTTAATATGACGCTAATGTAAAAGTTGATAGTTTTTGTAAATAAATGAAATATAAATTTTACAAAATGATATATTATTTCTATAAATTCGATCAACAATTAACTTTGTGATTATAATGTGAGAATTATAGAACGGACGAATCATTAGTCATAAATAAATTTGAGAAACAGCAAATTGACCTAATTCTTGCCTACTACCAATAACGTGACGCGGAGAAAAACAAACATTGATGCAAAAGATGCTTCGATATCCATAATGAGAGCTCTAACAGGATATCATCAATTCAGGCCCCATTAATGTTACATGCCTCCAACTTCAGCGTCACGGATGGACCACGGATGGACATTGGTTTGTCCTATTAGCTGTCTGCTATTTTAACCAAATGAATGAATATTTGTTGGAGGGAAAGTCTACTTCCACCCCACTCCCCACCACACTCCCCCATGGAGATGATTGGAAAGGTAAAGGACACTATGTTGGTTTTATATGTTTCAAAATGATTTAAAATAAAATTAAATAAATTTTAAATACATTTATTATTTTTTAAACAATCGTGCATGAATATGTTTTAAATGAATTTAATAAAATGCATGTTCACAATTCAAATGCATGTACTTTATTTAAAATACCGCACAAGTTAATATTCATGAAGGTTTTAATGGAGTTAATTAATCTTTTAATTAGTTAATTAAATATTTTAAATGTGGATGAGTTCATCGAGGTATTTCTTTACCTATAAATAGAGGTATTCTCTATTTTGGTTGATCATCGAAAAAACCTTCAGTGCATTTACTTAAAGTATTTTGAGTTCTTCATTAATTGGGCATTTTGTAAAGAGACAAGTGTTGCACCCAATAGAGGATCGTGCAAATCTTCTGTGGTTGGAACGAGTCCAGGCTTGGTTGAATCCCAGAGATAGAGTTGCCAGAATCCCTTGCACTTTGTGGGAGGCTTCGACTATCTTCAAGAAGCGTTTTACGCGCCTCCTTGCCAAAGATTCGAGTTTTATTTAGCCATTTTCTAAAAAGAAAATTCATTTTCTTATAATATTTACAACAATTTGAAGATAGATCTTTCTCCCGAATGGCTACTGTAAACTCCTTTGGCGTCGTTTCTAATATTTCACCATTTGGAATGGTAGCTTCCGAATCAAGTCGATTTGATGGAAAGAACTTCAACCGATGGGTTTACAACATGGAGTTTTTCCTTAAACAAGCCAAATTATTTGACGTTCTCTCCACCGATTGTCCAGTCGTTACAAGTGATGGAACTGAGCAAGAAATTGCTGATCAAACTGTCGCTTTGCAAAAGTGGAAAGATGATGATGCTCTTTGTCGTCATCACATTTTGAACTCACTTTCTGACTCTCTCTTTAACCAATTCTCGAAGAAGACGAAGACTGCTCGTGAACTTTGGGAGATGATCAAAACCGTTTATCTAACAGATGAATCGGTCACTAAAAAGTTTCAAGTTAGGAACTACATTGAGTTCAAAATAGTTGATGATCAACTAATTCTTGATCAAGTGAAGGAGATACAAGAAATTACTGATAAGATTACTGCCGCGGGGATGACAATTGATGAGAATTTTCATGTAAGTGTTATCATCTCAAAGCTTCCACTTTCTTGCAAAGAATACAAAAATAAGTTGATGCACAAGAAAGAAGATATGCCTCTTGATCAACTCCTACACCATCTTCATGTAGAAGAAGAATTAAGAAGTAGAGATAAAAATGATGATATGATTGCCAAAGCCCATATCATTGAAGGAGTAAAGAACTTGACTATTTCCGAGAAGAAGATTGGACCAGAGAAGAAGAATTTTAAAAAGAGTTCATCGGCTGGTACTAATAAAGTTACCAGTCATAAGAAAAGAAATGGTTGCTATGTATGTGGCAAGCCTAGTCATTTCGCCAAAGACTGCAGAAAAAGGAAGAACATACAAAGCGAGAAGAATGACAACAAAGATGAAAACCTAGTGGCAGTGATTTCTGAAGTCAACATGGTTGGAGGAGATGCTGAATGGTGGATTGACACTGGAGCTACTCGTCACGTCTGTAGTGACAAGAACATGTTTGTCACCTATGATTTGGTAGGTGATGGTGTCAACATGTATATGGGAAATTCCTCTTCCTCTAAGGTTGTTGGCATGGGATCAGTAGAACTCAATTTTACCTCCGGTAAAACGATTCTTCTCTAGAATGTTCTTCATGTGCCTGACATTCGTAAGAATTTAATTTCTGGAAGTCTTCTTAGCGCTTATGGCTACAAAATGGTGTTTGAGGCTGATAAGCTTGCCATAACCAAGAACGGAGTCTTCATTGGAAAAGGTTATGTTATATCTGGTATGTTCAAACTAAATACCATGAATAAGAATATTATTTCTACTTATATCGTTGACTCTATTAACTTGTGGCATGGGAGACTCGGACATGTTAATTTTAAGTCTATCAAAACTATGGCTTCACGAGGGATCATGTGTCGCATGCAGCAAGTGTAAGATCACTCGGACATCTTTTAAGAGTGTTCATAAATCATCTGATGTACTCGATCTAATCCATACAGACATCTGTGAGATGACTGGTGTTCAGACGAGAGATGGAAAACGGTATTTTATTACATTCATCGACGACGCATCCAAGTACACATTTGTTTATCTCATTCGGTCTA